>OX451737.1:783073085-783479628 GCA_948472305.1 Vicia faba | reverse complement strand
TGAAATTATTGGATTAATATTTTTTAAATTAAAATTAAAATAAATAAAAAATTAATATTAATAATTACTAAATTAATTTTAATTTGATTCCAAAAAATTTCTTAAGACACTTAATAATTTTAATTAATAAAATTATTAAATTAACTTTAATTTTGACTTCAAAAATTTATTAAGAGACTTAACAATTTTAATTAATAAGATATTATTATGATTTCTTTTTTTATATAAAATTAATTATATGTTTTAATCTATATTAAATAATCAAGAAATATAAAATAAATAATTACAGCAACAAATACAATGTCTTATTGATATTTATAGATGGTAAAATGGGTCAGATCATTGTACTAACCGTTTTAATTATTTTAGGCGGATTGAGATGAAATTTTCAATTTGAATCTACTATTTGACTTGGATGAGGATGACCCGATTTGGTCTACAAATTAAATAAAAAATAATATTTTTATATTAATTTCGTTATTGAATTTATTTTGAATTTTTTAAACTTGTTGAATTTGTTTTATGTTGGATGATTTATTTAATTTTAAGATATTTTGTAAACTTGTTGAATTTATAATTGTACATTTCTTCTATTAATTATATTGTTGCATTTGTTAATTATGTTGATGATGCATAACTAGTTTTGTTCTTCTACATGCTTCATATTATTGTCGATATGAAAAAAAGATGTGTGTTGAAATATAAATCAATTCAAATAAGAATTGCAAACTGATCTTAAAAAATTGAAAATTGTAAAAATTAAAATTTATTAGATGTATTTAAATATTATTTTATAAACACCATATAATTCAAATTAAATTTCGAATTGATTTTTTAAAACTGATCAAAACTAAATTAAATTATTTATATATTTTTATACTTATTTATTTTTATTAGTATGATATATTATATTAATTTATTATTAGATGTTAATTATTATTTTAATATTATTGATTAGCTTAATTTAATCTATTTATTTTTATTATTTCATTTATTTCAATCATAATTGATCATTTTTATTTTATAATATTAATTATATGTAATATATTATATTAAAATCTATAATTTATTAATATTTTTATAAATATTAATAAAATATAATTTATAATTTAGATATTCAAAAATCGATTTAAATTAAACTATATTAAATTGGATCGAATTAATTGAATCAGATTTTTTTAACATATCAATCAAAATTAAATCGAATTACGAATAAATTTATTTTTGAATCAAATAAATTTTTATTTTAAAACTGATTCAAATCAACCCTCAAACACTACTAATCTTAAATATGAGTTGAAGTTTTTACATTAAAAAATTATTATCTTTGCTAATACATATCAACTTGTTTTTCAAAATTTTAAATATTTATATTTGTTTTTTAATTATAAAAATGTGTTCAATATTTTTTTCCTACTAATTAACATGTCAACTCCCTAACCAGTCAATAAATCCACGGAGTTGAATTTTAGACTCAAGTACTTAAATTAACTTGGATTGCTCTATTTAATTTTTCAACCGACTTAAGCTGAACAAATTTAAACAGAACTAGTCTGCTGACACGTCTAATATTCTATCAAATTTAATGGATAGATATAAAAATAAATTATTAACCTCAAATTATATTATTACTTTATTTAAATTAATTTTAACAATGATAAATATGAACTTCATTAATAAGAAATTGTGTGTAAGAAATTTAAACTATCATAATATTATATAAATTAAAATAATTTATTTTAATTATACCATCTTAAAAATGGAAAGAAACTGGTGTTTTATATTTTTAATATCATCTTAAAAATGGAAAGGTACATGTATTTTATTTATTTAATTTGTATTAAAAAAATGAATCCACCGGTGTGCGATGGATGGAATAATTTAAATGATAATATATTTTCAATCTAGCGTGTATTTTTTTTTTCTGGTAACAAAGACGGACAAGCACCACATGCATGTATTTTTTCTTCATTCTCTCATCACACCACTAGCAGTTATAGTCAATATAATCAAAATATGTTAGATATTACGTATAAAATTATGGATCATTTTATCGAAGAGGTTGTGAATTCAATTTCTGCAGGTGATGTATGGATATTTTTGGTGACTAATAACTATAATCTCCAAGTACATTTTTGGTAAGTAATAATCTCTAAGTACACGTCTGATATTGATCATTTAAAGATTTAAATTAGATTATAATAGTCATTTTTATTTATTAATAATGATCGATTTATGTGATATATTTTTTATTTTCTTTCTATGATTTAATAAAAATATTATTTATTTTTTAAGATATGTTAGAAAATGATTTTTTTTCCAAAAATGATAATTTAAAAATAATAGTAATAATATTTTATTCATTTTTAGTAAAAAAATATGTTGACTTTGTTGAACACGTTTTATAACTATTGTTTACTAATAGTCAAAAAGTACAATTTGTTACTAATATTTTCGTGTAAATAAATATTGAGATTTTTTTTTTTTACTCATTATGAAAGTTTGTAAAAGAAAAGGAGAACTCAAAAATGGAGAATCAAATATTAGTTGTCGATTTATTATTCCATGAATTTGAGTATAGTGAGCCCCATATTCTTACCCATATTCGGAAATAAGAAATAGAGGTTCTACCTCCGTTTAGGAGTCATAAAGGTAGATAGTTAGATAATTTGTGATTTTGAACAGGGTAGACCTGTATGGTAGCACTCTAACGTCCAAGTTAGTTTTAAGAAGAGCATAATAAAAGTGAAGATCAAAGATTGCACTTTGTTTTTAGCATATGAATTGTTTTATATTTCGGGTCGAGAAGAGTGGATTTGAGATGGATTGGGTCTTGGTCAATTGGGGCTTTAGCCAGTCCATAACAGTTTTTTCCAAAGCTTTGTTGGGCACTGAAAGAGCAGAGGAAAGCCTTAAATATCATTTATTGACTTCATGTCATGGTCGGATGTGTAATGGAACTAAATCGATTGGGATCAGTTTTGAAAAAGTAATTGGGAACATGTGTATTTAATGTGGCTCCATCATTGAAATGTTGCATCACCATTTTCTGACACATGCAGTGACGTGACCAGCTAGGATGTGGCGCAGTTTACAGAGCTCTTGAGTGCACTTGAGTTGGTGTGTATCAATGAGTGAAAATCTAATCGTTGATCTTGTAATTTCTTTCCATAGTTGGTCATGATCTTTCAGTTGTTGCTTATAAATAGAGTGAGTCAAGTATTTGAGAACTTTCGCAACCTTTAGCTTTCAAGCATACAATTACTTTTTGGAAAAATCCCTTTGTTTCTTCTTTCTTGAGAGCATTACTAGAAGCAATTTCGTGCTTACCTTAAAGCTTTGTCTTTTTTCCATTCCTTATGTTTCATCAATCTCTCATAACCAAGTGTCCTTATAACTCAAGCTTTACCTTTTTCTTTTCCTATTTTTCGGATAATATTATTGATTTAGTGAGCGATTCCGAAGTGAAAACTTCATCTGGATTATCTTCTGATTCTCTTCACCTTTCTCTTAGTAGATGTTATACCCTAATTTTTGCCCCTAAGATCCCTCAACACTACATATCTTTGTAATACATCAAGGTCACGATCTTTGGGTTGCCTCTCACCTTGTGCTCTCTTCCTGCTTTAAACTTGTCCTTGAGGGATCACCAAGCACCCTAATTATGTATTTTTTGCATACATGTTTTATGTTTACTAACCTCTAACTAAAATCCAAAAAAGATGTTTGTTCCTCTTTTGTATATTGTAGGTATTGAGGAAAGAATATCTATCTCATCTCCTAAACTAGGGTTTTTAGAAATTGATCCTCAGTCAATTGATAATTCATTGAACTTTAAAGGCTTGAACTTCAAAGTTATGCTTCTACCATCAAAATTCCATGCCTTGAACCTCTCTCAACTTCATTTGGTCAAGTTTATCTCAAGAATTTGTGGTTTGATTCATCAAGAAACTTCATAGGTTCATGTGTTTATTTCCATATCTTCTTCAATAAGTTTCATCAAGTTATGAGCTCCATCATCAAGTATACTACAAGATAACATCATTTCAAGGTCCTATGTGCTTCATTATGCCTTGCATTGCAAACAAAACTCAAAAGATTCAAAGTTAATTCAAGTGGTTTGACCTAATTTGGCAAGTTCTTGATTCCAAGTTCAAAAGCACATAACTTGATCAGTTTTAACATTTTGAAGTGATTCTTTTTTCTATGGACTCTTATCATCATCCCCAACAACTTTTCTTCACATGACAAGAGCCATTTATGCCTGGAGAATCATCAAACATTTGGAGAGATTATAGGTCTTTTGAGAAATCAGTGAAATTCTTGACCTAACTTCCCAGAACCATAACTCCCTTAATTTTTTACATTTTTGAGTGATCTCAAAGCCACATTTCTCTTCAAGAAGTCTACTTAAATTCATCTACAAGGGTTAATACCTAAAAATTCTTGGAAGGTCATGGAATTAAGAGATACATTATAGGTAATCTTTTTACTCTTAAGAACTTAAACTTTTTTCTAAGTCCATAAGGCTTATTTTCAGTCAACTTTGGAGCATCACAACTTTCAGCTCAAGTTGCCAAATCACTACTTTCTTTGCACATTGTGAAGCTAGCAACTTTGTCTATCCAAAGCAAAAAGAATCATTGCAAAAAGGTCCCTACATTGTGTGCTTCATGCTTTTGAATATCACTTCATGAATTGAAATTTTAGTTTGAAGATCAGTTTTGCACAACCTCTAATTCTCAAATTAATCAAGCTTTGCACATGTTTTTTTTTCACTAATCAACTCTAACAAGCTTCCAGAAGGTGATTAGCAATCAAAACGACTGAAATTGGCTGAGTTTTGAGGAGTTTCAAGTCAGACTTTTCTCATGATTCGGGTGCACACGATTTGATCAAATTCCTTATCATTCACCACACTTGAACATTGCATTATGCTCCGCTATAAATAGGGACCTTCCCTCATTCATTTATCAAGCTTTAGAGAGCCAAAGAAGTCTTGCAAAACATACTTCCATGGCTCAATTTCTGAAACTTCGAATTCTCATTTAGAGTATTTCAAATTCTAATTTTTTGAGCTCTTCACTTTCATTGAACTTCCCTGGAGCTTCTCTAACAAGAATTCAGCCTTGTAGTGTCCTGAACCGTGCTAGCCAAGTTCATTTTCAGAGAAAATTTATCAAATTTCATACACAGGTAGTTTGAGGCATCAAAACTTCTAACTCAAATTACTGTGATGATCTTTGAGGTGCACTGATACCCATTGCATCATTATTTTTTATTGTTTGAGCCTTTGGATCCATCTATTTTTGAATTTTAAGTTTTCAAACTTGTCTGATTTTATCCAAATCGACTGAGCTATACTTTAAATAAATTTTTCACGAAGACATGGTTGAGATCGTCTTAATGAGACGCGTCCAATGATACCAACCTCATGACCAATGAATTCGTATTTTTAAGAATGCGTTTTGCCCTAGTTGCATGTGGCTGGAGATTGAAAATGACCAATGTGTCATCCTCAACTAATGAAAGCGTGTCATTTGAAATAATTCCATTGGTGTGACTTTTGTTGCTTCTGTGCACGTGCATTGACTCATGTCCATCATACATCATCACCTCTGGTTCGCTTGATGTACCAGCGTGTTTTAATGAATCAGATCCAACACTTCATGTTTGTTCTGATTTATTTCTTTTACACAAAATTGTTTTTAAATTCATTTTATTTTTAAAAATTTATAACTCCTTTATTTTTTATCCAAAAAATATGAAAAATAACATAAAAATCTTTGAATTATTTCTGACTTCATGGATATTTTTTCAGATTTTCATTTTGATGTTTGCTACTTTTTAGAATTTTTGGAGTATTTGCTTTGTTTTAATAGTTTAAATATGCTTTTAATACTTTTTAAATTCTGAAAAAAATATGATATGATCCAATGATGGTCTCTGACCTATGGTGATTTTTATTTAATTTTTATTTTAGGTCTTGTTATTTTTCATCTATTTTTGATCTTTTTGGTTGATTTTAAATAATTTTAAAATAGTTTCTGATTTCCAAAAATGATGAAACTATTTCCTAAAAATACTTTGGACCATTTCTGATTTTTCTATAGTCTTAGTTGATTTTTATTTGATGTTTTGAATATATTTTGTTATTTTGCCTTTTATTTTCATTTTAAAAAACAATTTAAAAATTATTTTCTTATTATATTTTGCTTATTAATTGCATTTTTTATTTTGTATATATTTTGGTTGGCTTGAATCTTGATTATTTAGGTCATAAATTTCATCAACATCAATGGAACTTGGGTGTTGATAGGTTGAAAGAAGAAATCCACCAAATGGATGGTTGATTTTGATGAAGTTAGACCTAATTCATTATCCAATTTGGTCTTATACTTTTTGTCTTGTTTATTTCATCTCATCTTCATCCCCTTCTTTTTTTTCTTTTTTTTGGGATCAATTTGGATCAGGCATTTGAATTTTAGGTTCATCTAAGCTTATGGGTAGTTAATAAACTGTTCTCCATGACTTAGGTCTTGATCACCTTTTATTTTTACTTGTGCTTCATGTTTTAGGAGTATGGTTTCTACCATATCTCTAACATGTATGGTACATATATTGTTATTGATCAGCCTCATATAATATTGACTTCTACATAAGTCCGCCTGCGATTGCTTAACATAGCGCTAAATTTTCACGAATCGAAAAATGATCATTTGTGGCTCAAACTTTATGTTTCCATGTCCAAGTATGGTTGATTTTTTATCTTTGGGTCCAATACCTATGAGACTTGTTGTTAGGAGGCTTTAATTTTATCAATCCTCTAATGAGTTTTCATTATTTTTGATCCAAGATCATCATTCAATCATCGTTGATCATACATCTGACCATTTACTTCTAACTCACTAATTATTAACTTTACTTTATGCATTTATTTTATGCCTTTACCTTTATGCACTTTTATCTTTAGCATTTACATTTCATGCCACTTTTTTATGTATCAACACTTTGCCTTTTGCCCACATGGGTATTGTTTATGTTTATGCTTCTTTTTCTTTTTGTCCACTTGGAATTTTTATTTTGTTCTTAAAACATTAATAATCAACTTGAACACTAAAATACTCAAGGATCTTCTTGGACTACTGGTTACTATCCCTTGCATATTGGAGTTTTGGACCTCTTGGACTTAGGATTAGAAGCCTTAATACCTTGAGACTTTGAGACCTTTGGATCTTATGTTATCTTGTGGTTATTCAGTTTGTGTATTGGGAAATTTTATGTATGCATGTGTCACTTTAAAATTTCATCTGATGCAAGAATATTTCATCGGATGCATGACAAGTCATCCGTGCTTTATTGGATTCATCTGATTCATGGGCTAATGATGAAGATCTTGCTTTGTTTTTGATTCATCTGATGCTTGGTATTCATCTAAGTATTATGCTTGCTTGTGCTTTATTCCAAAGGATGAGAATTCAATATTGACTTTATTATGTCAAGTGTTGACTTCTTGTTTGGTTAGACCTTTTCTACCTTAGCTTTTACTTTGTGCTTTAGAATAGTACCTTCATCTCTTGTCCATCTTCTTTAATTTCAAAATCTTCTCCCTCCTTTTAAAAAAATCTCTTCTTGTTTTCAAACTTGAACTGCTTTCATAATAAACTTGAATTTAGGTCCATAAATTTTCAAAACCTTTTTTTCTTTAATCAAAACCTTAATCCATTTAACAAACATGGTAATATTGAAGCAACTTTCCACTTATATGTTGATACTTGCACTGTTGACTTGGTCCAGGCTATAAGTTATCCATATTAAAGATGAAGCAAATTCTCTTTTTACCATGATTGTCAGGGTTTATTGGTTTTCCACTCAGATAAGACAAAATGTCTTTTACATTAAAACCAATCATAACAAACCAATTTTGATCTTTTTTACTCGAACTACACGAGTTTGGATTTCAACATTGCACATTGTTGGTAGGTAGGCCCATAACTCATTGGAAGCTTTGTCAAATAAAAAATCATAAATAATATTTCTTTTTATTTTATCTTTCCAGACACTTTTACAAACAATAACTCTTTTTAGCCAAATTTTAAGATTTTCAAAGAGGTTCATGTAGAGTACCATAGATGTTTAGGGTGTTAATACCTTCCCTTTATATAACCAACCCCCTTACCTTGATCTCTATTTTATTTTGGGTTTCATTCGCTCTTTTCTCATTCCTTTGGAAATGATAAAGCGCGGTGACGAATTTCACTTTGTGTGTTAAGTCAATCAATGACCTAGTCTCAATTTTTTATCGCTACAGTAGCGATCACATAGGATCAGAAATTATATCCATATCTGAAGATTCTCGCCCAGAAAGGATATTTGGGAATTCCTTAGAGTAAGAAACTTCTTCACTTGGGTCGTTAGATGCCCTCATATCAAAATGTCGGCAGAAGAATAACTCGCGCTGAGGTCTCTGTCCCCCCTCGCGTTATGTCGTAAGAGAGGTGAGATCCAACTTGCAAATAAGGGAACACACGAAAGATTCATTCAGGTTTATCTATGGATGAAAGGTTGTAAGCCTAATGAAACTGAGGTGCTGGAACACCTAAATATTTAGCGTCGGCCAATTGCATTGGAGTATGATTAGGTAGAAGAAAAGGTAGCGGACATTTCCTCGACTCTAAGCACTGAGGCCACCCTGAGCTATCCTGATATCACGATTGGAGATCCTTCAGAGTGGTTGGTGTAACACCCCGAATTCAATTAATTTATTTAATTGGGTTTTAATTGCTTTTATTTAATTATTTGAGTGGTTTAATATACTTTTAATTAATTATTTCAGTGATAATATGTGATATATGATTATTTGGTAATTATGGGAGTGTTAGAGAGTAGTAGAAATTAATTAGAATTTTAATTAATTTTAAAGAGATAAAACAATAGAATAATAATTAATTAAATAGAAAATAAGAGGTTATGAGGTTTAGGGGTAAAAACTTGATTAATGAGAAAATTAGAGTGTTGGAGTAGAATAAAGGAAAGTTAAGGGTAAAGTGTAGAATTATTAAAAACACTATTAGGTCATATATATACAAAAGGTGGGGGGAGTCAATTTGTCAGTACATATGTAACACGGTGGGAAAACTGACTTTTGGTTTTACATTTTATTGCAAATGTTGCGGATAGCAAGAGTCACCATCGACTTTTCCTTTATCCAATAAAGGAAAGGGTGAAAAGAACAGGAAAGACCTTTGAGAATTTTTTGAGTTCGGGGAGCAGGTTATGAAAAGGGAAGATGTTAGTATCCTTTTCATCCGTAGTTATCTATGGGCTCTTAATCGCTAGCTCACTTTTGAAAATGCCTAAGTGCGGCAAACTTTGTAATGATTCCCTTATCGTTGAGAACGCATACAAAGTGTTTGTTTTGAAAATATTTTAGAAAAGAAGTGTTTTGTGTGAAAATATGTTTTTTGTTTGTGAGCAAGCGACTACGAACTATTTACCTACTCAAAAGTCTTTCACATTATTTTCCTCTTCCTTTAGATAGTGTTATCCTGTCATTAGTTAGTAGGAATCTCTATCGTTAGATGTTTTAGGAACAGGCGCGAGTCATTGTTATAGTCACAAAAGGCAACATATAGGGATACCTTTAGCAATTCGAAGGGGCTATCATCATATATTCGTAGGAAACATCAAGGGATAAGATTATTTACCGAAGGCATCATCAAAGGTTCATCGAGGGACTATGATCTTTATGATGATTTTTAACCGAGGGTCTTTGCTAATGGTATCTCTACATGCGAGGGACATGACCATTTTTATCTGAAGGCAACAAGTGAGGTTACCCTTGAGGTGCATGTGTGAAAAGTGATTTGTTTTCAGTTAATTTGTCTTGATTAAGTTTTATAGCGTTTTGTTTTAGATCTTGCCATACAAGCCTAGTTACTATACACTAATAAGTAAAAGCAGTAAAAAGAAAAGAGTCTACGCTATTACAATGCTTCGGGGAAGGGGGTACAAAACCACAAAGTTGGGGGAAAGAAAGAAAGCGATAAAAAGCCTAATTAACTATTACAACCTTTAGCAGATACATAATTGCGAAAACTAATGCGAAAATATGTAAAGTGCGAAGATCATGGAAAGAAGCGGAGAAATTGTTTAACAGAAAATAATTGATGATTTATCCTAATGATTAATTGATTTTAATTGAGAAAAGGGAATTAATTTAAACCTAAAACAAAACCTTAAATTATTTTTAATGAAAAAACATTTAATAATAAAAAACCTAAAGAAACTAATTTAATTAAAAAAAATTAAGTTGATTTAATTTATTTAATCAAAGAAAAAAACTTAAATCTAAATTGATTTTAAATTAATTAAGAAAAAAGGTTAATTATGTTAAAGAAAGAAATTGGAACAAAAATGAAAAAAGAAGTGATGAGCCTGAATGAGTAATTATGGGGGGGTGAGAAACATGAATCACTAGGCCCATTAACACAAGCCCAGTATTGCATGAGATCTAGTGTGGCTGGCTCCAAGGGTTCCATGGTACGCCTGCGAATATAGGGTGCTAGATATGGCTTGGTGAATATCTGATGGTGATGACATGAGGTGCATGATACGCGCACTAGGCCTGCTTGTATTGGACCTGTAAGAATCACAAAAAATAAAAAATGTCTCACGCCTGGATCGAACTCATGCCCTTACCAATACCAGATACTACCCTTACCAAGCGTGCCATGCGTTGTTGCTTGTCCAAATATCAATATCAATAAATATATGATAAAAACAGATTAAAAAATATGAATTCAAAATCAATTCAACATAAGTGGGCCCTATTATTTAGAGAAATCCAATCATTACGCTCCATCATGCCACACAGACGGTTAGAATTTTCAAACCACCGCCTATGGTGGTTTCCACCGTCTTCTCCGATGAGAAGATTTTTGAAACCTGGGAAATACGTAAAATCAAGGCAGACAAAACATGTTATCCCCCTTAAAATTTCCTCCTGAGTTCGAATATGGGGTCCGTTTTGGCTAAAAGTCCATGTATCGCGAGTTTCGAATAAGAAACCCTAGCACAGTTCAATAATGGTAAACCGAGATTTAGACGTTACAAACTCCATGTAATAACTGCAACCTGCTCTAAACATTCTTATAAACTGATCTGAATGGTTAGAAATATTCAACAATGCATAGAATTAAAAATACGACTAATGGAAAAAATTGCAATCGGAGATGATGAACATGATCATTTCAGTCATGGGAGACCATTTAAAATCAATTGTACTTACTCTGTAGATGTTCAAGAAGTGATAATAGTGCTTGGTTATGCTCGAATATGGATGGAAGTTGCTACACGAAATTGCAAGTTTTCTTTGAAAAATTTGAATTTTGAAACCCTTATTCTTGTGGTAGCTGCACTCTCCTTTGCATCTGATGATGTTGTCTATTTATAGACTTGTGGGATTAGGTCAACAAACTTGGTAAACAATCTTGTGTGATAAAAGCATGATTTGTTTCCAAGTTGATTTCAAATACTTTCCAAAATTTGAAGATTCATTTCCAAAATAAATTCATACGGTTTCTAGCATTAGTTGGCAAGGATTTGAGTTTTTGTTTTGATCCAACATGAATATCCATGCGCCTATTACCTTTTACTTGTATTTTATTATATTTATTTTGAATTTAATTAAGTAAAAATCCAAATAAACATAAATAAAAATTAAAGTAAGGTAAGAATGAGTTTAGGAATTCTCTAAGGCATCATGAACATGTTTAAACCTCAAAACTTAGGTGCATTAGTCCAAAAATTTCAAGTTTGCTCAAAATGAACTTCATGCATTTTCTCAAAACTTCCCAACTTTAAAATGGTCATAACTCTCTCAATTTTCATCTTTTGAAGGTAATCTTGGACTTTTTGAAAATATCAAGATGTCTTATTTAATTCCTCTTTTGATCATTTTTGCATTTGGAGACATTATCTTGATGTAAGTTGCCTTGACAAAAAGTGTCTTTTTGTTGACTTTTGAAATGACCTATAATATATTGACTCATATCTCTCAAATGAAGCATTTTTTGGACTTGAGCATAGATACAAATTTGTAGAGAATTGAATTTCCTTCAAAATTTTCTTTGGTTTGGGAAAAGTTTATGAACAATGTGAAAGTTATGCTTGGTCAAAGTTTAGTTGGCTTCTCCTAAGGAAACCCTAATTTGGCAACTTTTGACTTTTGATGATTTGAGGGCTATTCTTGAGGAATCATGATCAACCCTTGATCAAATTATGAATACCACTTCAAAATGTTGATGTTAACCACAAATATTAAAGTTTGACTGTATGTTGACCATAGTTGACTTTTTATCCAATAAAGTTGATTTTCAATCATCTGAGCTATTGATTGAGCAATCTTGTGATGAAAAGTTTGAAACTTGACATGAGAATTCTTAGGGAAATATGAAGAACAATGAAAACCACTTGAGGCCTTTGAAATCCAATCTTCCTTGAGAAACACAAAACCCTAATTATGGACCCATTGCTTAGGAGGAGAATTTGTCTTATCAACTCTTGAGCATCCTTAAGCATTTGAGAACCCTAGAAGAATGTTTTGAAGAAAATGGGAGGGAAAATTTTGGGGTACAACAACGTAGAATTTATGAAAATTGGAAAAAGAGGTAAAGTATGAGATAATGAGAACAAGGGCTTGAGGGAGAAGAAGAGCACCATAACCACACTTGTTTAGCTGTTGTAAATTTAGGTAGGGGAATTACTTGAATGTAGGTGTTAATTGCATAAAGGGTAGAGATGGATCCTCACCCTCCTCTAGGTCTTTTCGCCATTGTTATGCTTTATGAGTTTTTGATTATGAGTGTGTGAAATTCATGATAATATCCATGTTTAATGTACAAATTCATGTTTTGTTATGTGCTGAATAATATACATGATATATTGGCATGAAATATGAATGTTGTCGTTGCCATGGGTAGGTTTTGGTAATATTAACATAACCTTGAATTCATGATAAATTGTTGAATTTGGAAGATAATCAATGCATAAGTGATATTAGAGCTCTGAATTAGTTCTAATGGTGAAATCGTGTCTACGTGTTTTCTACAACAGTGTGACAGTCATCACGAGCGTGGCAGGTTAGTCGTCATGCATCCAGGTAAGCTAAAGATAACTGGGGTGATGATGGGGATATCGTTATGGTCTCCAGAGCATGAAAAGTTAGGTGACGGTCGTTACTCCAGTGATGAGTTGGTCTTCACGACCGTAAGGGGAATGTTTTTGAGCGTTCGATCCATTTTTTGATGTCGTGTTCTCGTATAGTTGTTGTTTGGCAACTATTGAGTGTATTTGATGAATTGAATTGATTAATATGAAATATTGTGATGAACTAAATAATAATTGAATTAATTGCATAATTATGAGTGGTGTATTATAATTATGTATATGTTTTATGATGTAGTTGATAGAATTATGTGCAGTGAATATAATTGTATGTGTTTGTGTTGTGGTGCATAATTCAAAGTGGGAACTACTATGACTATTTTATGGCATGTTGTATATGGTTATAAGTGGAACCATAAGTGTTGTTACATTGTTTTTATGTCATGTATCATACATGTTAGTGTTGAAAGAAGCGAGTCACAGGTTCAAAAGTGAGGACCAGTGACTAGTCCGGGGTTCAGAAGTGGGGACCCAGGATTTAGAAGTGGAGACTGTGATACGGTGGGAGAATTGACTTGAGGGTTTTGCGTTTGATCGCAAATGTTGCGGTTAGCAAGAGTCGTCACCGACTTTTCTTTTATCCAAAAGGAAAGGTGAAAAAGCACAGGAAAGACCTTGAGATTATTTCTTGAGTTCGGGGGGGTAGATTACGAAAAGGGAAGGTATTAGCACCCTTTTCAGCCATGGTTTTCCATGGGCTCTTAGTTACTTGCTAGATCACTTGCTTTTGTTTGAAATTGTGCTTTGTGAAGTTTTTTGAAAGTATTTTGTAAAGAGGCCATTGCTTAAGAAATCTTTGTAATGATTCTCGTTCGTAAGAATGTATACGAAGATGTTTGATCTTTTGAAAATGTTTTCAATGTTTGTAAGATATTTGAAAATGTGTGTGATTGTTTTGAAAATAGCAAGGATGTTTGTTTGAAATTGAGCAAGTAATTAGGAGGAATCTACCTACTCAAATGTCTTTCTTGTTTATTTTCTCTTCCTTTGACATTGTTGTCTTACCATTGATTTGGTAAGCAACCTTATCTTTGGATGTAAATGGGACGGGCGTGGGTCATCGTATAACCATTATTAGCAATGTTGCAAGGTATCTTAGCATTCCTTTCTAGGGACTAAGATAATTTGTAAGGCATCTTAGATTGCGTCATCGAGGGACTATGATCTCGTATTTGTTTGTTTTTGCTAAGATGCCTCACATGCGTAATATGACCATTTATAAGGCAACCAAGTGGATTTTACCCTAGGGGTGCTTGTGTGCAAATGTATTGTTTTCATGCTTGGTTTAGTCTTGAATTTAGGGGTTTCTATTTATTGGTTTTAAGTCTTTCCATACAAACCCTAATTACTAGCAACTGTATATAAAGCGATAAATTACGGAATTTAAAATTACTACGCTATTACAACATTTGTGGGAGGGGGTGTACAAATTACAAATGGGGATTACAAGAAATTAAACCCTAATTAGTCTATTACAATCAAATTGAATTTATACAAGAATTGAAATAAATAATGCACAAGATGAATTAAATATACAAGAAGATAAATGTGAAGAAAAATGGATATTTTGTTTGATGCTTCATGAAAAGGAATTTTACCTTAACCTAATAAAATAAAGAAAATAATTTATTAAGTTTGAAATTGTTGAGAAAAGATTTTAGATGAAAACCCTAATTCTATAAATCAAAAGAAAATAAGTTTAAGAAAAGTATTATTTTTGGGATTTTTTATCTTGAAAATATTTATAGCATTATAAAATATTTTTTTTAGTCTTTTTGGTATTAAAATAACATATTTTTAATGGTGTGAAGAAAAATAAATAAATAATACAATATTAATTAAGTTTATAAGATTTACTTAAATAAATAAATAAAGTATGAAGAATAAAAAAAATATTTTTATTTATGGAAAAATCAAATAAAATAAGTCAAACTATAAAATATCATTTTTTTTTGCATTTTTATCATTTTTAGTATTTTAGAAAATATATTTAAAAAAAGAAAAAAAGAAATGAATAAATAAATAAATACAATTGGGCCAGGGGGTGCCAAGAGCCAGTATGGGAGTCAACTAGGAAAAAAATAAAATGAAATGAGCCAGGCCCAAAGGGCCCAGCGTCTGCCAAATAAAAAAAAAAGGCCAGAAATATGAAAATATGAGAAAAATGCAAAAGGGTACCACTAGGGCTCAAATCCAGGTCCCATAGGTTACAGACGCGCGCTTCTACCACCGGGGTGGCTATACATCCGTTAATACAAATGAAACAATAAATATGTAAGGCAAAACGTGTTCTGAAGACTTCATCTTCAACCTCTAGTCAGACCTACTGTAACTTGCTCATTTCTCAATAAAAATGAAAATTCTAAACATGCAACTTGTAGCAAATTTTCTCACGATTCCAGAAATGTAAAGTATTAGAACTATGGATAAAAGATAAGCAAGAATTTTAATGGCTCTAATTTGAACCCTAAAAATTTCAGAGATTCCAGTTTCAAAATTCTCTAAGCTCAAGCAAAATTAATGGAAACTATGGACATGGTTAGCTTCAGGGCAATAATATCTACATGTTTTATTCACAAATAAACTATTGATGATGCATGTATGAAGAGTTCCAAGTTAAGAAAACTTACCTCAAAACTGGAAATCATGTTTGGAGTTTGAGATTGTTTCAGGCAGTGGTGATGATCAGGTTAGCTTCCTTGAGGTCCTAGGAAGCTAATGCAATGGTTAGTTTGAACAATGGATGGCTGAAATGGTCTGGAGAAGTCAAGTTGCATACTTTGTTTTTTGGTTATGGAAGTTATGTCAAAGGGTGTTACAGTTCTGGAATAAGGATGGGGATGGGTTGTATTTGATGTAAGGAAGCTTTAGAAACTAAAAGGCCAAGAAACGCACGAGGGATATCAGAGTTTGAAGTTCAAGGTCAGAAACTGTGCAACAATGGAGTTTTTATGAAATTTTTGATTTGAGAGAGTTTTGGGGTATTTCAGGGTGCTTAAGCTCATGTTCTAGCTCACAAATAGTGACTCTATTTATAAGCAACAAGTTTGGAATGCTCTAGTTGATCAGAATTCAAATTTGCATCCTTAAGCTAAACATGTGATTTTTTTACAAAACAGGTTTCAAAGTCTTGTGTACTTGCTAAGATAGAGTGGTTATGCTTTAAACAAGCTTGATTATGACTTTGTGGATGGAGTGTAATCAGAGGGAACAAGTTAGAGGCTCAAGGTGAACTTTATGCAAAAAGCTTGCTTTACAAGAATGGCAATGTTACTTTGTGCCATTAATGGAAATGCAACTTGGATAATAGCTCAAATGCTTGGATCAAAGCTCTAACAGCTGTGTAAACATATTATGGAGTGAAAAACAAGTTTGAGGCCTGTAAAGCAAGGATTATGCAGCCTAGCATGGATTTGGTTCACGTGTTCATCAAAAATGACTTGTAATTCAAGTGACAAAACCCTAACTTCATCTCTTCGATTCTCCCTACTCAAGAATGATCTCAAGGAGTTCTTTGAAATTTTGGAAAGCTTGCAATGTGCTCTACAACCCATATTTGAATTTATTTTGAATATTCCCCTTTTAAATATATGAAAAAGTGCCATTAAGTTAGGTCAAAATCCTGACCAAATTAAGGCAAAATTTCACTAAGTGTTTTAGTTTCATGACCCTATGTTCATAAAATTATAACTTGAGATCCAAGCATTTTTGGAAGAAGATGTGTGAAGCAAAGTTGTAGATTTCATGGAGATATACAACTTTCATGTTGGGAGTTTTTATTGAATCATCTTTCATCATGGTGAAAATTTGTCTCAAAGTTATGAAAAAACATGAAATTTCCAACACTTAGAAAATTTTCTATGTTTTGAAATTTTGACTTTTCAAAATGAAATCTTGACTTTTTGATTCCTTGATGAATAAGTTTCATATTTTGACATGTTTTGATTAATTGTGATCTTTGGCACTTGAATTTGACCAAAAAGTCAAAGTTTGACTTTTCAGTATACAGTTGACTTTTGATCAGTTGACTGCAAAATTCATCTGTCAATCCAATGGACTTGCAATGTTTGAAACCATGTCATTAGGTAAAAATGATGCAATTGGACTCTTGATATCATTCCTTAAACCAATTGACCATTTGCTAACTTAAAAAATCAGAAATTGTCCTTTCCCAGTCAAAACCCTAATTTTGACCATTTTTCCCTTTGGGAGATTTGATCAAACTTCTGGAGGAATTATGGTCCAAACTTGATCAAATGATACATATGGGTTTAAAATGTTGATGTGGATAAAAAATTATGAGGTTTGACTGTAAATTGGCCATGGTTGACTTTTCCCCCAAGACAGTTGATTTTTAGGTCAACTGTTTAATTGACTGATCAAAAGTGTGATCCAAGGCTTGAAACTTGACATGAGTAATTTTGGGGGTCCATAATGGTCCATGAAAGTCATATGAAGCATTGATAGTTCAAAAATCCTTGTGCAAACTCAAACCCTAATTTTGGTCATCAGTGCTTAGGGAGGTGTCTTGAGCTGATCAAATCCTAATGCAGTCTTGAGCCCAAGGAGATCTTGTGAGCAAATTCTTGATAAGTGAGAGGGAAAATTTTGAGGTACAACAGCTTCCCCTGTTCAATCTTCTTAAGCCTGAGGAGTTAGATTGGCAAGTTTTGCCATTCATGACTTGAAGGTGGAAGATGATTGGACATTAGAGTGCCCAGAAATTTGCACTCGGTGATGTGATGGTAGAGGGAATTAGCTTAAAGATGCCATTTAGAGAGGTGATAAAAAGTTTTAGGAGATGGGCTTGTAGATGCCATCCAAAAGTTATTGTTTGAATTTTAATTTGTAAGCTGAAAGAATGAGTATCAAAATGGCGTCCGTATCTGAACTATATCTGGAAGCTAATTTTGAATGAGTATCAGAATGACATCCGTGTCTAGAGCGTATCTGTATTGTATCTGAAAGTTGAATGAGTTTCAGGATGGCATCCGTGTCTGGAGCGTATCTGAACGATATCTAGAAGTTGAAAACTGAATGAGTATCAGAATGGCATCCGTCTCTGGAGCGTATCTGAACTGTATCTGAGAGTTGAATCTGAATGAGTATCAGAATGGCATCCGTGTCTGGAGCGTATCTGAACTGTATCTGAAAACTTTGAACATTGTTAATGGTAGCTGTTAACCTTATCCTGAAAAGGGTAAAATGTTAGCTAAAATGCAAAGTCATGTTGTATGAAATGCATGGTATGATGTATTTGTTTTATCAATGTTTATGATATGCGGATGCAATGTATGCATATGTGAGCTAGTCTATTGTGCTTGTTTGTTGGATTTGGGGAAAATAAATCCCTGAATGTTGCTGAGGATATGTAAGTCTTCGTGTCTTGAAGTCAAAGTGTTGATGAATTTCCGTTTAGAGAAATAAACTTTGTTGTAAGGGAAATGACATGTACTGCTTGAAAAATCTGTCTGGGGAATCTGGAGAAATTGGATGATTTCTACCGGGGATTGATAATTGGAAGCTTTGTTCTGCTGGGGATTAAACTGTACATTGCGGGGGATTTTTATGGAAAATAACTTGGAGAGATTTCCCTATCTCTTAAAGCCATCAGCAATTGTCTTTTGTTTTGTTTATTTATAAACAGTAATTATGTTCAAATGCATATGTTCAACAATGAATCATTGGACGTTTTTGTAAACAAAACACAAGTGTAAATAAAAATAGATAGTTTTGCACTTTCAAAGGAATATCTTTGTATTAACTTTGAGTAAGTATTTTTGTACTGTGAGACAAACATTCTAGTAAGAGAATTCCGTTGTAAAAAATGAAAATTTTAATACAAAGAAAAGATAGCTATGTGTAATAATCCCATGGGGTTCCCATTCTGCTATAGCCTTTGTATCTCTGAGCATCTTGTCTATTTGTTGCCTTGTCCAAAGATGATTGAATTGGTCAGAAATGTCGAGCTTGTAAGTTGTCCGTAAGGTGATCCAACGGGACATAATCATACGTTTTAATTCCCTAACTTTTGCCTGGACCTCCCTTTTGGGTTTTCAGTCCACCGGGATACCCTTTTTTGCCCAAGTCTCCCTTTCGGGTTTTCAACTTGCCGGGTGTACAGATTTTTTTTAGTTTTATCCCTAATTTTTGCCCGAACCTTTTTGGTTCGCCGGGATACCCTTGTTTTGCCTAGGTGTGTCAACCTAGCGTGTCTCTTATGCGTAGTATCTTTAGACTATGTCTATGTTCGCAGGGTGCGGCAGGTCGTCACCATCCATGGTGGTCAAGATCATTGCTCCACCAGAGAATTTTTTTTTATTACAAATGGTCCTTCGTAGGTAGGAGTTCATTTTCCCCTGGGATCACCTTGCGGAAGTATGATACGTTTGATCACCAAATCTCTAATTTGATACACTTGTCGTCTGACCTTTTTGTTGAAAGCCTTGATCATCCGTTTTTGATACATTTGACCATGAAAGATAGTAGTAAGTCTTTTCTCATCAATTAAGTTTAGTTGATCAAGTCGAGTATGGATCCAATCGTCTTTATTCAGACCTGCATCCTTCATAATTCTTTGAGAGGGGATCTGAACCTCAATATGCAAGACAACTTACATGCCGTATACCAAATAATAGGGTGTTGCCCCGGTTGATGTGCGAGCTATAGTACGATACCCGTGGATAGCGAATGGTAACATCTCATGCCAGTCTTTATAGGTGACTGTCGTTTTCTGTATGATATTTTTAATGTTCTTATTTGCAGCTTCGACAACACCGTTCATCTTCGGTCGATAAGGGGAAGAATTGTGATGTTGAATCTTGAATTGCTCGCACAGGGCGATGATCATAGTGTTGTTGAGATTTGTACCATTGTCGGTAATGATCCTCTCCAGGGTACCGTACCGACCGATGAGATTCTGTTTAATAAACCGGGCTACAACATTCTTGGTAACGTAAGCGAAAGAGGCCACCTCAACCCACTTTGTAAAATAGTCAATGGCCACCAAGATGAAGCGGTGTCCATTAAAGGTTGTTGGTTTGATTTCCCCAATCATATTGATGCCCCGCATAGCAAAGGGCCAAGGAGCTGTCAAGATATTCAAAGGAACCAGAGGTACGTGCACCTTGTCAGCATAAATCTGACACTTGTGGCAGGTTCGAGAGTGTTGATAGCAATCTGCTTCCATGGTAGACCAGTAATAACCTGCCCGTAGGATTTTCTTTGCCATCGTATGCCCACTGGAATGAGTGCCAAAAGTGCCTTCATGTAACTCAACCATGATCCTTTCAGCTTCAACCTTATCTATGCACCGAAGTAACACAGAGTCATGGTTGCGTTTGTAAAGAATGTTGTTACTAAGGAAGAATTTTGCAGAGAATCTCCTTAATAACTTCTTATCATTGATTGAAGCTCCTTCCGGATATTCTTGAGCCTCAAGATACCTCTTGACTTTGTGAAACCAAGGCTGGTCCACTACTTCTTCAGTATTAATCTCGTGACAGTGTGCTGGTTCATCCATTCGTTCGACGGTGATCTAGGGAGCCTTGTTATCCGAATTAAGTTTAAACATAGATGACATTGTGGCTAGTACGTCTGCTAGCTGATTTTCTTCTCGCGGGAAATGCTCCAAGGTAATCTTCTCAAAATGTGGTAGCAATGTCAAAACATGTTCTTTATAAGGGATAAGGTTAGGGTGTTTGGTGTCCCATTCCCCTTTTATCTGACTGATGACCAAAGCTGAGTCTCCAAATACATTCAAGGATTTGATCCCCAAGTCTATGTAAGCTCTGAGACCAAAGATGCATGCTTCATAATCTGCCATGTTATTTGTACAATTGAAGCAGAGTCTTGCGGTAAAGGGTGTATGACGCCCTTCAGGAGATATGAGTATAACACCGATACCATTTCCAAGTGTGTTGGATGCCCCATCAAAGATCAGAGTCCACCGGGATCCTTGTTCAGGTCCGTCATATGGCCTGAATTCTTCACAGTTGTCTAATGTCATGATGTCTTCATCCGAAAATTTGAACTTCATGGACTGGTAGTCTTCTACAGCTTGGTGAGCAAGGTGATCAGCTAGTACACTGCCCTTTATTGCTTTCTGGGAAGTATATTGTATGTCATATTCCATCAGGATCATCTTCCATCTCGCTATTCTCCCAGAGAGAGCAGGCTTCTCGAAGATGTATTTTATCGGATCCATTTTAGATATCAACAAGGTAGCATGAGTCAGCATGTACTGTCTTAGCCGGCGAGCAGCCCATGCCAGAGCGCAATAATTTTTCTCCAGCAGTGAATATCTTGTTTCAAAGTCGGTGAACTTTTTGCTCAGGTAATAAATAGCAAGCTCTTTTCGGCCAGACTCGTCATGCTGCCCCAACACACACCCTATTGAATTTTCTAACACAGTTAGATACATGATTAATGGTCTTCCTTCGATTGGTGGAATTAAAACAGGAGGCTCTTGCAGGTATTCTTTGATCTTGTCGAAAGCAGTTTAGCATTCACCATTCCATTTGACTACTTGATCTTTCTTCAATAGTTTGAATATTGGCTCACAAGTAGCTGTCAGGTGAGAAATGAATATGGCAATGTAGTTTAAACGTCCCAAGAATCCTCTGACTTCCTTCTCAGTACGAGGAGCAAGCATCTCTTATATCGCTTTCACCTTGGCAGGATCGACTTCAATACCTTTATTGCTAACGACAAAGCCTATGAGTTTACCAGACCTTACTCCAAATGTGCATTAATTTGGGTTCAACCTCGGCTTGTACTTCTTTAGCCTCTCAAACAGTTTTTGTAAATGATCAAGATACTCTTCTTCTGTTTGGGATCTAGCTATCATGTCATCCACATAGACCTCTATTTCATGATGTATCATGTCGTGAAATAAAGCTACCATGGCACGCTGATAGGTTACCCCAGCATTCTTCAGCCCGAACGACATCACCTTGTAGCAGAATGTGCCCCACTGTGTGACAAATGTTGTTTTCTCCATGTCCTCAGGTGCCATTTTGATTTGGTTGTAGCCTGAGAAACCGTCCATGAAGGAAAACACTTTGTGTTATGCCGTATTTTCAACCAGGATGTCAATGTGGGGAGTGGGAAATCATCCTTAGGGCTTGCCCTATTCAAATCTCTGTAGTCCACGCACATTCGTACCTTGTCATCTTTCTTGGGCACGGGAACAACATTGGTAACCCATTGCGGATAGAAGGTGACGGCCAAGAATCCAATGTTAAATTGTTTCATGACTTCTGCTTTAATCTTCTCTAACATATCTGGTCGCATTCGACGAACCTTTTGTTTTACTGGTGGACAATTCTCTTTTGTAGGCAGACGATGTACCACAATATCTGCATCAAGTCCCGACATGTCTTCATATGACCAGGCAAAGACCTCAACATACTCGTGTAGCAACTAAATCAGATCTCCTTAACACTTGGTTCTAGATTGGCACCCACCTTGACCTCTTTTTTGTCTTCTTCGGTACCCAGGTTGATTGTGTCCACTGGTTCCTCGTAGGGTTGAATGGTTCTCTCTTCTTGTTGTAGTAATCTGGAAAGTTCCCCTGGTACTTCACAATCTTCCTCACCTTCGTCTTCGGCTTGGTAGATTAGATTTTCAGAGTCACAAAAAGCCATAGCAGAACCTTTATCCATGGGATCCCGAATGGTTGTAGACCTGCATTGTGAGTGTGAGTGTGTGTAAGGGTATAACTATCTTTGAAAGAAATGAAAATGTAAAAAAGAAAAACAATGAGCACAAAGTTTGTATGCAAAACGTCCATGATTCATTGATGTCATATGGAAATGAGATAATAACCCTTACAAATGGACCATTGTGCCTCGGGTAAAACACAAGGTTTTAAAAGTTTGAATTGTTTTAATATTACAAATCCAACAAAATGTAAAGACAAATTATTGTGGGATAAAAGTGACTGGGTGTTTACCGTGGTTATTGGTAAACAACCGCTGATCCTCCAAATGGTTACTTATTTGGTTACTCGCAGGATCGATCAGATTGATCCTAAGACATAGGTTGATTTTGAGGTTTTGATTAAATTGGATAATGGTTAAATGACAAGCAAATAAAGAGGCTTTAAGTAAATTGCATGAAGAAATAGGCTTGGTAAAATAAATGAAGGCTTGAAATAAAGGGCTTCGACAGGGAAAGTAAAGAAGAAAGCAAGTAAAGTTTCTGGAAATTAAATGACTTTAATTAATAAAAGTGGTGTTTCACACATACATTCTCAACAATTCTTTCTCACGCGCTGGGTACTCGAATCTATATGAGTGACTTTGTATATAATTGTGAACACACGCGAGAAACTGCGTGAACTACTACTATTTATACTAAAACATCCCAAGTAACCGTCGGGAAGTTACACTGCTTCGAGATGACTCCACTTGGCACGTTCTCAACGTTCGACGCTCCAGATCTTTGCACGTTGCACTTGGTAACCGCTGGAAACCGTTTTCCCTCCAAACGCTTGAATTTCAAACCGTTCCACTCTGAACCATCGAACACCTTCGTCGAGAAGCATCTTCGACGAGAAACACCTTCGACGTCGAAGGCAACCAACTTCTCCCTTGGAAGAAATCTTTTAAGTACCTTACCATCTTTCGATGGGCATTTCGACAGACCCAGCTGGTCGAAAACATCCTTCAGCTTTAACGGCTGATATTAATGAAACAAGGGTGTCGAATTTAGGAGCCAACAAATTGCCCCCCAAGAATGCCTTATTTCGACTCTGAAAGAAAAAGGCATTCTTTGAAATGCCATTCGACACCTGTCTTTTCATTCTTAGTCACAAATTAAATTGTGCACTTTTTGCTGTCTTCTACCAACCACTGACAATCCCAAGGAAAAGCCATCATTCATCCGTACCTAAGACGTCACTTCAGTACAGCGTGCAGTGTGCCAAACGTCTTTTCACAAATTGTCATCATGACAATTCCCAAAAACGAGGGCGCACGCTGCACCCTTCCATTTCTGCAGAACGGCTACAACAACAGGGAGACGCCACGTGTCCCACTACCTTCTGCAACATTAAATGGCATTTAATGTCCTCGAATTTGGGGATTTCCCCCACTACTATAAATAGCGGTAAGTACCCATTGTGGGACTTTTTACGCTACCTTGCTTTCAGAATTCCTCATTTGCATACAAACTCTTGTCAACTTTGCAAACCCCCTGTTCTTCACTTCGTCTTCAACCTTAGTACCAACAATGGCATCTGGTTCTTCCAACGCTCCTAGCGCCAACACTCCCTCTGGAAATGTCAAACCCAGGATTTTCTCCACCGCTCCCGTAGTGACTCCCACGGGCCAACGAAGGGTCCCTGAGCCTTTGGACATTGCTGTACGTGATGCTTATTCACGCCACCTCATGATTCCGGTTGGATATTCCAACCAAATCTTTGCTATGTATGGCCCATTATACCCAAGCATTGCTGAGGCCATGAAGATCAAAAGTTACTTTCCGGTACTTGAGAGACTCAAACTGGTTGGATGCTCCAAGAAAGATGCAGAGGATAATGAAGATCCTGCTAAAGAGAAAATCGACCTCCGTTTCTTCAACAAAGGTGTTAGGGCTTTCAGGTCTGGTCCTAGCCTTACTCCTGATTATAGTGCTTGGCTAGAAAAAATGGAGAAACGCCAGGCTTCGATCTGGAAAGACATGGGGATATTCGACCTGGTTATGCTGTCGAAGACAGGTCTTAACTATTCCCCAGAGATGTTGATAGCTTCTTTACTCTTCTGGGATTACACCCATTTCACCTTCCATCTTCCCTGTGGAATGCTGACTCCCACGCTCTTCGACGTGGCCGCCATCACTGGCCTTCGACCCACTGGGGACTACTTCGACCCGGAGGAAATGTCGGAGGATCAGATTGGATTCTCTGCCACAAAACCAACCTACACCACCTTCATCAATCATTACCACGATAAGTCGACAGATGCTGTATCGGATGTCGAACATATTGCGTTTCTAGCCTTATGGCTGACACGCTTTGTGTTTTGCTCCAAGTCCTTACAGGTGACCAAGAAGATGGTCACTCTCGCCACTCAACTTCACCATGGCCAAAATATCTGTTTGGCAGAATTGATTTTGGCGAGTCTGTATGAGTCGATTAGCAACGGAGCGACTCTTCTGAAGATCATCGAGAACAGAGCCAGTCTGCTGCTTGCTGGACCTTTTTGGCTGCTTCAGCTGTGGCTCAATGCCACCTTCGAGTCTTTCTTGCCTAAGAGGATTCAAATAAATGAGCAGGCTCCAGAAATAGCAAACAGACGCATCGAAGGCACCGTATTGGCTCTGTTGACTCCAACGGAAGATGGGCTGGAGCTTCAACAAACTTTTACAAACTTCGTTTTGATGTTTGCTAAAAGGAAAGAGTTTGCTTCGACCATGGCTCCGTTTGCTCGGCGAAAGGTTGGCCCAGAGTGGTTCACAAGGCCACATCCTAGGACGTCGAATGGTCCTCAGGTCGACGAACATACAACAGTGTGGGAGGCATTTCTCACACCAAGAATAATGCCCCTTCGATTCAAGAGCTCTAAGACTCACTTGAGTCTGATCGCGTATCAACCAAACCTGGTGTCTCGCCAGTTTGGTATTATCCAAACACTACCTTCTCCAATTTTCCCAGAGAGAAGTCTATGTTATACTTCTGCAACGACTACACTGAAGAAGCTGCCACTAAGCATATCGGCAGATATGCTGGTCGAACAGTTCTTTCATTGTTTGACTATCAGCTTAACTTTCTCTGCTCACCATCCTTCGAGGAATGGTGGAAAAGTTACTACGCTGAGGAGTTTTTCGACGAGAAGGACTTCGTGGATGAGCTTCAGAAATCTTTTGTCCTTGTCTTGGACAAAATAAAGAAATGTAAGTTCATCCTTCCAAATTAATTTGTCTTTCTCTTTCGACTGGTAGCCTATTACTTATTTTGTCTACTTTCAGTTGTTCGAAAGCCTGCAGCCAAGAAGGCTGCAGAAGGCCAACAGGGAGGAGGCCCCTTAACAAAACCTCCACCACCGGCGAAGACTATAGCGCCGGCGAAGACCACAACAAACCAACAGGGGGAAGGCCCTTCGAAAAAGCCTTCTGCATCGGTAACCAGACTTTCATTATTTTCTTCTGGATTTAACTTTTTGACTTTTGATGCAACTTCTAAATCGAACTCCAATTGGTTTTTAGGCACCTTCGCCCAAGAAACGGCCAGCACTGACGGTCGAATCCGGGAGTGACGAAGAAGAAGATTCTCCCCCTGCTCCTCTAAAGAGGCGAAAGCTGAAGAAGGACGTTCCTCTTCCTGAAGCTCGAACAATCAGAATAAAGGTTGCTGGGAGAAAGCCCAGGCCACCTCCAGTAATCATTGAGGAGCCAACGGAGGAGGAATTAAATGTTCTTCTCAATAAACCTGTCGAAAGCGACAATTCCAGCCCTGGGGCTGAAGTTACTTTACAGGTAATTTCTTTGATCCCTTTGTAACTCAGGTGTCGATACCTACGTTCGATTATGTCTCTTTCGAATTTAGAAGATTCTTCTTCTTCTCTTTTCAGGACACCACTGAAAGCTCAGCGCCAAGGACTTCTGAAACATTGGATTCTACTGAACTCAGCAGGCCACAAGAAAAAGACTTGGCGAACGATGAAGCCAATACTGAAATAAATGAAGCCAATACTGAGACAGCAGAAAAACCAACAGAAGATCCACAAACAGAAGAGCAACAACCAAAAGAGACTCAGGTGGTGGATCTGTCGGAAGAAAATCGTGACGAAGGGGACCGCGGTGACGCTGGCAAAGAGGATCAAGGTGACGCTGGCGAAGGGAACCATGATGACGCTGGTACTGCCGCAGTCCGAGTCGAAGAGAGTCAAGTCGAGGCAAATGCTATTCAACAGCCTCAAACCCAAGACAACGTTGTTGCAAAGGTTGTTACCTCAACAAAGCATAGGTCGAAAGAAGACTTAGAACTCTTGAAGCAAACTGATCCTGTTAGCTATCTGAACGCCATCATCGAGAGCAAAAGTTCGTCTGATGCTAGTCAGGAGGTTCCTACTCTGTCGGGGAAGTCCACTGAAACTTCTCCTCTCGATGAGGCTTTGACGAAGGTTAAGGCTCAGTTTTTCAAGAAGGACTTGATGAAACCTTTGGAGGGGGACCCTATTGCTCCATCATATTTGGGGGCTGTTTTGAATGCCGTAGACTTGTTAGCTGTGCCTCCAGAAGTCTCAGGCTTTATCATGGAGTTACACTCCATTATTGATCAAGTCTCAGCAGATTATCGGCGACAAAGGGGCTTTAATAGCCAGCTTGAAGTGTTATATGGCAAAAGCTCTTCTGCATGGACTGCTGTAGCAGAGACAACTTCTCGAATTGCGGAGTTGTCGAAGCAAAAAGCATCTAAACAAGAAGAAGTTGATGCCATCGATCGAGAGAATGCTTCCCTCAAGGCGCAAATCGAAGAAATAGAGGCTAAGATAAATGCCAATACTAAGCGCAAGGAGGAACTTCTCTCGGCTGTTCCAGACACCGAAAGTCAAACTGAAATCACACAAGGCCTAGAATTTGCTGAGAAAGCTCAAGCCTTTGACGATCAAATTGCCAAGCTTGTGCAGGCGAATGCCTTGTGCAACAAAAGATTGGAGCTGCAGCAAACCAAATACCTTCGACTCAAGGACTCCATTCCCTTCTGATTGATTCAGCCTTTTAACCATATTTTGTAATATGTATTCGACAATATTGCCATTTTGGCTAATTTATAAAAACTTTCCATTTTGGCTTCTTTATGGTTAATTTAGTCGTTACTTGTTATTTATTTTAATCTCTTGGAGTGTAGGTTTGTACTTTTTCAAATATTTACCATTTACTCTCAAGAGCCTTTTATCTTCACCTAGCTCTTCGACTTCATAGGCTCCACCAGAGAAAGTCTGGATAACTCTGAATGGTCCTTCCCATTTGAGTGACCATTTTCCCATGCTTAGATCCCTTCGATCCATGGGAAGAATCACCTTCCAGACTAGTTCTCCAGGCGAAAATGCCTTAGGTTTCACCTTTTTATTATAAGAGTCTTCTACTCTTTTCTTCTGAAGCCTGAGTAGGTCAAGAGCGCGCAATCTTTCTTCGTCTAAATCCACTAGTTCGTCTAACATCATATCCCAATAAATTTCAGAGGGAATATCATAATGTCTCTGAACCCTTGCAGATTGAAGACAAATTTCTGCTGGCAACACTGCGTCATGGCCAAAAGTTAGCCTATATGGTGTTGTACCTATGGCTTCTTTTGGGGACGTTCGACAAGCCCACAAAATCTGGTCTAACGTCTTATGCCAATTTTTTGGCTTCTTCCCAACATGCTTTTTTATCAAGCCAATCACTACTTTGTTCGCTGCTTCGACTTGACCATTTGCCTGTGCATAATAAGGCGTTGATGTTAGGAGTTTGAAACCTGTTTCCTGAGCGAATTCCTGCATCTTTCGACCGGTGAAAACTGATCCTTGATCAGTTGTTATAGTCTCAGGGATTCCATATCTAAAGATAATGTTCTTTTGAATAAATTCAATGACATTTTCTTGGTCTACATTGACTAAAGGGATAGCTTCGATCCACTTAGTAAAATAATCAATGCCTACCAATATATACTTCTGACTCTTTGATGATGCTGGTCGAATCTCTCCAATGAGGTCCAACGCCCATCCTCTAAAGGGCCAAGGTTTCACTATCGAGTGAAGTTCGCTTGCTGGTACATGTTGGATGCCTGTATGGACTTGACATTCTTGGCAACCTTTAGCGAACTCGACACAATCTTTCAGCATAGTAGGCCAGTATAATCCTTGTCGAAACAACAACCATTTCATCTTATGGCCTACTTGGTGAGCCCCACATGCTCCAGCGTGCATAGTCGAAAGGGCTATGTATGCCTCAGTTTCACTTAAACATTTTAGCAATACCCCTTCAGGCGTCTTCTTGAATAACTCATTACCCATGAGTACATAACTCAACGCCCTGTACTTTGTTTTCCGTTCTGTCGAAGCTCCTGGATTTTGAAGATAATCCACAATGGGCTTCCTCCAATCCTGCTCTGACAAATTATCTATGAACGAAATTTCGAAGTTACTTTGATCAGCATATCCTAGTCTTGTCGATTCCAAGTCTGTTGGTGATAGACAAGTTGCTTTTATCTTTTCTCGAACTTCGATTGCTCTTTGTAACCTCGTTTTTGAAATCTTGTAACCAGATGCAATTTGTGGCAAGTCGTTGGCTATTTGATTTTCCAATCTGGGTATGTGTCGAATATTGACCATTTCAAATTTTTTCAATAAGCGATTTGCTATCACAAAGTACATAATGAGATTTTCTCTTATGCATTTATATTCTTTTGTGACTTGCTTAATGACTAACTCTGAGTCTCCCATTATTTCGACTCGAGTTGCCCCCAATTCCAACAATATTTCAAGGCCAGTAATTAGAGCTTCATACTCAGCCTCATTGTTCGAACAAGAACCTGATATCTTGTACTTGAATGTTGTTGGAATTTTTTCTGGAGAAATGATCAATACTCCTACTCCTGTTCCATCTTTATGGCTGGAACCATCGAAGTAGAATTTCCAAGGTTCTATCTCCACATAATTAATATCCTCAACTTGAATTGAGTGGTCGACTATAAAGTCTGCAACCACTTGTCCTTTCACTGCCTTAAGAGGCATAAAGGTCAAGGAGTATTCAGTTAATGCTAGTGCCCACTTGCCAATTCGACTGTGCAAGATAGGTTTCGACAACATGTACTTGAAAACATCAAAATGAGACGAAACATACACATCAACTGGTTTTATATATTGCTTGAGTTTTGTACAAGAGAAATACAGACATAGACACAATTTTTCAACTTCGCTATATCTAGTTTCTGCATCGTTCAAAACTCTACTAAGATAGTACATGGGTCTTTCGACTCCATTCTCATCTTCTTGGGCTAACATGCTTCCCAAAGTTTTGTCGGATGCAGCTATGTACAATCTCATACTCCTATTGCTACAAGGAGGCACCAAAATAGGTGGCTTAGTGAGGTACCCTTTGATTTTGTCGAAGGCTTCTTGTTGCTCTTGCCCCCATTCGAACCCCTCTTTATTCAGTCGAAGTAAGGGTGAAAAGGCTTGAGCTTTCCCACTTAGGTTAGATATAAATCTCCTTAAGAAATTTATCTTGCCTAACAGAGATTGCAGTTCCTTCTTATTCGATGGCGCTTTCGCTTCCAGAATAGCCTTCGTCTTGTTCTGGTTGATTTCGATTCCTTTCTTGTGGACAACGAAGCCCAAGAAATCTCCAGCTTTCACACAGAATGCACACTTCAAAGGTTTCATCTTCAGACCATGTTCTCTCATTCTTTCGAATGATTGTCGAAGGTGGTCAATATGATTCTTCCTTGTAACGCGTATGAATTTGCACTTCAGCAGTCTTTCGACTTCCGTTTTGATCTTCGACAGTATTTCTGGAGCGAAGCGTCTTGGGCTTTGCTTGATTGGCTTCTTCCCAGGTTTGATTGGCAACTGAAGTTCTACCAATCCTCTGTCGAGACCAGGCATTTCGTCGTAATCCCATGCAAAACAGTCCTTGAACTCTTTCAACAATTGGATTACTTCCAACCTAAGTTCTGGGTCAATTTTGGCGCTGATGTAAGTTGGCTTTTTCTCTGACCCTTCGCCTAAGTTGATTTCTTCTAAAGGATCTTGCGCTAACATTTTAATGTTGTTCGCCAAGGGGTCCTTTTCGAAGCCCAAAGGCTCATCGTCATAGATGGCGTCGAGCCTCTGTTCCTGCATTCCTTCTGGCATGATATCAGGAGGTTCTGGATCGAAATCCTTTCCTGGACCTGCAGCAGATAACTGTTGATCATTGGCCTGTGTGGCCATGTACTTTACTTCGGCTTCGAGAGCCGTTATCATCTTTGTTTTGGCTACATAAGCCGAAATTCGCTTCAATGACTGTGACTCAGTCATTATCACTGAATTCACTTCCCCAACCAGTTGGTTGGATATCAGTTAACCCACTGAAGTCTATGTGGGACAAGTCTTCTCTGTCCCATTGGAAACCATGCTCAGGATGCAGGTATAGGGAACAAAAAGTATTTGGCGCTGGCGCCAAGTCAAAGTCAGGTGTTGGACATGGCCCTATGTGAGCCAAGTTCTTGTCGAAATCTGCCAGCCCTAGGTGATTCACTTCGCCCAGGTAATAGCTTTGATCTGCCTCTATGTTTTCGACCATCCCATCTGGAAGCCATAGCAGCAACCTCTGGTGCATTGATGATGGCACAGCTCCAACACCATGAATCCATTCACGGCCCAACAAAAGATTGTAGTTAGGTTTGGCCGATATGACCATAAACATTGTTGGTCGAAGGATAGATCCTACCTTGATATCCAGTTGGATCACTCCCATAGTGGTCCCTATGCCGCCCTCATAGTTCGACAGGACCATGTTGTGAGGCTTAATGTCCTCATCCCTTTTGCCAATTTTCCTTAGCATAGAGTGAGGAATAATGTTGATGGTTGCCCCACAATCCACCAAGATTTTATTCACTGTAGTTTCTTCGAGTTTAGCCCTTATAAATAAAGGCTTGAGGTGATTTTTCATCGCCTCTGTAGGTGGTTCGAAGAATCCATTTTGTTCCTCAGTAGTGCCATTGTCCATGACGAAATAGCACACTGGCCTATGTTTGGCCATTTCTTGCTCCACTTCCCAATCACTCGTTTCGACCTCCACCTGTCGGTTGAACTCTCTGGGCAGCACTGAGACTATATTCACCATTATGTCCAAAGTATCATCAGACTCAGAACCATCTTCGTCCTTGATTTCACCTTGGTTAGGCCAAACTAGCCTGTTGGTTACTGGCTCTCTTTCTAGAGGTTTCCTTTGCTTCCTTAGAGGAACATTTGAACTGGTTTCTGCCTTTGGTTCATTGGCAGCCTCCCTCTCAGCTTTTCGTCTCCTTTGGTATCTCCTCCATTGAGATCGAGACATGGGATTTTTCCCTTTGTAGTTGCTTGACACCTGTGCAACTTTAGGGGCAGCAACTTGAGGCTCTTTCTTTTGTGTTAAAGATGAACCCCTTGGCACGTCGAAAGAGTGCCATTTCTCCTCGCTTGGCCTCTTTCGACCAGATGTCTTGTACCAGGTATCTACCGGCACATTAGTTGGAGGCCTGAAAGTCAATGGCCTCTTTTCTTGGTTTGAACCTCTTTGGGAGGCTCTTCTGGGGTCATGTCGAAGATCAACATTTTCCCTTCTCTTATTCGCTGCTCTTACGCCTTGAATATGCTCAGCAGCTTTTTTGTCAAAGATCGAACTGCATCTTGGACACAGCATCACCTCTGACTTCTTTTTCTGGCATCTTTGCAGGAAATCTGCCAGATTTTCATTTTCCCGAGGGAAAGCAGTCTTGTTAGCTTGTTCTTGCCTCATGGCCTCCTCTGATGCTTTTGGGTCAGAGACTTCGACCATGTTGACATTCATTGTATCTTTGTTGGCAAGAGTCAACTGCTTCATTTGAATCTCCAAATTCCCCGTCTGGCCTTGAACTGTGGCCAAGTGAGAACTGGGTTTTGGTCCAGTTTTTTGGGTTTCAACGGTCTCCAGCTTTAGGCTTTCGACCGCTTTCTGAACCGCTTCAATTGTCTTTCTGGATAAATTCCTAGAAAAACTGCCAAAGATTGGCATGTTGATATGGTCTTTTGAGACTTCGACCATTGTGATTCCTGGCCTCTTCGACTGGCTCCTGGATGCCTCGATCATGTTCACCTCTGAAGGCTCAGCATAGTGGGCTTCAGCCTGCAACGGATTAGAGTCGACAGCCATGGGGGTCTTGTCAGCAAACTTCAACCTCCCTTCTTCGATAGCGTCTTGCACAAGATTCCTGAAAAGAAAACATTGAGAAGTTTTATGGCCCAAAAAATTGATATTTACAAAAGCCTCTCTTCTTTCTTTGATCAAGAGGAGGCACTTTTACCCCTGGGGGTACTATCATTTGGCCATCTTTTACAAGCAAGTCAAAGATCTCATCACATTTTGTAATGTCAAAACTATAAGTCTTTTTGGGGAACCTATCGTTGGTCCTTTCTGGACCAATGGGATTTTTCCCACTTGAGGGGACTAACAGTTTGCAAGAGTATGGTGGCCCTTGTTTTAGTTCCGCTAAATCGACTTCTCCTTCTTCGACAGTTATAGTATCGTCGAAGGATTCTGGATCTTCGTCATCCATCTCAACATACGCTATCCTCTCTCTCTTATGAGTTTTCGTTGCCTTTGCTTTTTCAGCTTTGAGGCGTTCTACCTGTCGAACTCTGTCGGCCAGTTGGGCCATGTCTCTCAGGTATTGGGTGTCCAACTTCTTCCTAATGGAATAATCTAGACCGCCTGCGGCTATTTCGACTAACTCATGTTCCGGCACTTGTGTGAAACATCTTGCTTTGAGCAACCTAAACCTATTTAGATATTCGTCTATAGGTTCAGTGAAACGTCTCTTTACACTGGCCAATTCTTTCAGGCTTATCTTGGTTTGCCCCATGTAGAATTGTTCGTGGAACAATCTTTCCAACTGGGTCCAATGATGGATCGAATTGGGGGGGAGAGTTGTAAACCAAGTAAAAGCGTTCTTTGTTAAAGAACTTGGGAAGTACTTAATCCTCAGGTTCTCGTTATTCGAAATATCTCCTGCTTCGATCAAGTATCTCGCCACATGTTCGACAGTAGATTCTGTCGTGTCCCCAGAGAACTTAGTGAATTTGGGGACTTTACATCTAGGAGGTAAGTCTGTTTGTAACACGTATTCTGACAACGGGGATGTAAAGTTGGGCCTTCGAAAGCCCATGTTCATCCCATTTTGAGTCATGATCCTTTCGATCGTGGTTGCCAGATTATTTTCCAGACCCATGTTTTGGTATTGGATATGCTGAACTACTTCGTCAGCATTTTGGTTTCTGTTAACTAACCTTACCTCTGGGGTTATTACCCTAGGTTCCTCGACAGGTTGCTCCAATCGTGCCCTAAGGTTTTCTTCGACAGGCTGTTGGGCCTGGTTGATAGTGGTTTCTTCCTCTAAGAATACACCCTGGTTTCCCCTTATTTGCGCCCTTTGGGGCTGTCGAATAGGTTGGGGTACTCCAAAGAAATCAGCCAAACGCGTCATTTGCGCTGTCATCTGCTGATTCAATTGAGTAGTGTTTTGTATTAGAGGGTTCAGCACTGTACTTAAAGTTTGTGCCAACATTTGAACCATATCATGGTTGCTTTCGTCTATTTGTTGCCTCAAGACTGCTGTCGAGGCATTTGTAAGGCCATGTGCTACTTGGGACGTTCCTCCTAAGAGTTGGGTCCTATTTCTATTCGCCATACCTACTCCAGAACCTTGGAGTGGCGAAGAGGCACTCACTAAAGGGTCTGAAAAAGTGGACGCAGCATTCGTCAGGCTAGCCAAGTCAGAAGTTGGCATGCCATAGAGTGGTTCTCGATTATGACCGCCTGTCATAAATCCTGGGGGAACAAAAGGCCTTGTGCCTAAATTTCCCCTTGGTGGGGGAGTTCCCAAAGGCACTCTGGGGCCTGTGAACGGAGGTAATGGCCCCGTTGCTGTGACCGTTACTGTTGGTGTTGAACCAGCGGTTATTGCTTCACTTACGGTCGGGATAACCGTTGCTCCCACATTCGTTTATGGGATTTCGTTATTGTTTGGCGGATTCGCCATCTCTTCCCCTCTTCTGGCAGTATTGGTATCGTTAGTGTATATTCTACCACTTCTCAATAACATGCAACACTCCTCGAGAAAGATGAGATTATGTTCAAAAATCAACACACAGTCCCACCGGGTGTGCCAATTTGTTTACCGTGGTTATTGGTAAACAACCGCTGATCCTCCAAATGGTTACTTATTTGGTTACTCGCAGGATCGATCAGATTGATCCTAAGACATAGGTTGATTTTGAGGTTTTGATTAAATTGGATAATGGTTAAATGACAAGCAAATAAAGAGGCTTTAAGTAAATTGCATGAAGAAATAGGCTTGGTAAAATAAATGAAGGCTTGAAATAAAGGGCTTCGACAGGGAAAGTAAAGAAGAAAGCAAGTAAAGTTTCTGGAAATTAAATGACTTTAATTAATAAAAGTGGTGTTTCACACATACATTCTCAACAATTCTTTCTCACGCGCTGGGTACTCGAATCTATATGAGTGACTTTGTATATAATTGTGAACACACGCGAGAAACTGCGTGAACTACTACTATTTATACTAAAACATCCCAAGTAACCGTCGGGCAGTTACACTGCTTCGAGATGACTCCACTTGGCACGTTCTCAACGTTCGACGCTCCAGATCTTTGCACGTTGCACTTGGTAACCGCTGGAAACCGTTTTCCCTCCAAACGCTTGAATTTCAAACCGTTCCACTCTGAACCATCGAACACCTTCGTCGAGAAGCATCTTCGACGAGAAACACCTTCGACGTCGAAGGCAACCAACTTCTCCCTTGGAAGAAATCTTCTAAGTACCTTACCATCTTTCGATGGGCATTTCGACAGACCCAGCTGGTCGAAAACATCCTTCAGCTTTAACGGCTGATATTAATGAAACAAGGGTGTCGAATTTAGGAGCCAACACTGGGACAAAATCTCTAGCCTCCCAATTGCTTAACCCTCCACTGACAGTTGGGAAGATCCAATCCTCCAGGTTGCAACCATCTTCATCATCCTCTACCGCGTTGACTTCATAGTTGCTGATCTTCAGGGGTGGTTCTCCAGCACGAGCGTGACATACAGCCTTCTGAGCACTTGAAGTGAAACCTAGGCCAAACTTGTCAGACTTATATGGGGTATCTGGGAGTTGTCCCCAGACAGTGCACCCTCCTTCTTCTATCACTGCCTTTTCATCCTTCAAAGATGACATCCTGAGTGGAGGCCTTGTGATCTTGGGAACAGTCTTAGTCACTGCCACATCTTGCGGGACTTCTTCAAAGTGTTGGAATGAAGTTTCAATAAATTCACCATCTAATTCCATATATCTGAAGGAATTGAGATGGCTGATCATATACTCTTCTTCTCCATGAATGATGATAATATTCCCTTGAATTAGATACTCCAGTATTTGGTGCAATGTAGAAGTGACAACGCCAACATTGTGGATCCATGGTCGTCCTAGCAAGCAGGAGTATGAAGGGCGAATGTCCATTACATAAAAAGTTGAATCGTAAGTTTGTGTTCCAACCTTTATGGGGATATCCACTTCCCCATGCACCATCCTTTTCGAGCCGTCAAAAGCCCTTACTACTATGTTGTTTGGCTTCAATGTCAATCCCTCACAATCAAGACTATCAAGAGCTTTTTTAGGCAACACATTTAGAGATGAGCCAGTGTCCACCAAAACATGAGCCAGGGTTGTGCCCCTACATTCAACTGAGACATGCAATTCCTCATTATGCTTCCTTCCTCTTGGCGTTAAACCAGCATCCGAAAAACCTAGACCATTATCTGTAGTCAAGCTGGCTACGCAGTCTTGGAACTGATCGGCAAATGTCTCTTGGGGTACATGGGCAGTTTTCAGGAATTTTACCAAGGCTTTTGCATGCGCCTCAGAACATAGTAGTAAAGCCATCATGGAAATTTTAGATAGAGTTTGCCCTAGTTGTTTAACTACATCGTAGTCGCTTCTTTTTATGATCTTCAGAATTTCCTCCATCTCTTTCTGGGAGGTCTCAGGGATAGCCAATGATTGAGCCTTCATCCGGACAGGCTCAATCAGAATACTTTTACCTCGAGTCTCGGTTAACTCGGCAGCAGGAATGTCAGTAGGAGTGATAGTAGGGATTGTATCAGCTTTGTCAGTTGGAGTATTAGTGGAGATGATTGTAGGACTGGGAATAGCCTTCGGTGGAGCAACAACAACAGGAATGATCACGGGTCCAGAAATAACATTTGGAGGAGCTCTCTCTGGAGAGAAAACCCTTCCGCTTCGAGTGATCTTTCTTGTTCCGACGATATTACTGATATTCGAGTTAACCTTCTCAGAACTTGAATCTTCGACGACTGGCCAATCTTGCTTAATACCATGGTAGTAGACATCCCCTCCATAATTCCATGGTATGGTTTTGTCTGACGAATACGGGATTGGTTCGGGCATTGTAATTATCAAAGGAGTTGCTTTCGGAACTGATGTAATTCTAACGGGTCTTTTGGTGGAGACCCTGGAAAAATTGGCGGAAATGGTAATGAAAGAAACTTATTTAAAAGGAACAGGTGGAACAAAAGTCTTTTCAAACAAAATTTCTTTGTTATCTATTAGGCACTGAATGCCTGTTTTCAACAAAGGACAGCTGGTTGGTGAGGAAAAACAGAAATGACAGTCTTCATCACATCCCAGGAACACACCGGCACTTAACAAGTTTACTTTAATAGTTAGGAGTGGGGTCATAAGTTCGTCAACTGAAGTAACAAACATTTCTTCTTCAATGGCATTGGTATTATGGCCATGTTTGGGCATAGGGGCAGAAATGACATTTGGCTTTTCGGGCGCATCGAATTCAATCTCTTTGGCTTTAATGAGGTCTTGTACTTTATTCTTTAGATCCCAACAGTTATTAGTGTCATGGCTGGGACTCTTAGAGTGGTATGCACAGAGGGCATTAGGATGATAGTGAGGAGATGTTGTGTTAGGGTTTTTTGGAGCTTCTTTCAGAGTCACCAGGTTGGATCTTAACAGACGCGGAAATACTTGAGATAGGGTCATGTTAATTCTGGTGAATTGTCTGACTGGTCTTTCCATCCTTGGTTGGTTGTTTCTTTGCTGATTAGGCGCAGGTTTAGGAATCATAACAGCCCCCACCATTGGACGGTGTTCGGCCCTATCTTGATTTCTCTAATGATAAACAACAACCACTTATTTCTTTCTGATAAATGGCTTCCTTATAGCAGCAGAGGATGTATCTTTTTGAATCTTTCCACTCTTTATCCTGGCTTCTACCCTTTCTCCGATCAATATCAGTTCAGTAAAACCCACCGATGAACTCCCAATTAGGTGATTGAAGAAGGGACCAGACAAGGTGCCCAAAAACATGTCCACTAATTCTCTTTCAGATAGGGGAGGTTGAACTATTCCAGCCAAGTCTCTCTATTTTTGCGCACAGTCCTTGAAACCTTCATTGGAAACCATGGCCATACTCTGGAGTTGAGTATGGGTAGGCGCACGATCAACATTGTATTGGTATTGTTTATAGAAAGCTGCAACAAGATCTTCCCAGTTATGAATGTTGGCTCTTTCTAACTGATAAAACCAATCAAGTTGAGTTCCAGACAGACTGTCCTGGAAGAAGTGTACCCATAAGTCTTTGTCAGTGGTATGGGGTTGGATTTTCCTCACATAGGACCGGAGATGCATTTTAGGGCATGAAACTCCATCATATTTGGTGAACACAGATGCTTTGAATTTTGGAGGATAACAATCCCCAATACTAAACCCAATTCCTCAAAGTCCAAGGCAAGCACTTTTTGGATTTCCATTATGCTCAACCGCTCTTCGAGATGTTTATACTTGTCATCAGCTGGAGGGTATTGTTCTTCAGAGTAGTCTTCTTCTTCCTCTTCCTCTTCTGATTCTGACGGGACACCTGTTTCCTTGCCTTTCCCATCTTGATTGTCTCTCTCACCGGATGTTGTTGCAAAGTCCAGGGTCCTTCTTGTCTGCCCATGAAATCTTCTTCCCATGTTTAGAACTCTGGTTACCTTCTTTGTCTTCTTTTTCTTTTCCTCAGCCAGCAAAGTCTTCAACTCTTCTTGTCCTTTGGCCAGAGTTAAGAACAACTGTTGAAACTATGCATTCTGAGTTTGGAGATCCTTCACCGTTTTCTCGAGATCCATCTTACTGAAATAATAAGTAGAGAGATGAGGAGACTTGTTGCAAGAAACCTGCTTATGTTATGATGAATGGTAAATGCGTATGCAATGATTTCAAGGATTTTAAGATTCAAATTCATTTTAGACAAAAAGAAAACACACGTTATATTAATAGATTAAATCTTGAGTACAATAATGCCTTCTTGGGCAAAACAAATACAAGAAACTCTAAGATAAAAAGGTAGTGCGCATCCTCTTTGGTGCAATGTAGGCATTCAGAGTCTGCTCCTTATGAAGTAGCCTAATGAGTTCCAAAACCTTCTTCTCGCTTGCATAGAATTGGGCTTCGAAAGTATCTCGCTCCCCCTTGAGTTATATCCTATCTATTTGTAGGTCTTCAAGAGAAGTGGGCATGTCAGGATATAGGATAGTGTATGGAACATCTCCTTCCATGACAGGCTCAATGATTACCGGGAGAATGGAGAGATAAGGCATCATAATATTATGAGCACGAGTTCGTAACAATTTGAGGTAAGGCTCAAGAGGGATGGAATTTTTATGCCCCAAAGTCTTGCTATCTACCTTGTTTAACATCCTCCAAGCTCGGATAAATCTTTGGCGAAGACCTTGATCGCCGTTGTCGTAGTCAAATACCAAACCTTGAATCAGCATCTCATGCGGGCCATCCCTTCGAGCATAACCAAACTATCTTAAGGTTAAGCAGGGGTTGTAGGTGATACCTCCCCTAATGCCAAGTAAAGGGACATTAGGAAATTCTCCATAACGGTCGACAATGATAACATTCTCTTTGGATCGGGAGCACCAATGAATGTCTGAATGTTTGAGCGTCATCAACCTTTGTGACCACCTTGAACCTTGCTCATTCTTTAATACAGATTGGGGAAGATGATAAATAAACCATATTGCCAAGATAGGATTGAAACACAGAAGTACATGTCTTTTCCTCATTGTGCGAGTGTGAAAAGAGTGTAGGATATCTCCTAGTAATGTAGGCATCGGGTTACGGGATATGAAGATTTTGACGGTGTTCACATCTATGAGTTGGTCAGGATTTGGAAACAAAACCATCCCATAGATGAGGAGAGCCACAATTTCCTCAAAGGCTTGCAGATCCAAGGAATTCCAACAACTTTGGGCTTTCTCGAACAAGAACTTTGCTAGGAAACCTTTGACACCACTCCTTGTTTCCCCATGAGTTGTGACATCAGATGAGTGCAAGTGTAGAGCTTGAGAAATCTCTTCTGGCTCTGGGCCTCTTTTCGTACCGTTGAAAGGTAGTTAATTGAGAATGGGAATCCTCAAGAGTTGGGATAATTCTTCTAAAGTTAGCACAAGTTGATAGTCGGGAAATGTGAAGCAATGGTGTAAAGGATCAAAAGAACTGAAAGAGCACCTTCATCATGTCCTCATCTGTATTGGAGGTGACCAAGTTGAGTAGGCGACCATGTCTCTCGGTGAACGGAGAGTTTTCAGGAATCCTTGAAGCTAGCTCCCTAAGCTGTGGAAGGATCCTTACAAGATTGACTTGAATAGTTTTTCTGCGAAGAGAATCCATATCCTACAAAACAAGAACAAAGATGAATCCCAAAAATCCTTGAAATGGTTAGTGAATGTATAAGATGTTCATGATGTTCATGATGTTATGTACAAGTATGTATAAACAAACAAAGCAAACAAGTCCTTAGGTTTAGGCTTGCATGGAGTATTACAGGTAAGTACCCCCTTGACGTTTAGTTGGCTCAAACCTGTCCTAGTAATAGTAACTGGGTTCTAAGAGTTCAATATCACTAGTTTGTTTCCTTAGTCATTATTTCAGCACAAGCCTCTTTAATGCCGACCGAAATATCCCAAGAAACCAAACCTCAATGAGTGTAGTATCGAGTATCTACCAACAGCAGACATCACCAAAGCCGATTATCTCACTACATCTTAAATGTACAAGTTGGTCAAGTAAAGGTTCTAAAAGTTCATTAGTGCTTCATGACATCACTCAGCGGCCCCGTATTCTCTTTGATTAACTCAAAAGATACCGGTACCCACAAATATGTCGCACTAACATAGCTATTTCTTATACCACGTCGGTATACCCTGCACAGTTTCCACAACGTATTTCTACTTACCTATAATGTATCCCAAATCTGGGTAGAGGATTCAAACCCAAACAAAGAACCATAATGTAAATCATACAAGTCAAACAATGTAAGCAAGTAAATGTGATCTAACGCTAAGGTAACCCCACTTTTAGAATTTTCCCCAGCAGAGTCGCCAGTTCTGTGGTAAGGTGGGAGAACTAACTTGAGGGTTTTGCGTTTGATCACAATTGTTGCGGTTAGAAAGAGTCGCCACTGACTTTTCTTTTATCCAAAAGGAAAGGTGAAAAAGCACAGGAAAGACCTTTGAGATTATTTCTTGAGTTCGGGGGTAGATTACGAAAAGGGAAGGTATTAGCACCCTTTTCATCCATGGTTTTCCATGGGCTCTTATTTACTTGCTAGATCACTTGCTTTTGTTTGAAATTGTGCTTTGTGTGGTTTTTTGAAAGTATTTTTTAAAGAGGCCATTGCTTAGGCAATCTTTTTAATGATTCTCATTCGTAAGAATGTATACGAAGATGTTTTGGTCTTTTGAAAATGTTTTCAATGTTTGTAAGATATTTGAAAATGTGTGTGATTGTTTTGAAAATAGCAAGGATGTTTGTTTGAAATTGAGCAAGTAATTAGGAGCAATCTACATACTCAAATGTCTTTCTTGTTTATTTTCTCTTCCTTTGACATTGTTGTCTTACCATTGATTTGGTAAGTGTGATCGGTGGAAATAGAACTGACTGTTTTTTAAGCTGGTTTCGCGAAATGTCACGGTAAGCAAGAGTCGCCACCGTCTTTTATGTTCTCCAATATGGAAAGGACAAAAGCACAGCAAAATTCCTTATTCGAGAATGTTTCTCGGTTCGGGAGGTAGATTTATAGAAAGGGAAGGTGTTAGCACCCTTTCTATCCATGGTTATCCATGGGCTCTTAGGTACTTGCTCTTATGTTTTCAAAATTTGTTTGCTTTTCAAGTGTGTGTGGGTTTTGAAAAAGTTTCGTCTGAAAAATTTCTAAGTAACTCTTGTATCTGTCCTCAAGAGTGTGTGAAAAATTTGTTTGAAAACTTTTAGAAAGTGTGGGTGCGAAAAGTTGTTTTTGTTTGTTTGAAAAGAGCAAGTACTTAAGAGAATCTACCTACTCTAAGGAATTAAGCTGTGTAAGAGTCCTTTAGATAGTGCTATCCCACCATTGAGAGGTAGGTAGCACCATCGTTGGAGGTATTTGGGTCAATTCGATTAAGGGACATGTGTGGTCACCGAAGCAATAGTAGGACACCTTAGAAGTAACCCTAATGTCCTAGATCCTTTTTATCCGAGGCAACTGTTTCGAGGCAACTGGATCTTTAGACAGGAGGGCGACCTCTAAGACACCCTATACTTGATGACCACGTTCGAGGCAACTAGTGAGGCGTACCCTAGAAGTGGCATGTGCTTGTGTGTTGTTTTCATGTTATGTTTATCTTGTACATGTTATTTGTGAGCTACGGATTGATTTTATTTACATACATTCTTTCATGCATTGTTAACAATTAGGAGTGCGGAAAATAAATTGTGGAAATGTAAATCTAACTATTACAAGGCGCGGGTCTATACATCGCCAAAAAACAAAACCCGTTTGGAAATAAAGTGCGAGAAATAGTAAATAAAGAGATAAACCTAATTACTATTACATATCCGGAAACAGTTACATAAATAATCGAAATAAGAATAATGCGCGAAAGAATTAAATCGAGAACGTCCTAAGGGTTTTGACCCTTTTAAGAAAAGAATTGAATTTTTGTCCCTTTTTGTAATTAATGAAATTAAAACTAATAATTAAACTAATTAATTAATTAATTAAAAAAATAAAAGTTTTTTGTGTTTTTATGTTTTTATGTTTTTTATGAAAATAAAATAAAAAAGAATTGAAATTAAAAGTTAACCTAATTCTAAATTATTTTTATTTATTGTAAAGAAAAAGAGATTAAAATTGACCTAATTAAGCTATTTTATTTGTTAGTATTTTATTTACGAAAATAACATGAAATTAATAATAATAATAATAATATTAGTTCTTTTTTTTTGATTTTTTATTGTGAAAGGGTTAAATAATTTGTTAATGAATAATTAATAAAAAAACAATAGAATAAAACAAAGCAATTAATAAGAAAGAAAAAATAAAAAAATGCAAACCCAAAGGGGGGTATGGGTCAACAATGGGGGTTTTTGTAAGCAAGCTGAGGCCCATTTGCCACAAAGTCACATTGACTCTGGGAATTGAGTGAGGCGCTGGTTGACCAGGAATATGGTGTGCTCCCTCTCTTGGCCTTCAGATCTGTCCTTGAAGACACTTGGCGTGTGGATTTGTGATGTCATATGGTGAACTTCTGGACAAATGCTGCATGGGAACGCATTAGGAAAAACAATATTGAATTTTGGGGGGACCTGGGAATCGAACCCAGGTCCCAATGATGCATAGCCACGTCCCTCTCCACTGAGCCAAGCGCTGTATCTTGTTATTATAGTGGGTAAAGAAAATAATATGGAAAAACAACACGCATATGCTAAAAAAGAAAACGCGCATATTATATTTGAATCAACCGGCCATGCTCTTCCACGTAATCATCTTCTTCGTGTTTCCTGAAACAAAAATAAACAAATAACGGGGGTTTTAAACCCCCACAAAATGCAAGCGTCCAAAATAGCGATTAGGGCTACATGTAATATAAAAAAGGCGCGAGGGTTGCAATGGGTTCGTCTCACTCAGGCGGTTCCAACCATGTGCGTTTTGAGGTTTGATTTTACAGTATGTGAAAATCCCTAATTCTGAAGCTTGAAAACCCTAAGATTTAACCATGGTGATTTGCGTTCCAGGGGCTCTCAAAGCAATTGAACCCTACCATTAGCTTCCCCTGAATGCTATGAACACAAAATGATCCACAAAAGATGTTAACAATGTATAAATAATGGTATGCGTTTCTGGAAAAAAATTCAAACCGTGTGACTTGTGCTGGCCGTTTCCTTGAGTATTGGAGCTTGTTTATGATTGCAAATCGTTCCTGGCAATGCTGGCAACGTGTTAGAATCAAGAAAAGTGTTTGAATTGTGCTGGAATATGGATTTCAGTTTTCAACTTTTCTTCAAGTTTTTGGAATCTGGTTTGGCTGTTTGAGAGAGTTCTAGGTCGTGCTTCAGGTTGGAGAGGCTTGCATATATGTGTATGAATGCAATTAGGTCACTTTAAGAGCTTGTATCCTTGTGCAATGATGTTTTGAGATTCTTCATAACCACCATTAAAGGAACTTCCCATTTTGTTCAAATTTGAATTTTATGCTCAAAATGGCCCTAGCACGAATTTGGTATGCTTGCTCATGACACATAAAGGCCATTCAAATCAAAAGATGCTATCCATTTAATTTTTTTAGATTTTATTTGAATTTTATGGATTTAAAATGAATTAAATCAATAAAAATTAAATAAAATAGAAAAATAATTATTTGGTCTTGAGATTAATCATGGGACACGTGGGTGGCATGACAAGGCTGAATCAAGTGGAAAAAGTGGGCCCTTTTGTCAAAAATTGAAGTTTCAAGGATAGTTGACTTTTGCCATTTCACCAAAATTTCCCAACTTCTCCAATGCATATCTTGCTCAATTTTGATCATATGAACATGTTCTTGGACATTTTGGAAAGGTCTTGAAGTCCTCTAACCAATTCCTTTGGTCCCATGTCATTTTGATTTACCAATCTCAAGTTATGGTCTTTGACTTAAAATGCCTTTTTGTTGACTTTTGAAAATGACCTATAATGTTGAAATTGATAACTTTTTGTGAGAGCATTTCTTGGACTTGGAATGTGAAGATGAGTTGTAGGAAATGTCCTCCCCTTCAAAATGAGCATTGGATGGGATTTTTCTGATGAACCATGAAAAAGTTATGCCTTGGTCAAGTTACAGTTGACTTTTCTACTGTCCAAAAATGGAAACTTTTGGATCTTGATGATTTTTGAGCCATTCTTGTGGAATCATGGTCAAGACTTGACCAAATGATGATTGTGGCTTCAAAATAAGATGTTGACCAAAAATTTTAACTTTTGACTGCCAAATGACCATTTTACCCCTACAGTTGATTGTGAGGCAATTAGGGCTTTTGACTGTGCAACTGGATGCTGTGAGCCTTGAAACTTGGCATGTAGATGCTTGATAATGTATATGAGCATATGGGACTTGATTGAGCCCTTGAAAACCTCAACTTCCTTGCAAGAACCAAAACCCTAATTTGGACTGGCTTAGGAGGGTGTTTGAACTGTGCAACCCTTGAGTAGACTTGAGCAAATTTAGATGATGCTTGTCAAAACTTTGAAGAATATGGGAGGGCAAATTTTGGGGTACAACAGTTTCCCCTGTTCAATCTTCTTAGACCTGAGGATGTAGATTGGCTTGTGTGCCTTTCGTGATCCGAGGGTGGAAGATGATTGAACACTAGAGTGCCCAGAAATTTGCACTCACATAGTAGAGTATCAGCAGTGTGATGGCGGGAATGGGCTTACAGATGCCATTTGGAGAGATGGTGGATAGGGGGATGGGCTTATAGATGCCATCTAGAGATGTGACAGAACCTTGTCGGGAATGGGCTTATAAATTCCATTTGGAAGTGTAATGGATAGTTGTGGAGATGGGCTTAAAGATGCCATCGGGGGATGTGACAGAACCTTGTCGGGAATGGGCTTATAGATGCCATTTGGAGACTGTTGATAGGTGGATGGGCTTATAGATTCCATCTGGAGGTGGTCTGTTGAACTGTAGTTTTTGTAAGTTGAAAGAGGGAACCTGTGTAGGGTTGCCTGATGATGAGCTCATGTAAAGCTGCATCTTGGAAAGAAGGACACCTGTGTAGGGTTGACTGATGATGAGCTCGTGTAAAACTGCATCTTTGGAGGAAGGAAACCTGTGTAGGGTTTACTGATAATGAGTCCGTATAAGACTGCATCTGAAATTGAGAAGGAACCTGTGTAGGGTTATTTTAATGACGAGTCCGTGTAAAACCGCATCTAGAGCTGAGAAGGAAACCTGTGTAGGGTTTACTGATGACGAGTCCGTGTAAAACTACGTCTGGAGTTTGAGAAGGGAACCTGTGTGGGGTTACTTTGATGATGAGCCCGTGTAAAACTGCATCCTGGAAGAAGTAAAACCTGGGTAGGGTTTCTGATGACGAGTCCGTGTAAAACTGCATCTTTGGGAAGAGAGAACCTGTGTAGGGTTTCTTCGGGATAAGTTCGTGTAAAACTTCTGGAGGAACCGGGGTAAGGTTACTTCGGGATAAGTCTGTGTAAGACTTCTGGAGGAACCGGGGTAAGGTTACTGCAGGATAAGTTCGTGTAAAACTTCTGGATGAACCGGGGTAAGGTCATCTTGAGATAAGTCCGTGTAAGACTTCTGGAGGAACCTGGGTAAGGTTACTGCAGGATAAGTTCGTGTAAAACTTCTGGATGAACCGGGGTAAGGTCATCTTGAGATAAGTCCGTGTAAGACTTCTGGAGGAACCGGTGTAGGGTTACTGTAGGATAAGTTCGTGTAAAACTTCTGGATGAACCGGGGTAAGGTCATCTTGAGATAAGTCCGTGTAAGACTTCTGGAGGAACTGGTGTAGGGTTACTGCAGGGTAAGTTCGTGTAAAACTTTTGGATAAACCGGGGTAAGGTCATCTTGAGATAAGTCCGTATAAGACTTCTTCTGAAAGAAAAGGAACCGGTGTAGGGTTACTTTGATGATAAGTCCGTGTAAGACTTCGTCTGAAAACTGAGAAGGAACCGGTGTAGGGTTGCCTGATGATGAGTTCGTGTAAGACTACATCTGAGGTTGAGAAGGAACTGGTGTAGGGTTGCCTATTGATGAGCCCGTGTAAGACTTCTTCTGAAAGAAAAGGAACCAGTGTAGGGTTGCCTGAGGATGATCAAGTAGATAATTGTCCTGTTTGGTTTAAGATATTAACCCATGATCAGTCGTCCACAGAATTTTCCTGGCTTGTTACCGGTGTTGATCTAGAACTGTAGATGGTAATCATCTTTTGATTGACTTTTTCCTGAAAAGGCAAAGTATTAGTCGTATTCTATGTCATGATGCATGAATTGCATGATTTTAAGATGTTCTCAAAAATAAATGAGATTTATGTTGTATGATGCGTATGCATGCTATAATGTATGAAGATGTGATGTTTATGAATGTATTCTCGTCTGGGAAAATAAATCCTTGACGAATGCTGGGAGTTTGTTGAATCCTGGGCTGATGTTGAAGAGTAGAGTTCTTCGTTTCCGCTGGGGATGATGATTGCAAGAAATAACCGGTAGGAGAGGATGACTCCATTGGGGAATAATCTTGGTGAAGATATTACTCTGCGGGGAATCACTCTGTAGGAAGAGATATTTTGATGAGAACTCCGCTGGGGATTCCATTGATAAGTTATGTTGGAGGATTTGATGAACTCCGCTGGGGGACAGGAAGAACTTCGCTGAGGACGACCTTTCCGTGGTAATTAGCTGAGGATAACCCAGTTATAAGCCCTGTTGGGGAATAACCTTCTGAATAGAGCCGGGGAGATGTGTTCGTACTCTGTAGGGGATAAGCTTCCAGAATCTACTGGGGATAAGCTTCTAGAATCTACTGGGGAGATTGATTCAACTCTCCTGGGGAGACTTTGGACTGCACTGGGAAGTGGCTCCACTGGATGTCTGTATTCTGCCGGGGAATAATCTTATATTAAGATGGCCGGGGATGCTTGCTTAGGAACATCTGCATACTGCTGGAGAATATTGAGATTTTCTGGGGATACCCAACTTCCTTAAGGCTGACAGTAGGCTAACTCTGCTTGGGGAGAGCGTTGCTGACTTGCTAGGGATACTGTGCCTCTTCGGGGTTAATGAGAGACCAACTCTGCTTGGGGAGTGTTGCTTGTCTTACTCTGCGGGGAGTGAAGGTATCCTGGTTACATTCTTCAGCCGAACTTACCTTAGTACCTTAGTGGACAGAGCAACTAGATCGTTTAGACAACTCATATTGCCCCTGTTTCTGTGGGAGAAGATGCCTGTGGAGGCGCTTGATGACTGCCGGTTGATAAATCTTCTTCTGGTAGGCAAGTGACGAGATGACGGAACATAGTCGTACGCTTTTGATCCCTAACTTTTTCCTGGGCCGCCCTTTCAGGTTTTCAGTCCACCGGGAGACCCATTTTTGCCCAAGCCGCCTTTTCAGGTTTTCGACTTGCCGGGTGTACAGATTTTTCATTTTTCATCCCTTATTTTTGCCCGAACCCTTTTGGTTTGCCGAGAAGCCCTTATTTTTGCCTAGGCCAGTCGACCTAGCGGGTCTTTGATTATGCGCAAAATTTTTTCGACTATGTCCGTGCTCTCAGGATGCAGGGAGTTGTCACGGTCAGTAGTGCAGTGTTACCATGCCACCAGAAGATCTTCGTTTGATCGTCCAATGCCCCAAGTGATCCAGATGGAGATTTGCCCCAAGCAGGTGGGCCTTTTGAGAGATTCTCCGAATCTTGACCTAACTGCCCCAGATGTTGGACAATGATCATGCCATGCCCCTTGATTGGAAGTGTTTCTTCTATTTGAGCTTTTGTTGAGAAGATTTTTGTTCACTGGATATTCGTCGTGCGAATTTCTCTGTTGTTCAAACAAATAATCATATGCAAACAATGGTATTTAAAATGCAAAGCTTATGCCTGTTTCGAAGTTTTTGAAAATGCATTTTTCAGTAAAAAACAAGTGAATTTTGTAAACTGTGATGTCAACTCGTTATTTTACCGCAAGCCTTAAGGAGTCAGGATACCTTTGGTAACAGTATGCTTTCGAACTAAACCCATGCTTCAGCTAGGACTTTTTAAGGGTTGTAGCGTGGCCTGGTTCACGGTTTAAGAAACAAAGGATAAAGGCTCAAATTTTATTTGTACCCACCCGTTCTTCGTGATGTTCTTCAAACCTAAACTCAGCGGATCGTGCGTTAGACCTTGTTTGGGTCTTCGTCCTGATATACCGGTGATGGTTCGGATGTTGACAATTTATTTGGAATAGGCAGTCATTCCTTTTTTGGTTGAGGGTTTGTAGGACCTCTTTCTTTTTTGATTTCGTTATCCCTGTTTTTTGCCTGAACTGTTTCTTTCATGATCACAGTCAGCGGGATGCCCCAGTTTTGTAAGTCTCCTTCATTTTGGGAGATAATGACTGCCTGTCTTTACGATTATTCGGAGCCATCACTGTATTTTGTTTTGTAAGGATTCCTTTGGTGCCATTCGTTGTGCACTTGGATCAGCTGAGAGAACTACCCTGCCCTAGGTTATGATTAAGGGTTTTAATTTTCGAAAAGAAAACTCCTACTTCTTTGGCTCAAAGGGGTTGACGAGGGATTATCATCCTTATAACTCCAGTATTTAGGAATCGAAACAATACCTGTACCTCATCAGCGGGGTTTGTTCAAAAGCATACTGTAGATTGTGGTATCGTTTTTGTCATCCTCCCTCAAGAGGCTTAGAATTTTCAATCGAGAGTTGAACATCAAGAAAAAATAAAAGCAATTTTGAATATAGAGAACACAATTACTTCAAAACAGACACGTGTAATGCATTAATGAAATAATAGAGTTTGACATAACAATTGTTTGAATAAGCATAAAAAAATACAATATCAGAATTTAAATGAAACAAGAGTCTCTCAATCCTAGCCATGTTTTGGCAAGGGAGCAGTGATCACGTTGGGAGTCTCAGCAGGCTCGAACTCGATCTCCTTGGCGTCAATCATATTCTAGATCTTGTATTTCAGCGCCCAACAATCCTCAGTATCGTGCCCCGGGCCACCGGAATGATAAGCACACCTCGCATCTGGGTTGTAGTTTAGAGAAGAGGTCTTGGGATTTGCAGAAGGGTTGATCACCGCAATCAGATTCATTTTCAACATGTGCTGCAATGCCTGTGACAATGGCATGTTGATGTTGGTGAACTGTCTTTTAGGCTCGTCCGGCCTTCGCTGATTTCCCTTCTGCTGTTGTCGGCATGGTGTAGAACCAGAGATCAGGACTGCCCCTACATGTTGGTCATGACGACTCTTCTGACTGTACGCAGCATTGGACTCTTTCTTGAATGGTTTCTTCTCAGTGTTCGAGGATTCACCCTTTTGTATCTTCCCAGACTTGATACCAACTTCTATCCTCTCACCGGTCAAGATCAGATCTGTGAACCCAGCGGAAGAATTCCCAATCATATGGTTGAAGAATGGACCGGACAGGGTTCCCAAGAACATGTCAACCAGCTCCCGGTCAGTCAACGGTGGCTGCACCCTGCCAGCCAGGTCTCTCCATTTTTACGCGTACTCCTTAAAACCTTCACCCGTCCCCAGTGACATACCCTGGAGTTGGGTACGTATAGGAGCGAGGTCGGCATTATACTGATACTGCTTATAAAAAGCAGTTGCCAAGTCCTCCCAGTTACGAATACTGGTTCCATCCAGCTGATAGAACCATTCGAGCTGAGTCCCTGAAAGACTTTCCTGGAAGAAATGGATCCATAGATTCTTGTCTGCCGTGTAGGGATGGATCTTCCTTGCGTATGAACGGAGGTGCAACTTAGGACATGAAGCCCCGTCGTACTTCGCAAAGGCAGGTGCCTTGAACTTGTGAGGGATCACCACCCCAGAAGATAAGCCTAGGTCTCTAAAGTCCAACCCGGGCACCTGTTGAATCTCCATAGCATTTAACCGGTCCTCCAGCTGTTTGTACCGGTCCTCAGCAGGAGGGTACTGTTCATCATTGAAATCTGTCTCGCTGTCGGAGACCACAGGACTAGGAACCTCTCTCCCTTGTGGGCTGTCTTTCCCAACAGATGGAGTAGTCCGCTCAGCTTCATTCTGCAGTGTATTCCCAGATCTGCGTCTAGGGTTGAACAAAACATTCCTCTTCTTCTTTTTCTTCAAAAGCAGAGTCTTTAATTCCTGTTGTCCTTGGGCTAAGCTCATGACCAACTCCTGGAACTGGGCATTCTGGGCCTGGAGGGCCTTGATAGCTTGTTCATTGGATGATTCAGGATTCATGATGATGGCGGAAATAAACAACGAAGAAGATTAAGAAACCTGTGGAAAAGAGTACCTATAATGCAATGATATGTATGTATGCATGCGATGTTTTCAAGGATCTCGCGGGGTAAACAGAGAAACTTGTTAGAATTTGAATTTGGGTAGTTTGATTGAAGGAACTTCATGTTGCTGAGAGTCCTTCTTCAAGAGTCAAGGCTCACCATATCGAGTGGGTCATAGCCCCTGACTCAAGTTATCAACCCTAGCTAGAGGAAAATAAATCCCCTTTGCCCCTTACTAGACATCACGACCTGCATTACAAACCCTTGAGATCCTTGAAATGGATTAGTCCTTATGTAGGATGTATGCAATGGTATGATGGTATGATGTTATGCTATGCGTGGAGTGACGTAAGTAAACCCTGTAATGAGTCCCAATTAAGGATTGCAAATAACCTTGCAAGAAACTCAAGTGTCAGATAACAAGCATGCAAGTAGTCAAGTTTGAAGGCACACAAGTCACACCAGACAGCCGTTAGAGTTTAGGCCAGCATGAGGTTTGGGGTACTACCCTCTTGAAGTTGGTGGGCTCAAAAACCTGTCATATCAAAAGTAACCGGGTTCTAAGGAGCTAAATATCATTGGGTTATTTTCTATGTTCATTGTTTTGATTTAGCCTCTGAACTGGCGATCAAAATATTCCAAGAAAACAACCCTCAATGAGTGTAGTATCGAGTATCTACCAACTTCGGACTGCAGCAAAGTCGGTCATCTCACTACCCCTAAAGAGGCCAGGATGGTCAAGTAAGGTTCCTAAGGTCAGTTGATGCTTCACGACACCACGCGGTGGCCCCGTACTCTCCTTGACTTGACTCAAGGGTTACCGGTACTCACCAAAGTGCCACATCAACGTAGCAAACTGCTTCAACCGTGTCGGTATACCCCGCACAGTTCCCTCACAGTTTGTTGCTACTTTCTAAGAGGTATCCCCCAGATCCGGGTTAGGATCTATGAAACTCCCAAAACAAGCCCACAATATTAAATCAGGCAAAGCAAGCAATTGAAAACATGAGAGTGGTCTAATCCTAAGGTACACCTCACTTATTAGTTTCCCCAGCAGAGTCGCCAGTTCTGTGATCGGTGGAAATATAACTGACTGTTTTTTAAGCTGGTTTCACGAAATGTCGCGGTAAGCAAGAGTCGCCACCGTCTTTTATGTTCTCCAATATGGAAAGGACAAAAGCACAGCAAAATTCCTTATTCGAGAATGTTTCTCGGTTCGGGAGGTAGATTTATAGAAAGGGAAGGTGTTAGCACCCTTTCTATCCATGGTTATCCATGGGCTCTTAGGTACTTGCTCTTATGTTTTCAAAATTTGTTTGCTTTTCAAGTGTGTGTGGGTTTTGAAAAAGTTTCGTCTGAAAAATTTCTAAGTAACTCTTGTATCTGTCCTCAAGAGTGTGTGAAAAATTTGTTTGAAAACTTTTAGAAAGTGTGGGTGCGAAAAGTTGTTTTTGTTTGTTTGAAAAGAGCAAGTACTTAAGAGAATCTACCTACTCTAAGGAATTAAGCTGTGTAAGAGTCCTTTAGATAGTGCTATCCCACCATTGAGAGGTAGGTAGCACCATCGTTGGAGGTATTCGGGTCAATTCGATTAAGGGACATGTGTGGTCACCGAAGCAATAGTAGGACACCTTAGAAGTAACCCTAATGTCCTAGATCCTTTTTATCCGAGGCAACCGTTTCGAGGCAACTGGATCTTTAGACAGGAGGGCGACCTCTAAGACACCCTATACTTGATGACCACGTTCGAGGCAACCAGTGAGGCGTACCCTAGAAGTGGCATGTGCTTGTGTGTTGTTTTCATGTTATGTTTATCTTGTACATGTTATTTGTGAGCTAAGGATTGATTTTATTTACATACATTCTTTCATGCATTGTTAACAGTTAGGAGTGCGGAAAATAAATTGTGGAAATGTAAATCTAACTATTACAAGGCGCGGGTCTATACATCGCCAAAAAACAAAACCCGTTTGGAAATAAAGTGCGAGAAATAATAAATAAAGAGATAAACCTAATTACTATTACATATCCGGAAACAGTTACATAAATAATCGAAATAAGAATAATGCGCGAAAGAATTAAATCGAGAACGTCCTAAGGGTTTTGACCTTTTTAAGAAAAGAATTGAATTTTTGTCCCTTTTTGTAATTAATGAAATTAAAACTAATAATTAAACTAATTAATTAATTAATTAAAAAAATAAAAGTTTTTTGTGTTTTTATGTTTTTTATGAAAATAAAATAAAAAAGAATTGAAATTAAAAGTTAACCTAATTCTAAATTATTTTTATTTATTGTAAAGAAAAAGAGATTAAAATTGACCTAATTAAACTATTTTATTTGTTAGTATTTTATTTACAAAAATAACATGAAATTAATAATAATAATAATATTAGTTCTTTTTTTTTGATTTTTTATTGTGAAAGGGTTAAATAATTTGTTAATGAATAATTAATAAAAAAAACAATAGAATAAAACAAAGCAATTAATAAGAAAGAAAAAATAAAAAAATGCAAACCCAAAGGGGGGTATGGGCCAGCAATGGGGGGTTTTTGTAAGCAAGCTGAGGCCCATTTGCCACAAAGTCACGTTGACTCTGGGAATTGTGTGAGGCGCTGGTTGACCAGGAATATGGTGTGCTCCCTCTCTTGGCCTTCAGATCTGTCCTTGGAGACACTTGGCGTGTGGATTTGTGAGGTCATATGGTGAACTTCTGGACAAATGCTGCATGGGAACGCATTAGGAAAAACAATATTGAATTTTGGGGGGACCTGGGAATCGAACCCAGGTCCCAATGATGCATAGCCACGTCCCTCTCCACTGAGCCAAGCGCTGTATCTTGTTATTATAGTGGGTAAAGAAAATAATATGGAAAAACAACACGCATATGCTAAAAAAGAAAACGCGTGTATTATATTTGAATCAACCAGCTGTGATCGGTGGGAATGAGAACTGACTGTTTTTAAGCTGGTTTCGCGAAATGTCGCGGTAAGCAAGAGTCGCCACCGTCTTTTATGTTCTCCAACATGGAAAGGACAAAAGCACAGCAAAATTCCTTATTCGAGAATGTTTCTCGGTTCGGGAGGTAGATTTATAGAAAGGGAAGGTGTTAGCACCCTTTCTATCTGTGGTTATCCATGGGCTCTTAGGTACTTGCTCTTATGTTTTCAAAATTTGTTTGCTTTTCAAGTGTGTGTGGGTTTTGGAAAAGTTCTTTTGAAAAATTTCTAAGTAACTCTTGTATCAGTCCTCAAGAGTGTATGAAAAATTTGTTTGAAAACTTTTAGAAAGTGTGAGGTGTGAAAAGTATTTTTTGTTTTGTTTTGAAAAGAGCAAGTACCCATGAGATCTACCTACTCTAAGGAATTAAGCTGTGTAAGAGTCCTTTAGATAGTGCTATCCCACCATTGAGAGGTAGGTAGCACCATCGTTGGAGGTATTCGGGTCAATAAGATTATAAGGGACAATGTGGTCAACGAAGCAATAGTAGGATACCTTAGAAGTAACCCTAATGTCCTAGATCCTTTTATCCGAGGCAACCATTTCGAGGCAACTGGATCTATAGACAAAGGGTGACCTCTAAGACGTCCTATACTTGATGACCACGTTTCGAGGCAACCAGTGAGGCGTACCCTAGGAGTGGCATGTGCTTTGTGTGTTGTATTCAGTTAATGTTTTTGTACATGTTATTTCGTGAGCTACGGATTGGTTTTATTTACCATACATTCTTTCATGCATTTAACAGTTAGGGGGTGCGGAAAGTAAATTGCGGAAACATAAATTCTACGCTATTACAAGGCGTGGGTCTATACATCGCCAAAAATACAAAGACCCGTTTTGGTAAATAAGTACGAGAAATAGGAAATAAAGCAGTAAAATCCTAATTACTATTACATCCGGAGGCAGTTACAGAAATAATCAAAATAAAGAATTAAAACTAAAATGCGCGCGAAAGAAAGAAACGGGAATGTCTTAAGGGTGTTGACCCTTTTTTAGAAAAGAAATTGATTTTTTTTATCTTTTTTGTGATTAAATGAAATTAGTAACTAATAATTAAACTAATTAATTAATTTATTAAAAGAAAATATTTTTTGTATTTTTTATGTTTTTATGAAATAAAATAAAAAGAAATAAAATTAAAAGTTGATTTTACCTAATTCTAAATCTATTTTAATTATTAAGAAAAGAAGTTAAAATTTGCCTAATTAAACTATTTTAGTTGTTAATATTTTATTCACAAAATAATAATATGAACTTAATAATAATAATAATGTTAATTCTTTTTTTGATTTTTTTATAAAAAATATTAGTTGGTTAATTGTTAATAAGAAATAAAATAAGGCAAATAAATAAAAAAAAGAAAATGACAAAACAAAATAAAAAAAGGAAGAGTAAACCCAAGGGGGTGTGGGCTAGAATTTGAGGGTGTTTGATTGGAATTATGGCCCATTGAAGCTTCAGCCACGTTGACCTTTGGAATTGAGTGGAGCGCTGTTGACTCCTGAGCATGGTGCTCTTGCTTTCTGGGCCCTTGGATTTGTACTGATGGACACTTGGCTGGCTCTTGGATGAGGTTTATGGTGGTCTTTATTTGGGAATCTATACAGGAATGCATTGAAAAAAATAATATGAGAATTAAGGGGGGGACCTGGGAATCGAACCCAGGTCCCAGTGAATACCAAGTACATAGCCAACCACTGAACCAAACGTGTTTGTTTGTAAACATAATAGAAAAAAAAAGAATATATGAAATAAGTGCACTATATGCTGAAACGCACACGCCAATTTGAATTGACCACTCCCTGGTTGCCACGCCCTTCGTCTTCTTCATTCCTGCAAAAAACATAAAACACATAGCGGGGGTTTTAAACCCCCACAAAATGCAAGCATATGAAAATAGCGATTAGGCGCTCGTTACATATAAAAAGGGCGCGAGGTATCCATCACGTTCGTCTCATCCTGCTGATTTCAACCATGCCTGTTTGGAGTTTTAATTTTACAGCATGAGAAAAACCCCAATTTCAAAGCTCTGAAAACCCTAGAAATCAACAATGGCACTTTGCGTTTTACAGCCGTATAATCAAATTAAAATATACAGAAAGTTTCATAACGATGTCAGTAATGCATAACAATGATCAAAATGAATTGTTGAGGCATAAAAATGGAGTTTCGATTCTCAAAATATTGGACAAACCGTGGGGGCGTGATGAGTGATTCCTTGAGGTTTTTGACTTGTTAATGATTGCAAATCGTTCCTGGGGATGTAAGGAACGTGTTTGGATCAAAAGGAAAGATTGAATTGTACTGGACAATGGTTTTCAGTTTGTCACTTTTCTCTTGAAAATTTGAGATTGGTTTGGCCGTTTGGGAGCTTTCTAGGTCGTGAATGCTATTGGGAAGGCTTGCATATATGTCTAGCAATGAGAATCAATCAGAATAATGGACATTAAACCAATGCAATGAAGTTTTTGATTTCCTCCATAACCACCATTGAACCACTTGCCATATTTGCTTCAAATTTGAATTTTGTGTTTGAAATAGGCTGTACACGAATTTGGAAGGTGTTTCATGATGCATCAAAGCAATTCAAGCCACAAAATATCCCCTAATTAATTTTTTTGATTTTCATTTGAATTTTAAAGATTTAAAATGAATTAAATCAAATAAAATTAAACAAAAATAGAAAAATTAATTTTTATTCTTGAAATAAATCATGGGACATGTGGGAGGCATGGCCAAGCTGAACCAAGTGGAAAAAGTGGGCCCTTTTTGTCAAAAATGAAGTTTCAAGGATAATTGACTTTGGCCAATTCACAAAAATTTCCCAACTTCTCCAATGCATATCTTGCTCAATTTTGAAGCTATGAACATGTTCTTGGAAATTTGGGAAAGGTCTTGAAGTCCTCTAACCAATGCCTTTGTTCCCATGTCATTTTGATTTACCAATCTCAAGTTATGGTCTTTGACTTAAAGTGCCTTTTTGTTGACTTTTGAAAATGACCTATAATGTTGAAATTGATAACTTTTTGTGAGAGCATTTCTTGGACTTGGAATGTGAAGATGAGTTGTAGGAAATGTCATCCCCTTCAAAATTAGCATTGGATGGGATTTTTCTGATGAACCATGAAAAAGTTATGCCTTGGTCAAGGTACAGTTGACTTTTCAACTGTCCAAAAATAGAAACTTTTGACACCTTGATGATTTTTGAGCCATGCTTGAGGAATCATGATCAAGACTTGATCAAATGATGATTGTGGCCTCAAAATAATATGTTGACCAAAAATTTTGACTTTTGTCTGCCAAATGACCATTTTGCCCCTACAGTTGATTGTGAAGCAATTAGGGTTTTTGACTGTGCAACTTGACCTTGTGAGCCTTGAAACTTGACATGTAGGTGCTTGACAATATATATGGGCACATGTGACTTGATTGAGCCTTTGAAAACCTCAACTTCCTTGCAAGAACCAAAACCCTAATTTGACTGGCTTAGGAGAGTGGTTGACTGTGTAGCCCTTGAGTAGACTTGAGCAAATTTAGATGATGCTTGTCAAAACTTTGAAGAATATGGGAGGGCAAATTTTGGGGTACAACAGTTGCCCCTGTTCAATCTTCTTAGACCTGAGGAGGTAGATTGGCTTGTGTGCCTTTCGTGATCCGAAGATGGAAGATGATTGAACACTAAAGTGCCTAGAAATTTGCACTCACATAGTGAGGTATCAGCAATGTGATGTTGGGAATGGGCTTACAGATGCCATTTGGAGAGATGGTGGATAGGAGGATGGGCTTATAGATGCCATCTGGAGATGTGACAGAACTTTGTCGGGAATGGGCTTATAGATGCCATTTGGAGACTGTTGGTATGTGGATGGGCTTATAGATGCCATCTAGGTGTCGATCGCGTAAGAGATTCCTTAGCGAGCACTTGCGTACCTGAGAAAGATAATTACCTGGCCTGTTACAGGGGTTGATCTTCAAACTCTTTATGTAGATATGCCCTGGCTGGATACAGGAATCAAATCTATAAACAATCGCTCACAGACATGCCCTGGCTAGATACAGGAATCAAATCTGGAACTTCAAAAGGTTGCTTACAGACCTGCCCTGGCTGGATACAGGTATCGAATCTACAAACAATCATCAGACGTACCCTGGATGGATACAGGAATCGAATATGGAATTAGTCGTCAACAGATATGCCCTGGCTGGATATAGGAATCGAATCTTCAAACTCTTCAGACGTGCCCTGGCTGGATACAGGAATCGAATATGGAATTAGTCGTCAACAGATATGCCCTGGCTGGATACATGAATCGAATCTTCAAACTCTTCAGACGTGCCCTGGCTGGATACAAGAATCGAATCTGGAATTAGTCGTCAACAGACATGCCCTGGCTGGATACAGGAATCGAATCTTCAAAACTCTTCAGACGTTCCCTGGCTGGATACAGGAATCGAATATGGAAATAGTCATCAACAAATATGCCCTGGCTGGATGCAGGAATCGAATCTTCAAACTCTTCAGACGTGCCCTGGCTGGATACAGGAATCGAATATGGAAATAGTCGTCAACAGATATGCCCTGGCTGGATGCAGGAATCGAATCTTCAAACTTTTCAGACGTGCCCTGGCTGGATACAGGAATCGAATCTGGAAATAGTCGTCAACAGATATGCCCTGGCTGGATGCAGGAATCGAATCTTCAAACTCTTTAGACGTGCCCTGGCAGGATACAGGAATCGAGTCTGGAATTAGTCGTCAACAGATATGCCCTGGCCGGATACAGGAATCGAATCTTCGAACTCTTTAGACGTGCCCTTGCAGGATACAGGAATCGAGTCTGGAATTAGTTGTCAACAGATATGCCCTGGCTGGATGCAGGAATCGAATCTTCAAACTCTTCAGACATTCCCTGGCAGGATACAGGAATCAAATCTGGAATTGATCGCTCACAGATATGCCCTGGCTAGATACAGGTATCGAATCTAGAATTGCGACAGTTGATAGTAATTATCTTTGGATTGACCTTTTTCCTGAAAAGGCAAAACATCAGTTGTATGCCATGTCATGATGTATGAAAAGCATGATGTCATGATGTTCTCAAAAATAGATGAGATTGTGTGATATGATGCGTATGTGCATGCATTGTGTATGTAAGCAGGATGTATGAAATGTGATATGTTTATGAATGTATTTTTGTCTAGGAAAATAAATCCTTGACGGGTGTCGGGAAGTCAAATCCTGGGCTGATGTTGAAGAGTAGAATTCTTCGCTTCCGCTGGGGGATGTTGATTGTAAGAATAAACCGGTGGGAGAAGATGACTCCGTTGGGGAATAAACTTGTTGAGGAGATTAATCTGCGGGGAATACTCTGTGGGGAGAGATACTTCGCTGAGGTTTTGATAACTCCGCTGGGGATACCGTTGATGTGTTTATGTTGAGGAATTGATGCACTCCGCTGGGGGATAGTAAGAACTTCGCCGAGGACGATCTTTCCATGGTTTTTAGCTGAGGATAACCCAGTTATAAGCTCCGGTGGGGAATAAACTTCTGAATAAAGCCGGGGAGAGACGTATGTACTCTGCAGGGGACAAGCTTCCAGAATCTACTGGGGATAAGCTTCCAGACTCTACTGGAGAGATTGATTCAACTTTCTTGGGGAGACTTTTGAGACTGTACTGGGGAGTGGCTCCACTGAAGTGTCTGTATTCCGCCGGGGAACAATCTTATATTAAGACTGCCGGGGATGCTTGTTAGGAATGTCTGTATACTCCGCCGGGGAATATTGAGATTTTCTGGGGATACCCAACTTCCTTAAGGCTGACAGTAGACTAACTCTGCTTGGGGAGAGTGTCGCCGACTTGCTGGAAATATTGTGCCTTTTAGGGCTGATTGGGAGACCAACTCTGCTCGGGGGAGAGTATTGTTGATTCTGTCTTACTCTCGGGGAGTGAAGGTATCTTGGTTACATTCTTCAACCGAACTTACCTTGGTACCTTGGTGGACAGAGCAACTAGATTGCTTAGACAACTCATTATTGCCCCTGTTTTTGATGTCACCTGTAATTAATCCTTTGTTTCGCATGCAAGTATTTATGAGTTAGCAATTAGTGTCAAATGCATATATCAAAATTGAACATTGGACGTTCTTTACAAAACAAAACAGAAAAAGGAAAAACAATTGGCAATTGGTCTGAAAAGTGAATTTGTATTGATTTTTGAATTTGCCTGTAAATAGGCGTTTATGTACAAGAGGCTGACGTCTTAGTAAGAGAACGCCACCGAACAAAATAGAGTTTATACAATTTGTACAAAGGGAAACAAAACAACTATGTGAAAAGCCCCACTGGGTTTCAACTATGCTATCGCCTTTATGTCTTCAAGCGTCTCATCACTTGGCTGCTTAGTTGAGGATGAAACTGATCGATCGATGCCGTCTGAACCTGATAGTTTGATACCGGATTCTGGATGCAAGGTGATCCAATGAGACATAGTATTACGCTTTAATCCCTAACTTTTGCCTGGACCGCCCTTTCGGGTTTTCAGTCCACCGGGATACCCATTTTTGCCCAAGCCGCCCTTTCAGGTTTTCGACTTGCCGGGTGTACAGATTTTTTTTCATTTCATCCCTTATTTTTGCCCGAACCCTTTTGGTTCGCCGGGAAGCCCTTATTTTTGCCTAGGTGTGTCAACCTAGCGGGTCTTTTATCATGCGTAGTATCTTTTTACTATGTCTGCATTGGCAGGGTGAGGAAGGTCGTCACCATCCATGGTGGTTAGAATCATAGCTCCTCCTAAGAAGATATGTTTAACCACAAATGGCCCTTCGTACGTAGGGGTCCATTTGCCCCTGGGATCACTTTGAGGAAGAATGATGCGCTTGATTACCAGGTCTCCGACTTGATACTCTTGGCGTCTGACTTTCTTGTTAAATGCCCTGATCATCCGTTTTTGGTACGTCTGACCATGACAAATAGCGGTGAGTCTCTTTTCGTCGATTAGGTTTAATTGATCAAGCCGAGTCTGGATCCAGTCATCTTCGCTCAGACCTGCATCCTTCATTATCCGGAGAGAGGGTATCTGGACTTCAATAGGAAAGACTGCCTCCATGCCATAGACCAAGGAAAAGGGTGTTGCCCCTGTTGACGTCCGTGCTGAGGTACGGTACCCATGAAGAGCAAACGGTAGCATCTCGTGCCAATCTTTATAGGTCACTGTCATCTTCTGCACAATCTTCTTAATATTCTTATTTGCTGCTTCGACAACTCCATTCATCTTCAGCCGGTAGGGAGAAGAGTTGTGGTGCTGTATCTTGAATTGCTCGCAGAGCTCAGTGATCATCTTGTTATTAAGATTGGTACCATTGTCCATAATGATCCTTTCCGGGACGCCGTATCGATAGATCAGGTTATGCCAAATGAACCGTGCCATGACGTTCTTGGTTACGGTGGCATAAGAAGCTGCTTCAACCCACTTTGTGAAGTAATCAATCGCTACAAGAATGAAGCGATGCCCGTTAGATGCCGTAGGTCTGATCTCGCCGATCATATCAATGCCCCACATTGCAAAAGGCCAAGGTGCTGTCAAGACATTCAGAGGAACTGGAGGAACGTGCACCTTATCAGCATATATCTGGCACTTATGACATGTCCGAGAATGTTGGTAACAGTCGGCTTCCATTGTGGACCAGAAATATCCTGCCCGAAGGATTTTATTTGCCATAGTATGTCCACTGGAGTGTGTCCCGAAGGTGCCTTCATGCAGCTCTGCCATGATCTTTTCTGCTTCAGTCTTATCCACACAACGCAGTAAGGTTGAATCAAGGTTTCGCTTGTACAGAATGCCATTGCTGAGAAAGAACTTTGCAGCGAACCTTCTCAGGAACTTTTTGTCATTAACAGATGCACCCTCAGGGTATTCTTGAGCTTCCAAGTACCTCTTCACCTCATGATACCAGGGTTTCTCAGTTACCTCTTCAGCCTCAAGATCACAGCAATGTGCAGGTTCATCTAACTTCCAGATAATGATTCGGGGAGCCTCGTTGTCCCATTTGACTTTGAACAAGGAAGACATCGTAGCTAACGCGTCTGCCAGCTGATTCTCCTCTCTTGGGAAGTGTTCAAAAGTTATCTCTGAAATGGGGGATTAATGTCAACACTAACTCCTTGTAAGGAATAAGATTTGGGTGTTTCGTATCCCACTCGCCTTTGATCTGATTGATCACGAGAGAAGAATCTCTGAAGACACTCAGAAACTTGATCCTTAAGTCAATTGCAGCTTGAAGACCCATAATGCACGCCTCATACTCCGCCATGTTGTTGGTGCAGTTGAAACATAGCCGGGTAGTGAGTGGAGTATGAGTGCCTTTGGGGGATATGATCACAGCGCCAATGCCATTACCCAAAGCGTTCGAGGCTCCGTCAAAGTGCATAGACCATCGGGATCCTTCCTCAGGTCCTTCATCAGGTCCAGGTACTTCACAATCAGTTACTACCATGATGTTCTCGTCTGGAAACTCAAAGTTCATTGATTGGTAGTCATCCACTGCTTGGTGTGCCAAATGGTCTGCCAATACACTTCCCTTGATTGCTTTTTGAGTCGTGTACTGGATGTCGTATTCTGTCAAGATCATTTGCCATCTTGCTATTCTTCCGGACAAGGCAGGCTTTTCGAATATGTACTTGATCGGATCCATTTTTGAAATCAAGAGTAGTGTGAGTCAACATATACTGTCTCAGCCGGCGAGCAGCCCATACCAAAGCGCAGCAAGTTTTCTCGAGCAGTGAGTATCGGGTCTCACAGTCGGTAAACTTTTTGCTAAGGTAATAAATGGCGTGCTCTTTTCGTCCAGACTCGTCATGCTTCCCCAACACACACCCCATTGAGTTGTCTAGTACTGTCAAGTATAGTATCAGAGGTCTCCCTTCAACCGGTGGCATAAGAATGGGTGGTTCTTGGAGATACTCTTTGATTTTGTCGAAAGCGGCTTGACATTCATCGTTCCAACGTACTACTTGATCTTTCTTCAGTAGCTTGAAGATTGGTTTACAGGTAGCAGTTAGATGCGAGATGAATCGGGTAATTCAGACGTCCTAGAAAGCCTCTGACTTCTTTCTCTGTCTTGGGAGCTGGCATCTCTTGTATAGCTTTCACCTTGGCAGGGTCCACTTGAATACCCTTGTCACTTACGACGAAGCCTAGCAGTTTTCCAGATCTTACCCCGAAGGTGCACTTGTTCGGGTTCAACCTCAGCTTGTACAACTTCAGACGGTCAAACAGTTTCCGTAGATGGTCAAGGTGTTCCTCCTCAGTTTGAGACCTTGCAATCATATCGTCGACATATACTTCTATCTCATGATGGATCATGTCATGAAATAAAGCAACCATGGCACGTTGGTAGGTTGCCCCAACATTTTTCAACCTAAAAGGCATGACCTTGTAGCAGAAGGTGCCCTACTGAGTAACAAAAGTGGTCTTCTCCATGTCTTCAGGAGCCATCTTGATTTGATTATAACCTGAGAACCCATCCATGAAGGAGAATACTTTATGTTGAGCAGTATTGTCAACCAGAACGTCGATATGTGGTAGAGGGAAGTCATCCTTGGGGCTTGCCCTATTCAAATCCCTGTAGTCAACACACATTCGGACCTTACCATCTTTCTTCGGCACTGGAACCACATTGGAAACCCACTGAGGGTAAGAAGTCACTGCTAGAAACCCGACATCAAATTCTTTCATAACCTCAACTTTGATTTTCTCGGACATCTCCGGGCGCATACGGCGGACTTTCTGTTTAACCGGAGGGCAGTCTTCCTCTGTAGGCAGGTGATGGACCACAATGTCGGTATCCAACCCAGGCATGTCTTCGTAAGACCAAGCAAAGATTTCCACATAATTATGCAGCATCTGAATCAACCGTTCTTTCACACTGAGTTCCAGATTGGCACCAATCTTGACTTCCTTTCTGTCTGTCTCAGTACCCAGATTTACCGTTTCCACTGGCTCTTCATGTGGCTGAATGGCCCTCTCTTCCTGGAGTAGCAGTCTTGTAAGTTCACCAGGCACTTCGCAATCATCTTCACCTTCGTCTTCGGCTAAGTTGATCGGATTTTGGAAGTCATAACTGGCAGTAGCAGAGTCGTTACCAGTGAGATCCAGAGTGGATTGGAACCTGTATAAGTGAGTGTGTGTAAATATAGCTGTTTTGCAATATATATAAAGAAAGGGAGCGCAAGATTTGAAATGTGAAAAACGTCCAATGCTTTTATTCATGATATATGAAAGTGACAAACAATAGCCCTCACAAATGACGCCACGGTGCCCCGGGTAAGACACCGGGCCATAAAGTTTCAAATTATTGTTTATTACAAATTCAAAACAAAGAAGTTCATTACTGGGTGACAAAAGTAATAGGTGTAAAGTCTTTTGCAGTCCAGTTGCTAGGTCCACCGTTGGTCGTTGGGTAGATCCAGCTGTCAAATTCAGATTCGTCCGCTTCGTCCTCAATAGCATTCACTCCCGGGTTGGTGATGAGCACATGAGGTCTTCCAATCCTTGCCTTGCGCACAACCTTCTGGGCTTCTGCAGTGAAACCCAAGCCAAATTTGTCAGTCTTTGGAGTGAAATCAGGAAGTCTGCCCCAGTTTGCACACTCACCCTTCTCAACCACAGCCCGAGCATCCTTCAAGGAAGCCATCTTCAAAGGAGAACCCTCTTCAGTCACAGTTTCTGCTGCTGCCAATGTCTGAGGCACCTCTTCAAAGTGTTGAAAGGGGGTCTCAATGAACTCCCCATCCATTTCTACGTATCGGAACGAGTTGAGGTGGCTGACCATGTATTCCTCTTCCCCTTGCACTGTTACGATCTTCCTTCTGACCGGGTATTTGAGCTTCTGATGTAATGTGGAGGTCACAGCTCCAGCCTTGTGGATCCAGGGACGACCCAGCAAACAAGAATAGGATGGACGGATATCCATCACGTAGAATTTTGAATCAAAGACTTGTGAACCAACCCTAATTGGGATGTCAACCTCACCATGTACCATCCTTTTGGACCCGTCAAAGGCCCGGACAACAATGTCGCTTGGTTTGAGCTCTAAACCCTCACAGTCCAGCCTGTCTAGAGCTTTCTTGGGTAGTACGTTCAGTGAAGAACCAGTGTCAACCAGCACATGAGCAAGAGTAGTGGCCCTGCATTCAATGGAGACATGTAGGGCATCATTATGGTTCTTCCCCTTGGCCGTCAGATCAGTGTCAGAGAAACCTAAACCATTATCAGTAGTTAAGTTGGCCACACAGTCGGTGAATTGATCAACAGATGTTTCTTGTGGCACGTGGGCCGTCTTCAGGAAAGCAATCAGGGCCTTGGCATGGGCCTCTGAATACAACAACAGTGATAACATAGAGATTTTAGAGGGGGTGTGCCCCAGTTGTTCAAAGATGTTGAAATCACTCTTCTTGATAATTTTGAGGATCTCTTCCATCTCTTACTTGGAAGCCTCAATAGTGGTCTTCGGTGCCTCCGTCCGGGCAGGCACATCAGTAGCAATCCCCTTGCCCCGAGCGTTAGATGACTCGGCAGCAGGGGTAGAAACTTGATCAGGAGGGGAAACAGGCACACTGGCAGGTGTGATGACAAGAGGCCTCTGAATTGCTGGAGGTGCAATGTCTGGTGAGAACAGTCTTCCACTACGAGTGACTTTGGCAGACCCGGTGATGTTGGTGACACCGGTACTAGTGTTGAACTCTTGTTTCACTCCCAAAACATAAACATCTGCCCCATAGTGCCACGGGACAGCTTTATCAGACTTGTAGGGGATGGGCCCCGAAACAGTAATGGTTATAGGAGCAATCTTGTGAACAGGCATAATTTTGATAGGCTTCTTTGAAGGAGCCTTGGAAGGGTTGTTGAAAATGGTGACAATTGAAACTTCTTCAACAGGGGCAGCAGGAACGACAATCTTCTTGAACAAGATCTCTTTACTATCCATCAGGTTTTGGACGCCTGACTTCAGCAAAGGACAACCAGCAGGTGAATCAGCACATAAATGGTAACCTTTACTACATCCCGGAAATAAACCGGCTAGCAACAGGTTCCTCTTGACGATTAACAGTGGAGTAGCAACATCATCCACAGAAGCTACATACAGATCCTCCTCAACAGCGTTCACTCCATGCTGGGGCATGGGAGCGGTCACAACATTTGGCCTTTCGGGAACCTCGAATTGTATTTCCTCGGCATCAATAAGGTCTTGGACCTTATTCCTTAGGGCCCAACAGTCATCAGTAGAATGTCCCGGGCTATCAGAGTGATAAGCGCAACGGGCGTTGGGGTTGTACTTCGGAGATGCTGTGTTCACCACCTTCGGAGCTTCCTTGACGGTTACCAGGCTGGTTGACAGCAGTTGCGGCAATATCTGAGAGAGAGTCATGCTGAGCCGTGTATACTGTCTTTTAGGCCTCTCAGCTCTTGGCTGGTTATATTGCTGAGGAGCAGCAGTAGGCTTAGAAATAACCACCGCGTTGACAGCTTAGCGGCGTTCTGGTTTGTTCTATCTCCTGGGACCATACACAACACTGGCCTCCTTCTTGAAGGGCTTCTTTTCAGTATTGGAGGAGGCGCCCTTCTGTATCTTCCCCGATTTTATACCAGCTTCGATCCTTTCACCAGTCAGGATCAGGTCAGTAAACCCAACAGAGGAATTACCAATGAGATGGTTGAAGAATGGACCAGATAGGGTCCCCAAGAACATGTCCACTAGTTCACGATCCGTCAACGGGGGATGCACCCTGCCAGCCAGGTCTCTCCATTTCTGCGCGTACTCCTTAAAACCTTCTCCCGATCCTAGCGACATACCCTGGAGTTGGGTACGCATAGGAGCGAGGTCGGAATTATATTGATACTGCTTGTAAAAAGCAGTGGCCAAATCCTCCCAATTACGAATATTGGTTCCATCCAGCTGATAGAACCATTCGAGATGAGTCCCTGAAAGACTCTCCTGGAAGAAATGGATCCATAAGTTCTTGTCTGCTGTGTAAGGCTGGATCTTCCTTACATAAGAGCGGAGGTGCATTTTAGGACAGGAAGCCCCCTCATACTTCACAAAGGTCGGCGCCTTGAACTTGTGTGGGATCACCACCCCAGAAGATAACCCCAAGTCTCCGAAATCCAACCCAGGCACACGTTGAATCTCCATAGCATTTAACCTGTCCTCCAGTTTTTTGTACCGGTCCTCAGCAGGAGGGTACTGTTCATCATTGAAGTCTGTCTCGGTGTCAGAGACCACATGACTGGGGACCTCTCTCCCTTGGTGACTGCCTTCCCCCACAGACGGAGTAGTCCTCTCAGCTTTATTCTGCAGTGTATTCCCGAGTCTGCGTCCAGTGTTGAACAGCACAGTCCTCTTCTTCTTCTTCTTTTTCAGGAGCAAAGCCTTCATCTCTTGTTGTCCTTGGGCCAAGTTCATGACCATCTCCTGAAACTGGGCGTTCTGGGCCTGGAGGGCCTTGATAGCTTGCTCGGTAGTTGGTTCAGGATTCATGATGACTGAGTGCTAAAATAAACAGCAAAGAAGATTAAGCAACCTGTAGAAAAAGGGTACCTGTTATGCATATGATGCATGATATGCTATTTATGCAATGCATTCAAGGGTTCGAAAGTTCAAATTCGTTGTAGCCAAAAAAGAACACACTTTTTATTAGGAAATAATTTGTTCAGTACATCAGGGCCTCATGGGCAAAACATTACAAAATAATTAATCCCAAAAGACACTGTGCATCCTCTTTGGAGAAATGTAAGTGTTGAGGGTCTTTTCCTCGTGCAGTAGGCGGGTGAGCTCCAAGACCTTCTTCTCCCTGGCATGTAGACTGGCTTCAAGAGAATTCCGTTCTTCCTTGAGTTGGATCCAGCTTTTCTGCATTTCTTCCCAGGATGTAGGCATGTCAGGATGTTGAATGGTGTAGGGCACTTCTCCTTCCAACACTGGCTCTTTGATCACAGGGAGAACATGAGGATATGGCATCACCAGCTTCTGGGAGCGGGCTCGTACCCACTTGAGATAAGGTTCCAGGGGGATGGAGTTCTTGTGCCCCAGTGTCTTGCTATCTACCCTGTTGGGCATCCTCCAGGCTCTGATAAATCTCTGGCGAAGTCCTTGTGCATCGTTGTCGAAGTCAAAAACTATGTCAGGAAGTAACAAGTCATGAGGGCCATCCCTCCGAGCATATCCGAACTGTCTCAAAGCCAGACACGAGTTGTAAGTAATACCTCCTCTGATTCCAAGTAAAGGAACATTAGGAAACTCCCCGCAACGATCAATGATAGTGACGTCTTCTCTGGACCGAGAACACCAATGTATATCAGCATGCGTAAGAGTCATTAATCATTGTGACCATCTCAAACCCCGCTCGTTCTTCAAAACTGATTGTGGAAGGTGCGAAATAAACCACCTTGCCAGGAGAGGAGTGCAGCACATGAGAACACCTTTTTTCTCATGGTTCGAGTGTAACATGAGTGAAGGATGTCCCCAAGCAACGTAGGTATAAGATTCCTGGACATAAAGATCTTGACAGCATGGATATCTATAAGCTGATCTGGATTAGGTAACAACACCAACCCATAGACGAGGAGTGCCACAACTTCTTCAAAAGCTTGTAGGTCAAGGGAATTCCAACATTCTTGTGCTTTCTCCAACAGGAACTTGGCCAAGAACCCTTTGATACCACTTCTAACTTCCCAATATCCCTTAATGTCAGATGGTTGTAGGCATAATGCTTTAGCAACCTCTTCAAGTTTTGGCTCTTTCTCTGTACCGTTGTAGGGTAGTTGACTAAGGATGGGAACCTTCAGAAGCTGGGAAAACTCTTCCAAAGTAGGCACCAGTTGATAATCCGGGAAAGTAAAACAGTGGTGCAGAGGGTCAAAGAACTGGAACAACACTTTCACCATATCCTCTTCAATGTTGGTATTGACCAAGCTGATGAGTCTACCATGCCTTTCACTGAATGAAGAGTTCTCAGGAATCCTGGATGTAAGTTCCTTAAGCTGAGGAGGGACCCTTACAAGGTTGACCTGAATTGTCTTTCTGCAGATAGTTTCCATGTCCTACAAAACAACAACAAAGATGAAGATTCGAACCCCTGAAGTGGTTAGTCAATGCATATGATGCTGTATGATGTTATGATGCTATGATAAGAGCACACCACAAGTATTCACAAGAGCAAACATGGTAAAGCACACAAGTCACACCATAACCCTTAGAGTTTAGGCCAGCATGAAGTTTGGGGTACTACCCTCTTGAAGTTGGTGGGCTCAAAAACCTGTCCTATCAAAAGTAACCGGGTCCTAAGGAGCTCAATATCATTGGGTTGTTTTCTGTGTTCATTGTTTTGATTTAGCCACTGAACTGGCGATCAAAATATTCCAATAAAACAACCCTCAATGAGTGTAGTATCGAGTATCAACCAACTTCGGACTGCACCAAAGTCAGTTATCTCACTACCCCTAAAAAGGCCAGGATGGTTCAATTAAGGTTCCTAAGGTCAGTTGATGCTTCACGACACCACGCGGAGGCCCCGTACTCTCCTTGACTTGACTCAAGGGTTACCGGTACTCACCGAAGTGCCACATCAACGTTGCAAACTGCTTCAACTGTGTCGGTATACCCCGCACAATTCCCTCATAGTTTGTTGCTACTTTCTAAGAGGTATCCCCCAGATCCGGGTTAGGATCTATGAAACTCCCAAGACAGGCCCACAATATTAAAGAAAATAAACAATCAATTGAAAACATGATGATGAACTATTCCTAAGGTACACCCAACTTTTATTAGGTCCCCAATAGAGTCTCCAGTTCTGTGATCGGTGGGAATGAGAACTGACTGTTTTTAAGCTGGTTTCGCGAAATGTCGCGGTAAGCAAGAGTCACCACCGTCTTTTATGTTCTCCAACATGGAAAGGACAAAAGCACAGCAAAATTCCTTATTCGAGAATGTTTCTCGGTTCGGGAGGTAGATTTATAGAAAGGGAAGGTGTTAGCACCCTTTCTATCTGTGGTTATCCACGGGCTCTTAGGTACTTGCTCTTATGTTTTCAAAATTTGTTTGCTTTTCAAGTGTGTGTGGGTTTTGGAAAAGTTCTTTTGAAAAATTTCTAAGTAACTCTTGTATCAGTCCTCAAGAGTGTATGAAAAATTTGTTTGAAAACTTTTAGAAAGTGTGAGGTGTGAAAAGTATTTTTTGTTTTGTTTTGAAAAGAGCAAGTACCCATGAGATCTACCCACTCTAAGGAATTAAGCTGTGTAAGAGTCCTTTAGATAGTGCTATCCCACCATTGAGAGGTAGGTAGCACCATCGTTGGAGGTATTCGGGTCAATTCGATTATAAGGGATAATGTGGTCACCGAAGCAATAGTAGGATACCTTAGAAGTAACCCTAATGTCCTAGATCCTTTTATCCGAGGCAACCGTTTCGAGGCAACTGGATCTATAGACAAAGGGTGACCTCTAAGACGTCCTATACTTGATGACCACGTTTCGAGGCAACCGGTGAGGCGTACCCTAGGAGTGGCATGTGCTTTGTGTGTTGTATTCAGTTAATGTTTTTGTACATGTTATTTCGTGAGCTACGGATTGGTTTTATTTACCATACATTCTTTCATGCATTTAACAGTTAGGGGGTGCGGAAAGTAAATTGCGGAAACATAAACTCTACGCTATTACAAGGCGCGGGTCTATACATCGCCAAAAATACAAAGACCCGTTTTGGTAAATAAGTACGAGAAATAGGAAATAAAGCAGTAAAATCCTAATTACTATAACATCCGGAGGCAGTTACAGAAATAATCAAAATAAAGAATTAAAACTAAAATGCGCGCGAAAGAAAGAAACGGGAATGTCTTAAGGGTGTTGACCCTTTTTTAGAAAAGAAATTGAATTTTTTTGTCTTTTTTGTGATTAAATGAAATTAGTAACTAATAATTAAACTAATTAATTAATTTATTAAAAGAAAATATTTTTTGTATTTTTTATGTTTTTATGAAATAAAATAAAAAGAAATAAAATTAAAATTTGATTTTACCTAATTCTAAATCTATTTTAATTATTAAGAAAAGAAGTTAAAATTTGCCTAATTAAACTATTTTAGTTGTTAATCTTTTATTTACAAAATAATAATATGAACTTAATAATAATAATAATGTTAATTATTTTTTTGATTTTTTTATAAAAAATATTAGTTGGTTAATTGTTAATAAGAAATAAAATAAGACAAATAAATAAAAAAAGAACATGACAAAACAAAATAAAAAAAGGAATAGTAAACCGAAGGGGGGTGTGGGCTGGAATTTGAGGGTGTTTGATTGGAATTATGGTCCATTGAAGCTTCAGCCACGTTGACCTTTGGAATTGAGTGGAGCGCTGTTGACTCCTGAGCATGGTGCTCTTGCTTTCTAGGCCCTTGGATTTGTACTGATGGACACTTGGCTGGCTCTTGGATGAGGTTTATGGTGCTCATCATTTGGGAATCTGTACAGGAATGCATTGAAAAAAATAATATGAGAATTAAGGGGGGACCTGGGAATCGAACCCAGGTCCCAGTGAATACCAAGTACATAGCCAACCACTGAACCAAATGCGTTTGTTTGTAAACATAATAGAAAAAAAATAATATATGAAATAAGTGCACTATATGCTGAAACGCGCGCGCCAATTTGAATTGACCACTCCCTGGTTGCCACGCCCTTCGTCTTCTTCATTCCTGCAAAAAACATAAAACACATAGCGGGGGTTTTAAACCCCCACAAAATGCAAGCATATGAAAATAGCGATTAGGCGCTCGTTACATATAAAAAGGGCGCGAGGCATCCATCACGTTCGTCTCATCCTGCTGATTTCAACCATGCCTGTTTGGAGTTTTAATTTTACAGCATGAGAAAAACCCCAATTTCAAAGCTCTGAAAACCCTAGAAATCAACAATGGCACTTTGCGTTTTACAGCCTTATAATCAAATTAAAATATACAGAAAGTTTCGTAACGATGTCAGTAATGCATAACAATGATCAAAATGAATTGTTGAGGCATAAAAATGGAGTTTCGATTCTCAAAATATTGGACAAACCGTGGGGGCGTGATGAGTGATTCCTTGAGGTTTTTGACTTGTTAATGATTGCAAATCGTTCCTGGGGATGTAAGGAACGTATTTGGATCAAAAGGAAAGATTGAATTGTACTGGACAATAGTTTTCAGTTTGTCACTTTTCTCTTGAAAATTTGAGATTGGTTTGGCCGTTTGGGAGCTTTCTAGGCCGTGAATGCTATTGGGAAGGCTTGCATATATGTCTAGCAATGAGAATCAATCAGAATAATGGACATTAAACCAATGCAATGAAGTTTTTGATTTCCTCCATAACCACCATTGAACCACTTGCCATATTTGCTTCAAATTTGAATTTTGTGTTTGAAATAGGCTGTACACGAATTTGGAAGGTGTTTCATGATGCATCAAAGCAATTCAAGCCACAAAATATCCCCTAATTAATTTTTTTGATTTTCATTTGAATTTTAAAGATTTAAAATGAATTAAATCAAATAAAATTAAACAAAAATAGAAAAATTAATTTTTATTCTTGAAATAAATCATGGGACACGTGGGAGGCATGGCCAAGCTGAACCAAGTGGAAAAAGTGGGCCCTTTTTGTCAAAAATGAAGTTTCAAGGATAATTGACTTTGGCCAATTCACAAAAATTTCCCAACTTCTCCAATGCATATCTTGCTCAATTTTGAAGCTATGAACATGTTCTTGGAAATTTGGGAAAGGTCTTGAAGTCCTCTAACCAATGCCTTTGTTCCCATGTCATTTTGATTTACCAATCTCAAGCTATGGTCTTTGACTTAAAGTGCCTTTTTGTTGACTTTTGAAAATGACCTATAATGTTGAAATTGATAACTTTTTGTGAGAGCATTTCTTGGACTTGGAATGTGAAGATGAGTTGTAGGAAATGTCATCCCCTTCAAAATGAGCATTGGATGGGATTTTTCTGATGAACCATGAAAAAGTTATGCCTTGGTCAAGGTACAGTTGACTTTTCAGCTGTCCAAAAATAGAAACTTTTGACACCTTGATGATTTTTGAGCCATGCTTGAGGAATCATGATCAATACTTGATCAAATGATGATTGTGGCCTCAAAATAATATGTTGACCAAAATTTTTGACTTTTGTCTGCCAAATGACCATTTTGCCCCTACAGTTGATTGTGAAGCAATTAGGGTTTTTGACTGTGCAACTTGACCTTGTGAGCCTTGAAACTTGACATGTAGGTGCTTGACAATGTATATGGGCACATGTGACTTGATTGAGCCTTTGAAAACCTCAACTTCCTTGCAAGAACCAAAACCCTAATTTGATTGGCTTAGGAGAGTGGTTGACTGTGTAGCCCTTGAGTAGACTTGAGCAAATTTAGATGATGCTTGTCAAAACTTTGAAGAATATGGGAGGGAAAATTTTGGGGTACAACACCAACCATGCTCTTCCACGTAATCATCTTCTTCGTGTTTCCTGAAACAAAAACAAACAAATAACGGGGGTTTTAAACCCCCACAAAATGCAAGCGTCCAAAATAGCGATTAGGGCTACAGGTAATATAAAAAAGGCGCGGGGGTTGCAATGGGTTCGTCCCACTCAGGCAGTTCCAACCATGTGCGTTTTGAGGTTTGATTTTATAGTATGTGAAAAGCCCTAATTCTGTTGCTTGAAAACCCTAAGATTTAACCATGGTGATTTGTGTTCCAGGGGCTCTCAAAGTAATTGAACCCTACCATTAGCTTCCCCTGAATGCTATGAACACAAAATGATCCACAAAAGATGTTAACAATGTATAAATAATGGTATGCGTTTCTGGAAAAAAATTCAATCCGTGTGACTTGTGCTGGGCATTTCCTTGAGTATTGGAGCTTGTTTATGATTGCAAATCATTCCTGGAAATGCTGGCAACGTGTTAGAATCAAGAAAAGTGTTTGAATTGTGCTGGAATATGGATTTCAGTTTTCAACTTTTCTTCAAGTTTTTGGAATCTGGTTTGGCCGTTTGAGAGAGTTCTAGGTCGTGCTTCAGGTTGGAGAGGCTTGCATATATGTGTATAAATGCAATTAGGTCACTTTAAGAGCTTGTATCCTTGTGCAATGATGTTTTGAAATTCTTCATAACCACCATTAAAGGAACTTCCCATTTTGTTCAAATTTGAATTTTATGCTCAAAATGGCCCTAGCACGAATTTGGTATGCTTGCTCATGACACATAAAGGCCATTCAAATCAAAAGATGCTATCCATTTAATTTTTTTAGATTTTATTTGAATTTTATGGATTTAAAATGAATTAAATCAATAAAAATTAAATAAAATAGAAAAATAATTATTTGGTCTTGAGATTAATCACGGGACACGTGGGTGGCATGACAAGGCTGAATCAAGTGGAAAAAGTGGGCCCTTTTGTCAAAAATTGAAGTTTCAAGGATAGTTGACTTTTGCCATTTCACCAAAATTTCCCAACTTCTCCAATGCATATCTTGCTCAATTTTGATCATATGAACATGTTCTTGGACATTTTGGAAAGGTATTGAAGTACTCTAACCAATGCCTTTGGACCCATGTCATTTTGATTTACCAATCTCAAGTTATGGTCTTTGACTTAAAATGCCTTTTTGTTGACTTTTGAAAATGACCTATAATGTTGAAATTGATAACTTTTTGTGAGAGCATTTCTTGGACTTGGAATGTGAAGATAAGTTGTAGGAAATGTCCTCCCCTTAAAAATGAGCATTGGATGGGATTTTTCTGATGAACCATGAAAAAGTTATGCCTTGGTCAAGTTACAGTTGACTTTTCAACTGTCCAAAAATGGAAACTTTTGCATCTTGATGATTTTTGAGCCATTCTTGTGGAATCATGGTCAAGACTTGACCAAATGATGATTGTGGCTTCAAAATAAGATTTTGACCAAATTTTTTGACTTTTGACTGCCAAATGACCATTTTACCCCTACAGTTGATTGTGGGGCAATTAGGGCTTTTGATTGTGCAACTGGATGCTGTGAGCCTTGAAACTTGGCATGTAGATGCTTGACAATGTATATGAGCATATGGGACTTGATTGAGCTCTTGAAAACCTCAACTTCCTTGCAAGAACCAAAACCCTAATTTGTACTGGCTTAGAAGGGTGTTTGAGCTGTGCAACCCTTGAGTAGACTTGAGCAAATTTAGATGATGCTTGTCAAAACTTTGAAGAATATGGGAGGGAAAATTTTGGGGTACAACAGTAAGCAACCTTATCTTTGGATATAAACAGGACGGGCGTGGGTCATCGTATAACCATTATTAGCAATGTTGTAAGGTATCTTAGCATTCCTTTTGAGGGACTAAGATCATTTGTAATGCAACTTAGATTGCCTCATTGAGGGACTATGATCTCGTATTTGTTTGTTTTTGCTAAGATACCTCACATGCGTAATATGGCCATTTATAAGGCAACCAAGTAGATTTTACCCTAGGGGTGCTTGTGTGCAAATGTATTGTTTTCATGCTTGGTTTAGTCTTGAATTTAGGGTTTGTTATTTATTGGTTTTAAGTCTTTCCATACAAACCCTAATTACTAGCAACTGTATATAAAGCGATAAATTGCGGAATTTAAAATTACTACACTATTATAACATTTGTGGGAAGGGGTGTACAAATTACAAATGGGGATTACAAGAAATTAAACCCTAATTAGTCTATTACAACCAAATTGAATTTATACAATGTGATACGGTGGCCAGAACCGGAACTATTTTTAGGAATTGCTGGTTTGCGTTTTGCGTTTGTGTTTGCAAAATGTCGCGGTAAGCAAGAGTCGCCACCGAATTTTATTTTATCCAACTGGAAAGGAAAAAAGCACAGAAAAATTCCTTTTTTCGAGATTTTCTGAGTACGGGGGGTAGATTATAGAAATGGAAGGTATTAGCACCCTTTCTATCCGTAGTTATCTACGGGCTCTTAGGTACTTGCTCATCATTTTCAAAATTGCTTCTGTGTGTTTGTGTGTTTTGAAAAGTTTTTTTGACTTCGATTTAACTCTTGCTTCTATCTTCAAGAGTGTTACGAAGTGTTTTTGAATTTTTTTTTGTAAAGGAGTGTAAGTGTGAAAAAGTTTGTTTGGATTGAGCAAGTACTTAAGAACTAATCTACCTACTCGAAAAAAGAATTGTTCTATATCCGTTTCCTTTAGACAATGCTATCCCACTATTAGTGAGTAGGTAGCATCATCGTTGGAGTTTTGAGGGTCAATTCAAAAAGGGACGTACGGTCACTAAAGCAATGTTAGGACGTCTTAGTAGTGACTCTAATGTCTTAGATCAATTATTCGAGGAAACAATTCCGAGGCAACCATTCCGAGGCAACTTTCCGAACTGGACTTTGATCCTTGTATAGACAAGAGAGCGACCGCTAAAGCATCCTATACTTAATGACCGTTTACTGAAGGCAACCAAGTGAGAGTATACCCTAGGAGTGCGCATGTGCGAGTGATTCAGTTTCAGATTATTATCTTTGCACATTTAAGGTTAGCTAACTGTTTTAAATTTAATCATACATTCTTGTCATGTAAATCCTAATTATTCATACATCTAACAGTTAAATATTTTGCGGAATTTAAAGTGCGGAAAGTAAACTACGCTATTACAAGGCTTCGGGTATTTACATAGCCAAAAACAAACCCTTGAAAATAAAGCGATAAATGAAAATAAAAGGTCCTAATTAACTATTACAACTTGTGAGCAATTACATCAATATGGTAAAAATAACAATAAAAGCGCGTGCGAGGAAATTAGAACGAGAGAGAACTAGGGTTTTGAACCCTTCTAACCTAATTAAAAGAAAAATTGTTTTGTTGTTTTTTAACTATTTTTAAGAAAATAAATTAGGTTTTAAAATTAAGTGCAAAAGTAATTAGTTAATTAAATTAATTAATGAAAATAATTAAATGACCTATTTTACGTTTTTGGTTATTTTAAGAAAAAAGAAAATATAATTAAGTATAAACAAAACCCTAATTGTTCTAACTATTTTTAATTTATTTACAAAAGGAATTAAAGTTATCTAAAATTAATAACCTAAGTAAATTAATTTAATTTTTGATAAAAAATAAAATCTAAACCTAATTTGGTGAAAAGTTGATTTTTATGAATTTTTTATTGGTTAAAAAGGAAATTATTTTAATATTGGAAAAGGACAATAATAATAATAAAAAAAAGTAAAAGAAATAACCCAAGGGCCCACTGCCAGCGGCTCTGATCAGAGGATAATGATCCAGAAGATGATGGTCCAGAGGATGATGGTAGTCCAGAGGATGAAGGTCCAGAAGATGACGGTCCAAAGGATGATGGTACTGGGCCTGCTCCCGGGTAGTGGATCCAGCAGATTGTGACTGTCAAAAGATGAGATGCGCTGGATCTGACTGAGACTGATGGATCCAGAGGATAACCCCAGGGGACGCTCAGTCTAGTCCTGTTTGATGAAATCAGAGGATAACCTCCAGCAGATGTAAGCGCTGGATCTGGTGAAAACAAAGGGAAAGGGTGCCAGAGGGTCACGCCTGGGGTCAAACCCAGAATCATGAACTTCTGACTTCCTCCTTCTGGACTACTGCATTAGGGTGTTAGTTTTAACAATACAACAGAACAAACAAACATATCAGAACTATGGGTTTCTGGCCAAAAAAAACGCGCCAGAATTTAAACCAGCCAGTAAAGTGGTGACATGCTATCGTCTTCTTCCCTGGATCCGTCGTTTAAAACTCATAACTTTTACCTACGGACATGGCGATGTAGCTGTAACCCTGTACATTTCAGAAATCACCTACAAGCAATGCAAATAAAATTCAAGACCATGGATCAGCTGGGTTTAATCTGCTGATCACAATGGTTTCTTCCATTTAGGCCGATTTCACCTGCACGAGAAAAACCCTAAAACGAACCCAGAAAACCTAACAATGGCAAATCTTGATACAGTCCATAACAATGCAATTAAATATTACAGAAAGCTTGCAAATGTTCTAAGGATCAATAATCTATGATTGTTTTGTGCTATAAATAACAAAATGATGCAATTCGATTTCAAAAATATATCAATATCGTGGATGACTTACATCGAGTTTCAAGGCTTGAAAATGCTTGCTCTTGATTGGTTTTGCTTGCTGGGGATCCCAGGAAGCGATTGGGATGGTTAGGAGGCTTTGAAATTGCCTGGAACAATGAAATCGTGTTTGCACTTTTTATGATTTTTTTCAAGTTTTGTTCTTGTTGCTGCGCCTCTCCCTAGCCTTGCTTTAGGTCTGCAAATACTCCTTATGTACTGAGGAATGAATTAGGGTTGCCAATATGATCACAATCTTCCTCCATCATTACTTTTGATTTGGATTTGATACACTTAAAATCATTCCAAAAATAGCATAAAACCAATCTTTTTGTGCACTCCAAGCCTTTACACAAATTCAATCTCATGCTAGCTGGAATTTAAGACCTGAAACATGTACCAAATCTTGAGATTTCAATATTTTGGATTTTCTATGATTTGTTTTGATTTAAATTGATTTAATTCAAATAAAAATCAAAATAAATAATAAAAACAAGATAATGACAAGTGAAAAAGGCTAGGGATCATGGACCATGGTGCCAACTCAAAACAAGTGTAAAAGATTGGGCCCATTTGGCAAAAATTGCAATTTTAGGCATAGTTGACTTTTGACAATTTTGCAAAAAGGGCCAACTTCACCAATGCATAACTTCCTCAATTTTAACTCTTTGAAGGTGTTATTGGACTTCTTAGAAAGCTTGAGATGTCATATAAGCAACCCTTTTGGTCTCATCTCAATTTGATATTCCATGCTCATGTATGAAGCTTTGACAAAAAAGGTGTTTTTGTTGACTTTTTAAAATGACTTATAATGTCCAAATTCATAACTTCTTGTGAGTGCATATTTTGAACTTGGGAGCTGAAGATGGATTTTATAGCATGGAAATCTATTCAAAATGAGCTTTGGATGGGTCATTTCTCATAAAGTATGAGAAATTTATGCTTGGTCAAAGTTGAGTTGACTTTTCCTACAAAACCATAATTTAGCAACTTTTGGTTCTTGATGAATCATGAGCAATCCTTGATGAATCATGATCAAACCTTGATAAAATGATGAAATATACTTCAAAATGAGAATGTTGACAAAAAATCTTGAAGTTTGACTGTATGTAGGCCACAACTGACTTTTTCCCTAACACAATCGATTTTCAGGCCTTTGAGAAATTGACTGAGCAAACTTCCTCTGCAAGGCTTGAAACTTGTCATGGATGATCTTGAGAACATATTAGGACATTGTTGAGAATTTGGGATCCCTTGGACTCAAACATCTCGATGCAACATGAAACCCTAATTTGAGGTAGACTGCCTTAGGAGAGAGCTTGTCTGGTCAACCCTTGGGCTTCCTTGATCAACTTGAGGACATTTCTTGAAATGTTTTGAGAAATATAGGAGGGCAAATTTTGGGGTACAACAGCTGCCCCTGTTAAATATTCTTAAACCTGAGGATGTAGATTAGCTTTCGTGCCTTTCGTGATCCGAATGTGGAAGATGATTGAACACTAGAGTGTCCAGAAATTTGCACTCACATGATGTGGTATTTGTCTTGTGATGTCGGGAATGGGCTTACAGATGCCATTTGGAAATTGCTGAGGGGGGATGGGCTTAAAGATGCCATCCAAAGGAGTGTCGATCGCATAAGAGATTCCTTAGCGAGAGCTGTATACTTGTTGTTGAGGAAGATTCCGCTGGGGAATGCTGATCTCTGTCTTGAGAGAAGTAGAATTTTAGGAGCTTCAGTCGTCCGTTATTCTACTGGGGAATCATCTTTGTTGAATTTTAGGAACTTCGGTCGTCCGTTATTCTACTGAGGAACCGTATCTTAGTCGAGGAGGTGAGAATGAACTACTATCTGGTCGTGGTCCGGGCTTCATAGTGATAATACCGAATGCTATCTGGTCGTAATCCAGGATTTACAGTGACTTACTGGGGAGATGAGATTATACTTGCTATCCGATCGTAATCCAGGCTTCGCAATTTCTCGATTCTTATCTGGTCGTAATCCAGGCTTCAGAATGAATGAGTTATTATCCGGTCGCATCCGGGCTTCAACTTGAACTTAGGGCACACTAATATCCGGTCGGCTCCGGGCTTATTAGTAACTGTCTAGGTGAACTTCTATTTGGTCGTAATCCAAGCTTCACAACATTCCTTAATGTTATCTGGTCGTAATCCAGGCTTCACAGTGTCTTTTACCGCTATCTGGTCGTAATCCAGGCTTCACGATGTCTCATACCACTATCTGGTCGAAACCCATGATTCATGGTGTTCAGAGGAAATCAAGATACTATCCGATCGTAATTCGGGCTTCATAACTTGCATTAAAGATATACCACTATCTGGTCGTAATCCAGGCTTCGTGGTGTCTTTGGCTGCTATCTGGTCGTAATCCAGGCTTCACAACGTCTTCTACCATTATCTGGTCGTAATCCAGGCTTCATGGTCTCGTATTGATTTCTGGTCGTAATCCAGGCTTCACAATAACTTGTTGAGCTGTTATCCGGTCGTAATCCGGGCTTCACGGCTTGTGTTTATGATATACCACTATCTGGTCAAATCCAGGCTTCATGGTATCTCGCACTACTATCTGGTCGTAATCCAGGCTTCACAGTAACTGGCTGAGCTGTTATTCATTCGTAACCTGGGCTTCACGACTTGTGTTTATGATATACCACTATCTGGTCGAATGCAGGCTTCATGGTACATCACACTACTATCTGGTCGTATTCGTCTTGATAAGTTCTACAACTTTGATGTTATGTGTTTTTGCAATAGAGCTCGTATACAGGATCTGGCAATTGTACAGGACGCACACGTTTTTTGAAAGTCAGAGATTGAAGATGAAGTGGTGGGCTGGGCTTGGTCCTGACTCACTATTGAATCCCTCCTTTTACTTTTTGCACCCCCTGACCCAATTTCTATATCTTTTATATTTTTGTATTTTATTTTCATTTCTGATTTTATTTTATCATTTCCAAATATAAAAAATACTCAAAAATATTTTTATAAATTTTTCATATTTATTTTGTATTTTATTTTCAAATTTTTTAACATAAAATTAATTTATTGATTATATACTTTTATTTTATTTATTGAAAACTTAAAAATAAATTATATTTTTATCTTATCCTTTATTTTATTCACACCAACAAATATCATTCTAAATATGTTTTTATTTTTGTATATATTTTATTTTATTTTTTATACATATTTAATATAATTAATATATATACACACTTTTATTTTATTTAATAAATATTTGGGAATAAAAAAATGAAAGATATACTTTATTATTATTATTATTATTATTATTTATATTTAAAATAATACCTTTTTCTAAATATATTTAATTTTTGTATATATATTATTTTATATTGTATATAAATAATGTAATTAATATATTTATTTTCTTAAAGAAAAATTAGGGTTTAGCCTTAATAAAATAATAATCCTTTTTATTATTCCTTTTTTTAAATATTTTTTACATAAATAAACAAAGACCTTTTTTTTTGCATAATTCATATTATTTGGTATATTTATTTATTTTGTTTATTTAAATATTGTCCATTTATTATTTATGCCATTATTCAATTTGGATGTAATAGTAAAACTAGGGTTTTTATTTCTTGTTAAATACACCCCCATTCAAAGATTGTACCCCCATCCCCATAATTATGTTGTAATAGCTTAGACTTTTAATTCTCGCACTTTATGCTTTCAATTATGCCATGATTAGAGATTAGGGTTTGTATGCAAAAATCCAAATCAACAAGTAGCTTAACTAATACAAAGACAAAAATGCATGAAAATCAATACACAATGCACACTGCACCCTTAGGGCTACATCCACTTGTTGCCTTAAAAATGGGCCATGTTATGCATGTTGGGTACTTTGGCAAAACAAAAACAAAACAAAAGGTCATAGTCCCTCGATGACGCTATCTTGGTTGCCTAAACAAAATGATCAAGTCCCTCGGAAAATTTGCCAAAAATACTTAACACAATTGCTATCATGGTCTATACGATGACCCGCACCTGTCCCGTTTAACATCCTAATACAAGGTTGTTTACCAAATGCAATGGTAAAACAACACTGTCAAAAGGGTTAAAAACATATAGGAAAGATCTTTGAGTAAAATAGGGTAGATAACTCTTAGTTACTTGATCAAAGCTTGCAAAAACATCCTTGCTATCTTCAAACACACTTCACAACACAATTTCAAAACATTTCCCAAAAATCAAACTTTCAAACATTGATATATCTTTCCAAAAGATAAAAACACCTTTGTATACATTCAAACAAGAATCATTACAAAGGTTGTCACAACGATAGCCTATTTTCAAAACATCTTTCAAAACCACACACAAAGCACCATTTCAAACAATTGAAAAGCAAAAGTAAGTAATCTAAACAAGTAACTAAGAGCCCATGGATAACCATGGATGAAAAGGGTGCTTGCACCTTCCCTTTTCATAATCTACTCCCCGAACCCAAGAAAACATCTCAAAGGTCTTTCCTGTGCTTTTTGACCTTTCCTTAGGATACAATAAAAAGTCGGTGGCGACTCTTGCTAAACCGAAACATTTGCAAACACAAACGCAAAACCTCAAGTCAGTTCTCCCATCGTATCACACCAGGCTTCGCGGTGTTTGATACTGTTATCCGGTCGTTCTCTGGGCTTCACAATATGCTGTAGAAATCAAGATATTATCCGATCGAATCCGGGCTTCATAGCTTTAACTTGGTGAGAATTCGATTGTATCTTTCCTGAAAGGTAAAGGTTAGCTGTATGTAATGCATAATATGTATCAAGCAATAATGTTCTCAAAATAAATGAGATTGTGTTGTATGATGCGTATGCGTATGCCATGATGTATGGATATGCAATGTTTTTATGATAATCTCTGGTTGGGGAAAATAAATCCCGGGTTGCTACTGGAGAGCGCAAGAAGTTGAATTCTTCGTTTCTGCTGGGGATAGTGAATGAAGATGATTGTAAGCATAATCCCGCAGGAGAGAATAACTCTGCTGGGGAATAAACTGACGAGAAAATGACTCTGTAGGGAAGAGATGCTCTGCTAGAAGCTCTGTTTATTTGGAGAAACAACCTCGGCTGGGGATGAATTATCATTGCTGGCGATGATGCACTCTGTTGGGAATTGAGTTTCTGTTTGTGAAAGGAATGAACTCCGCTGGGGATGTTTTTTCAGTGCGACTTCACTGGGGATAATCTTTTAGACTCTATTGGGGACAATCCTTCAGACTCTACTGGGGATAATCTTCTAGTGCTGATGATAGATAAACTCTTCTTGGGGAGAATCTTGCCGACTCATTCGCGGTTGCAAGCCTCAGCTGGGGAGAGTGGTGTCCTGTTTGGGACCGCTAATATCACTGTCTTTTTCTTACTCTGCGGGGAGTGAATGTACCTTCAATCCTTTTCTCCAACTAGGTCTATTCCTATACCTGGTGGTTAGAGCAACTGTATGGTTTGGACATTTCTTATTTGCCCCTGTTTCTGATATTATGAGTAATCGTTTTTCGTTTCGCATGTAAATATTTATGAGCAGCAATTATTGTCAAATGCATATATCAAAAATGAACATTGGACGTTCTTGCAAAACAAAACAAAAAAAGAAAACGACTCAAAATTTCTTTGTGAAAATGAATTATATTGATTTTGAAATTAGCCTATAAATAGGCGTTTTTGTACAAGAGGCTGACGTCCTAGTAAGAGAACGCCGCCGAACAATAGAATTTATACAGTTTGTGTAAAAGAAAACAAAACAACTATGTGAATAATCCCATTGGGTTCCAACTCTGCTATTGCCTTTATGTCTTCGAGCATCTCATCACTTTGCTGCTTGGTTGAAGGTAGATCAGATTGATTAGCATCATCCGAGCTTGATAGTCGATACCGAAGTCTGGTTGCAAGATGATCCAATGAGACATAGTGTTACGCTTTAATCCCTAATTTTTACCTGGACCGCCCTTTTGGGTTTTCAAATCACCGGGATACCCTTTTTTGTCCAAGCCGCCTTTTCAGGTTTTCGACTTGCCGGGTGTACAATTTTTTTTAAAATTTTCATCCCATATTTTTTCCCGAACCCTTTTGGTTCGCCGGGAAGCCCTTATTTTTTCCTAGGCCTATCAACCTAGCGAGTCTTTGATTATGCGTAGTATTTTTTCACTATGTCTGCATTGACGGGGTGAGGAAGGTCGTCACCATCCATGGTGGTTAGAATCATGGCTCCTCCTGAGAAAATGTTCTTAACCACAAATGGTCCTTCATACGTGGGGGTCCATTTGCCCCTGGGATCACCTTGAGGTAATATGATGCGCTTGATCACCAGATCCCCAACTCGATATTCTTGTCGTCTAACTTTCTTGTTAAATGCCTTGATCATCCGTTTTTGATACGTCTGACCATGACAAATAGCAGTAAGTCTCTTTTCGTCGATTAAGTTTAGATGATCAAGCTGGGTCTGGATCCAATCGTCCTTACTTAGACCAACATCTTTCATAATCCAAAGAGAGTGTATCTGGGCCTCAATGGGTAAGACTGCCTCCATGCCATATACCAAAGAGTAGGGTGTTTCCCCTGTTGAAGTTCGTGCTGAGGTTCGGTACCCATGAAGAGAAAATGGTAACATCTCGTGCCAATCTTTGTATGTCACCTTCATCTTCTGCACAATCTTCTTAATGTTCTTATAGCCGCTTCAACAGCCCCATTCATCTTTGGACGGCAAGGAGAAGAGTTGTGATGTTGTATCTTAAACTGTTTGCAAAGCTCGGTGATCATCGTATTGTTGAGATTCGTACCATTGTCCGTAATGATCCTCTCTGGTACACCATATCGACAGATTAAATTGTGCCAAATAAACCGCGCCACGATGTTCTTGGTTACTGTAGCAAAGGAAGCTTCCTCAACCCACTTCGTGAAATAATCAATAGCTACCAGAATGAAGCGATGCCTGTTAGACTCCGTAGGTCTGATCTCACCAATCATATTGATGCCCCACATTGCAAAAGGCCACGGAGTTGTCAAGACGTTCAGAGGAAGTGGAGGTATGTGCACCTTATCAGCATAGACTTGGCACTTATGACAGGTTCGAGAATGCTGATAACAGTCGGTTTCTATAGTAGACCAATAATATCCCGCCCGTAGGATTTTCTTTGCTATGGTGTGTCCACTGGAATGGGTTCCAAAAGTGCCTTTGTGTAACTCTGCCATAATCCTTTCTGCCTCGTTCTTATCCACACATCGCAGTAAGGTTAAGTCATGATTACGCTTGTAAAGGATACCATTGTTGATGAAGAACTTCACAGCGAATCTCCTCAGAAACTTCTTATCATTAACAGATGCACCCCCGGGGTACTCCTGAGTCTCAAGATACTTCTTTACCTCATGAAACCATGGTTTATCTACTACCTCTTCAGTCTTAATATCACAACAATGTGCGGGTTCATCCAACCTTTCGATGGTAATCTGGGGAGATTCATTTTCCCACCTGACCTTGAACATAGAAGACATAGTAGCTAGCGCGTCTGCTAACTGATTCTCCTCTCTCGGGAAGTGTTCAAAGGTTATCCCCTAAAAATGTGGAAGCAACGTCAATACATACTCTTTGTAAGGAATAAGATTTGAGTGCTTCGTATCCCACTCGCCTTTGACCTGACTGATCACGAGAGCAGAATCTCTGAATACACTTAAGAACTTAATCCTCAGGTCAATAGCTGCTCGAAGGCCCATGATGCATGCTTCATACTCCGCCATGTTGTTGGTGCAGTTAAAACATAATCGGGCGGTGAATGGAGTATGACGGCCTTCAGGAGATATGATCACAACGCCAATGCCATTACCCAATGAGTTTGAAGCTCCATCAAAATACATAGACCATCGGGATCCTTCCTCGGGTTCTTCATCCGGTCCAGGCTTTTCACAGTCAGTTACCAACATGATGCTCTCCTCCGGAAACTCGAAGTTCATAGACTGGTAATCATCCATTGCCTGATGCGCCAAATAATCTGCCAACACACTTCCCTTGATTGCCTTTTGGGTCGTGTATTGGATGTCATACTCAGTCAAGATCATCTTCCATCTTGCTATTCTTCCGGACAAGGCAGGCTTTTCGAAGATATACTTGATTGGATCCATCTTTGATATTAATAGAGTAGTGTGAGTCAGTATATACTATCTCAGCCGGCGAGCAGCCCATGCCAAAGCGCAACAAGTTTTCTCAAGTAGTGAGTATCGGGTCTCACAGTCGGTAAACTTTTTGCTAAGGTAGTAAATAGCATGCTCTTTTCGGCCAGACTCGTCATGCTGCCCCACCACACACCCCATTGAATTATCGAGTACTGTCAAGTATAAGATCAAAGGTCTTCCTTCAACCGGAGGCATCAGAATGGGTGGCTCTTAGAGATATTCTTTGATCCTTTCGAAAGCGGCCTGACATTCATCATTCCATCTTACCACTTGATCTTTCTTCAGCAGCCTGAAGATTGCTCACAAGTAGCAGTCAGATGTGAAATGATCGGGCAATGTAGTTTAGACGTCCCAGAAAGCCTCTGACTTGTTTTTCAGTTCGGGGAGCTGGCATTTCCTGTAAAGCCTTCACCTTTGCAGGATTCACTTGAATACCTTTATCACTAACGATGAAATCCAGCAACTTACCAGACCTTACCCCGAAGGTGCACTTGTTCGGGTTTAACCTCAGCTTGTATATCTTCAACCTGTCAAATAACTTCTGGAGATGGTCAAGATGTTCCTCTTCAGTTTGGGACCTTGCAATCATGTCGTCAACGTATACCTCAATCTTATGATGAATCATGTCATTGAACAAAGCGACCATGGCGAGCTGATACGTTTCCCCAACATTCTTCGATCCGAACGGCATGACCTTGTAGCAAAAGGTACCCCGCTGCATAACAAAGGTTTTCTTTTCCATATCCCCGGGAGCCATCTTAATCTGATTGTAACCAGAGAAACCATCCATAAAGGAGAAGATCTTATGCTGCGCGGTGTTGTTGACCAAAACATCGATGTGAGGCAGAGGAAAATCGTCTTTGGGGCTTGCCCTATTCAGATCTCTATAGTCAACACACATTCGAAATTTACCATCTTTCTTCGGCACTAGAACCACGTTGGTAACCCACTGTGGGTAAGAAGTAACTGCTAGAAAACCGACATCAAATTGTTTCATAACCTCAGCTTTGATTTTCTCAGACATTTCTGGGCGCATTTGGCGAACCTTCTGCTTCAGTGGAGGACAGTCTTCTTTAGTTGGCAAGCGGTGAACCACAATATCGGTATCCAACCCAGGCATATCTTCATAAGACCAGGCAAATATCTCAACATAGTCACACAACATTTGTATCAACCGTTGCTTAACACCAGACTCCAGATTTGCACCGATCTTAACCTCTTTCTTGTCTTCCTCTGTACCCAGATTCACTGATTCCACTGGCTCTTCATGGGGCTGTATGGCCCGCTCTTCCTGTAGTAACAATCTAGCAAGTTCCCCAGGCACTTCACAGTCATCCTCACCTTCGTCCTCGGCTTGGTTGATCGGATTTTCGAAGTCATAACTGGCAGTAGCAGAGTCGTTATCAGTGGGATCCAGAGTGGATGTAGACCTGTATTATGATATGTGAGTGTGTGTAAGACAAACAACTATTTTGCAAGATAGAAAAGAAAAACAAGGAGCGCAAAATTTGTAATGCAAGAAAACATCCAATGCTTTATTGATGATATATGGAAATGACAAATATCAAGCCCTCACAAACAAAGCCACGGTGTCTCGGGCAAGGCACCAGGCCGTAAAGTTTTAAATTGTCTGTTACAAAACTCAAAACAAAAGTCTATTACTGTGTAATAAAAGAAACGGGCACGAAGTCCTTCGCCGCCCAATTGTTCAAGCCACCATTGGTAGTCAGGTAAATCCAGCTATCAATATCTGATCCTTCTTCATCATCCTCAATTGCATTCACTCCCTGGTCATGCTTGGGCATGGGAGCAATTATGAAGTTAGGCTTTTCCGGTGCGTTGAACTCAATTTCCTTAGCTTCAATCAGGTCTTGCACCTTATTCTTTAAGGCCCAGCAGTTATTCGTATCATGCCCTAGGCTATCAGAGTGATAAGCACAACGAGCATTTGGATTATACAACGGTGATGTAGTACTGGGATTCTTCAGAGCTTCCCTCAGAGTGATCAAGTTATTCTTCAACAATTGTGACAGAATTTGAGATAGGGTCATACTGAGCCGAGTATACTGTCTTTGCAGTCTCTCTACTCTTTGCTGATTGTTGCGTTGTGGGGCAACAATTGGTCTTGATATTACTACCGCATTAACTGCTTGGCGGTGTTCGGGTCGGTTCTGGCTCCTCGAGCTGTAAACTGCACTAGCTTCTTTTCTGTACTTGATGAAGCACCTTTCTGTATCTTGCCACTTTTAATACCGGCTTCCACTCTCTCCCCAGTCAAAATCAATTCAGTGAACCCAGACAATGAACTACCGATCAAATGGTTGAAATATGGGCCAGACAAAGTCCCTAGAAACATATCCACCAACTCCCTATCAGACAGAGGGGGTTGGACTCTTCCAGCTAGATCTCTCCACTTCTGAGCATAGTCCTTAAAGCCTCCGCCTGTACCCATAGACATACCCTGGAGTTGAGTACGTATGGGAGCAAGGTCGGTATTATACTGGTATTGTTTATAAAAAGCGGCAGCAAGGTCCTCCCAGTTGCGGACATTAGCTCCTTCCAGTTGATAGAACCATTCAAGTTGAGTCCTTGACAGACTATCTTGAAATAAATGAACCCACAGGTTTCTATCAGCAGTATAGGATTAAATCTTTCTAACATACGAGGTGTAGCTTCGGGCAGGATATCCCATCGTACTTAGCAAAGACAGGAGCTTTAAACTTGTGAGGGATCACCACCCCAGATGCCAATCCTAAATCTCCGAAGTCCAACCCAGGTATCTTCTGGATCTCCATTGCACTCAGCTGGTCTTCAAGTTGCTTATACCTATCCTCAGCAAGAGGATACTGGTCTTCATTAAAACCAGTGTCATTATCAGAGACCACAGGACTGGGCCCATTTCTTTCCTCTTGATTCTCTCCCCCTCCAGATGAATGGGACAAATCAGTTTCCTATCGCAAATTGTTCCCGAATCTGCGACCCATATTCAGGAGGACCACCTTCTTCTTCTTCTTCTTCTTCTCCTTCAAGATGAGAGTTTTCAAATCTTGTTGCCCTTTGGCCAAATTCAAGAACATCTCCTGGAATTGAGCATTCTGAGCCTGAAGAGCCTTGATGGCTTGATCAGTAGGTGTTTCAGAAGACATGATTGCTGAAATAAACAGCGAAGAGGATAAGAAACCTGTAATGATACTTGTGATGGGGTGCATGATAATGGAATTCGTATGAAATGATTTCAAAGACTTTGGGAGATTCAAATTTGTAAACCAAAATAAAACACACTTTATTAGATTAAACTGGTAACAATGTTTAACAAGTGCCTTTAAGGCATTACAAAAGAAATACTGAAAAGAAAATCAAAACTAGAAACAATAAAAGACATCAGAAATCCCATGGTCGTTTTCCCTTCGTGCTGACATAATCGTTGATTGTCCTCTCTTTCTCAAGCTGCCTTGTAAGCTTCAAGATCTTCCGTTCCTGCTCATGATACTTCTCCCTGTAGGTATCCCTTTCTTCCTTTAATTGGATCCAAGATCTCTTCAGTGCCCCCATATTAGTAGGCATGTAGGGATGAAGGACTGTATAAGGAACACCTTCTTCATTAGTATGCTCTATAATCACCAGCAAAACTGCTTCATATGGCATCCCCAGCTTTTGAGCACAGGCTCGAACCCACTGGAGATAAGGTTGCATCAGGAGAGAAGTCTTCAGTCCTAGCTCATATGGGTCAGACCTGTTCACCATGCCCCAAGCTCGTATAAACCTTCGGCGATGCTCATTCACGTCTCCCTTGTAGTCAAAGACAATGTCTGGAAGAAGCAGCTCATGGGGACCGTCCCTCCGAGCACGACCAAATTGTATCAAAGCCAAGAAAGGGTTGTAGGTTATTACCCCTCTAATTCCAAGCAACGGAACATTAGGATATTCCCCACATCGATCAATGATAGCTACCCTCTCCATATCCTTAGAACTCCAAAGGATGTCCGTATGAGCAAGGGACATGATTATATAGGCCCAACCTACACCTTCCTCATTCTTCAAAACAGACTTGGGGAGGTGCAAAATAAACCACCTTGCCAACAGCGGCGTGCAACACATGAGGTTTCCCCTTCTTCGCACGGTACAAGTATAGAGAGCATGTAGAATATCACCCAAGAGAGTAGGTACTGGATTACGAGACATGAAGATCTTGACCGCATTCACGTCTATGAAGGAATCTGGATTTGGAAAAAGAACCAAGCCGTAGATGAGGAGAGCCAAGATGTCTTCAAAAGCTTGGAAATCCAAGTTATCCCAGAACTGTTGAGCTTGATCGATCAGAAACTCAGCCAAGAAATCTTCAACCCCACTCTGTGTTTCCCAGTTAGACATTATATCAGTCTTTGTCAAGTGTAAAGCTGAAGTAATGTCCTCGGGTCTAGGAACCTACTCCAAACCTGTGAAGGGTGTCTGCTCGAGGATAGATATGCCTAATAAATCAGAAAACTCCTCCAAAGTAGGGACTAGCTGATAATCCGGGAAGGTGAAACAATGATGCAATGGATCAAAGAACTGGAATAACACACTCATCGTTTTCTCATCCAACTTTGAAATGACCAAGCTAAGGAGGTGACCATGTCTTCTAACAAATGAAGAAGTATCAGGAACCTTTGAGACTAACTCTCTGAGCTGAGCAGGGATTTGCACAAAATTGACTCAAATGGTATTTCTGCGCATAGAAGTCATGATCTGCAAAACAGAACAAAAATGAATCCCCTCGGTCTTTGAAATGGTTAGTCTAATGAAATATGCATGCTATGTCATGATGCATGATGTCATGATAAAAACACATAACAGGTATCACAGATAGAAAACATGGTAAAGGCAAACAAGTCACACAGTAGCCCTTATGTTTCAGGCTTGCATGGAGTTTAGGTACTACCCTCCAGCAGTTTAGTTGGTTCAACCTGTCCTAATAATAGTAACCGGGTTCTAGAGGTTCTCAATATCACTGACCACCCTCCATCGGTCATAGTTTCAGCTCACGCAATCTTTTCTTGCAGCCAGAACCATCTCGAGAGTATGATCTCAATGAGTGTAGTATCGAGTATCAACCAGTTCCCAGCTCTATGCCAAGGCCGACTATCTCACTACTTCCTATGGCCAAGTTGGTCAATTATAGGTTCTAAGGTCAGTTGATGCTTAACGACCCATATAGCAGCCCCATACTCTCCTTGTTCCTCCACAAGGGATATCGGTACCAACTAATGTGCCACATCAACGTAGCCACTACTTCAACCGTATCGGTCTATGCCGTACAGTTCCCTCACAGTCTATTGCTACTTACCTAAAAGGTGTCCCCTAGATCCGGGTTAAGATCTATAGTAACTCTGATACAAAGCCCACAAAAATAAAGCAATCAAATCAAACAATAGAAAACAATATGATGAACTAATCCTAAGGTATACCCCACTTATTAACTCCCCAGCAGAGTCGCCAGTTCTGTGATACGGTGGCCAGAACCGGAACTGTTTTTAGGAATTGCTGGTTTGCATTTTGCGTTTGTGTTTGCAAAATGTCGCGGTAAGCAAGAGTCGCCACCAACTTTTATTTTATCCAACTGGAAAGGAAAAAAGCACAGAAAAATTCCTTTTTTCGAGATTTTGAGTACGGGGGGTAGATTATAGAAAGGGAAGGTATTAGCACCCTTTCTATCCGTAGTTATCTACGGGCTCTTAGGTACTTGCTCATCATTTTCAAAATTGCTTCTGTGTGTTTGTGTGATTTGAAAAGTTTTTTTGACTTCGATTTAACTCTTGCTTCTGTCTTCAAGAGTGTTACGAAGTGTTTTTGAAAACTTTGTTTGTAAAGGAGTGTAAGTGTGAAAAAGTTTGTTTGGATTGAGCAAGTACTTAAGAACTAATCTACCTACTCGAAAATAGAATTGTTCTATATTCGTTTCCTTTAGACAGTGCTATCCCACTATTAGTGAGTAGGTAGCATCGTCGTTGGAGTTTTGAGGGTCAATTTAAAAAGGGACGTACGGTCACTAAAGCAATGTTAGGACGTCTTAGTAGTGACTCTAATGTCTTAGATCAATTATTCGAGGCAACAATTCCGAGGCAACCATTCCGAGGCAACTTTCCGAACGGGACTTTGATCCTTGTTTAGACAAGAGAGTAACCACTAAAGCATCATATACTTAATGACCGTTTACCTAAGGCAACCAAGTGAGAGTATACCCTAGGAGTGCGCTTGTGCGAGTGATTCAGTTTCAGATTATTATCTTTGCACATTTAGGGTTAGCTAACTATTTTAAAGTTAATCATACATTCTTGTCATGCAAATCCTAATTATTCATACATCTAACATTTAAATATTTTGCGGAATTTAAAGTGCGGAAAGTAAACTACGCTGTTACAAGGCTTCGGGTATTTACATAGCCAAAAACAAACCCTTGAAAATAAAACGATAAATGAAAATAAAAGGTCCTAATTAACTATTACAACTTATGAGCAATTACATCAATATGGTAAAAATAACAATAAAAGCGCGCGCGAGGAAATTAGAATGAGAGAGAACTAGGGTTTTGAACCCTTCTAACCTAATTAAAAGAAAAATTGTTTTGTTGTTTTTAAACTATTTTTAAGAAAAGAAATTAGGTTTTAAAATTAAGTGCAAAAGTAATTAGTTAATTAAATTAATTAATGAAAATAATTAAATGACCTATTTTACGTTTTTGGTTATTTTAAGAAAAAAGAAAATATAATTAAGTTATAAACAAAACCCTAATTGTTCTAAATATTTTTAATTTATTTACAAAAGGAATTAAAGTTATCTAAAATTAACAGCCTAAGTAAATTAATTTAATTTTTGATAAAAAATAAAATCTAAACCTAATTTGGTGAAAAGTTGATTTTTATGAATTTTTGATTGGTTAAAAAGGAAATTATTTTAATATTGAAAAAGGACAATAATAATAATAATAAAAGTAAAAGAAATAACCCAAGGGCCCACTGCCAGCGGCTCTGATCAGAGGATAATGATCCAGAAGATGATGGTCCAGAGGATGATGGTAGTCCAGAGGATGAAAGTCCAGAAGATGACGGTCCAGAGGATGATGGTACTGGGCCTGCTCCCGGGTAGTGGATCCAGCAGATTGTGATTGTCAGAAGATGAGATGCGCTGGATCTGACTGAGACTGATGGATCCAGAGGATAACCCCAGGGGACGCTCGGTCTAGTCCTGTTTGATGAAATCAGAGGATAACCTCCAGCAGATGTAAGCGCTGGATCTGGTGAAAACAAAGGGAAAGGGTGCCAGAGGGTCACGCCTGGGGTCAAACCCAGAATCATGAATCTCTAACTTCCTCCTTCTAGACTACTGCATTAGGGTGTTAGTTTTAACAATACAACAGAACAAACAAACAGATCAGAACTATGGGTTTCTGGCCAAAACAAACGCGCCAGAATTTAAACCAGCCAGTAAAGTGGTGACACGCTATCGTCTTCTTCCCTGGATCCGTCGTTTAAAACTCATAACTTTTACCTACGGACATGGCGCTGTAGCTGTAACCCTGTACATCTCAGAAATCACATACAAGCAATGTAAATAAAATTCAAGACCATGGATCAACTGGGTTTGATCTGCTGATCACAATGGTTTCTTCCATTTAGGCCGATTTCACCTGCACGAGAAAACCCTAAAATGAACCCAGAAAACCTAACAATGGCAAATCTTGATACATTCCATACTAATGCAATTAGATATTACAGAAAGCTTACAAATGTTCTAATGATCAATAATCTTTGATTGTTTCGTGCTATAAATTACACAATGATGCAATTCAATTTATAAAATATATCAATATCGTGGATGACTTACAGCGAGTTTCAGGGCTTGAAAATGCTTGCTCTTGATTGGTTTTGCTTGCTGGGGATCCCAGGAAGCGATTGGGATGGTTAGGAGGCTTTGAAATTGCCTGGAACAATGAAATCGTGTTTGCACTTTTTATGAATTTTTTTCAAGTTTTGTTCTTGTTGCTGCGCCTCTCCCTATCGTTGCTTTAGGTCTGCAAATACTCCTTATGTACTGAGGAATGAATTAGGGTTGCCAATATGATCACAATCTTCCTCCATCAGTTCTTTTGATTTGGATTTGATACACTTGAAAATCATTCCAAAAATAGCCTAAAACCAATCTTTTTGTGCACTCCAAGCCTTTACACAAATTCAATCTCATGCTAGCTGGAATTTAAGACTCGAAACATGTATCAAATCTTGAGATTTCAATATTTTGGATTTTCTATGATTTGTTTTGATTTAAATTTATTTAATTCAAATAAAAATCAAAATAAATAATAAAAACAAGATAATGACAAGTGAAAAAGGCTAGGGCTCTTGTACCATGGTGCCAACTCAAAACAAGTGTAAAAGATTGGGCCCATTTGGCAAAAATTGTAATTTTAGGCATAATTGACTTTTGACAATTTTGCAAAAAGGGCCAACTTCACCAATGCATAACTTCCTAAATTTTGACTTTTTGAAGGTGTTCTTGGACTTCTTAGAAAGCTTGATATGTCCTCTAATCAACCCTTTTGGTCTAATCTCAATTTTATATTCCATGCTCATGTATGAAGCTTTGATAAAAATGGTGTTTTTGTTGACTTTTCAAAATGACTTATAATGTCCAAATTCATAACTTCTTGTGAGTGCATATTTTGAACTTGGGAGATGAAGATGGATTGTAGAGCATGGCATACTATTCAAAATGAGCTTTGGATTGGTCATTTCTCATAAAGTAGGAGAAAGTTATGCTTGGTCAAAGTTAGGTTGACTTTTCCTACAAAACCCTAATTTAACAACTTTTGGTTCTTGATGAATCATGAGAAATCCTTGATGAATCATGATCAAACCTTGATCAAATGATGAAATATACTTCAAAATGATAATGTTGACAAAAAATCTTGAAGTTTGACTGTATGTAGGCCACAGTTGACTTTTGCCCTAGCACAGTCGATTTTCAGGCCTTTGAGCAATTGACTGAGCAAACTTCCTCTGCAAGGCTTGAAACTTTTCATGGATGATCTTGATAACATATTAGGATATTGGTGAGCATTTGGGATCCCTTGGACTCAAACATCTTGATGCAACATGAAACCCTAATTTGAGGTGGACTGCCTTAGGAGAGAGCTTGTCTGGTCAACCCTTGGGCTTCCTTGATCAACTTGAGGATCTTTCTTGAAATGTTTTGAGAAATATGGGAGGGAAAATTTTGGGGTACAACAGCTGCCCCTGTTCAATCTTCTTAAACCTGAGGATGTAGATTGGCTTTCGTGCCTTTCGTGATCCAAAGGTGGAAGATGATTGAACACTAGAGTGCCAAGAAATTTGCACTCACATGATGTGGTATTTGTCTTGTGATGTAGGGAATGGGCTTACATATGCCATTTGGAAATTGCTGATGCGGGATGGGCTTAAATATGCCATCCGAAGGAGTGTCGATCGCATAAGAGATTCCTTAGTGAGAGCTGTATACCTGTTGTTGAGGAAGATTCTGCTGGGGAATGATGATCTCTGTCTTGAGAGAAGTAGAATTTTAGGAGCTTCAGTCGTCCGTTATTCTACTGGGGAATCATCTTTGTTGAATTTTAGGAACTTCGGTCGCCCGTTATTCTACTGAGGAACCGTCTCTTAGTCGAGGAGGTGAGAATGAACTACTATCTGGTTGTGGTCCAGGCTTCATAGTGATAAGACCGACTGCTATCTGGTCGTAATCCAGGATTTATAGTGACTTACTAGGGAGATGAGATTATACTTGCTATCTGGTCGTAATCCAGGCTTCACAATTTCTCGATTCTTATCTGGTCGTAATCCAGGCTTCAGAATGAATGAGTTATTATCCGGTCGCATTTGGGCTTCAACTTGAACTTAGGGCACACTAATATCTGGTCGACTCTGGGCTTATTAGTAATTGTCCAGGTGAACTTCTATTTGGTCGTAATCCAAGCTTCACAACGTCCCTTACTGTTATCTGGTTGTAATCCAGGCTTCATAGTGTCTTTTACCGCTATCTGGTCGTAATCCAGGCTTCGCGATGTCTCATACCACTATCTGGCCGAAACCCAGGATTCATGGTGTTCAGAGGAAATCAAGATACTATCCGGTCGTAATTCGGGCTTCATAACTTGCATTAAAGATATACCACTATCTGGTCGTAATCCAGGCTTCGTGGTGTCTTTGGCTGCTATCTGGTCGTAATCCAGGCTTCACAATGTCTTCTACCATTATCTGGTCGTAATCCAGGCTTCATGGTCTCGTATTGCTATCTGGTCATAATCCAGGCTTCACAATAACTTGTTGAGCTGTTATCCGGCCGTAATCCGGGCTTCACGGCTTGTGTTTATGATATACCACTATCTGGTCGAATCCAGGCTTCATGGTATCTCGCACTGCTATCTGGTTGTAATCCAGGCTTCATAGTAACTAGCTGAGCTGTTATCCGGTCGTAACCCGGGCTTCACGGCTTGTGTTTATGATATACCACTATCTGGTCGAATCCAGGCTTCATGGTACCTCGCACCGCTATCTGGTTGTAATCCAGGCTTCACAGTAACTGGCTGAGCTGTTATCTGGTCGTAATCTGGGCTTCACGGTTTGTGTTTATGATATACCACTATCTGGTCGAATCCAGGCTTCATGGTACCTCGCACTGCTATCTGGTCGTAATCCAGGATTCACAGTAACTGGCTGAGCTATTATCCGGTCGTAATCCATGCTTCACGGTTTGTTGGGGATTAAACTATTATCCGGTCAAATCTGGGCTTCATAGCTTAGAGATAAACCACTATCTTGTCAAATCCAGGCTTCGCGGTGTTTGATACTGTTATCCAGTCATTCTCCGGGCTTCACAATATGCTGTAGAAATTAAGATATTATCCGGTCGACAGAGAATCGTCTGAGATGGGTTTAAAGATGCCATCCAGAAAAGATATCAGTTGCATAAGAGATTCCTTTGCGAGAATTCATGTACCTGCCGTTGAGGAGGACTTCGCCGGGGAATGTTCATTTATGTCCTGGGAAATAGAGTATAGGAGCTTCAGTTGTCCATTACTCTACTAGGGAATTAACTCCCGATTAAGGAGACAAAAGTGAACTGCTTATCTAGTCAGGATCTAGGCTTCACAGTGACTGGTTGAAGATGATAAGGCTAACTGCTACCTGGTCGTATTCCAGGCTTCACAGTGACTTACTGGGGAAATGTGAAATCCACCGTATCTGGTCAGGTCCAGGTTTTACAGTGCTGTAAACTATTGTTCGGAGATAAAAGAGAAGGAACCTAGATAGTAGGGTTACTTCGAGATGAAAGCCTGGATAGTAAGGCTATGAGAAGGAACCTGGATAGTAGGTTTACTTTGAAATGAAAGTCTGGATAGTAAGGTTGTGAGAAGGAACCTGGATAGTAGGGTTACTTCGAAATGAAAGCATGGATAGTAGGGCTATGAGAAGGAACCTGGATAGTAGGGTTACTTCAAAATGAAAGCCTGGATAGTAGGTCTATGAGAAGGAACCTGGATAGTAGGGTTACTTTGAAATGAAAGCCTGGATAGTAGGGCTATGAGAAGGAACCTGTATAGTAGGGTTACTTCTAAATGAAAGCCTGGATAATAGGGCTATGAGAAGGAACCTGGATAGTAGGGTTACTTCGAAATGAAAGCCTGGATAGTAGGGCTATGAGAAGGAACCTGGGTAGTAGGGTTACTTCGAAATGAAAGTCTGGATAATAGGGCTATGAGAAGGAACCTAGATAGTAGGGTTACTTCGAAATGAAAGTTTAGATAATAGGTTTATGAGAAGGAACCTGGATAGTAGGGTTACTTCGAAATGAAAGCCTGAATAGTAGGGCTATTAGAAGGAACCTGGATAGTAGGGTTACTTCGAAATGAAAGCCTGGATAGTAGGGATATAAGAAGGAACCTGGATAGTAGGGTTAGTTCGAAATGAAAGCCTGAATAGTAGGGCTATAAGAAGGAACCTGGATAGTAGGGTTACTTCGAAATGAAAGCCTAGATAGTAGGGCTATGAGAAGGAACCTGGATAGTAGGGCTATAAGAAGGAACCTGTATAGTAGGGTTACATCGAAATGAAAGCCTGGATAGTAGGGCTATGAGAAGGAACCTGGATAGTAGGGTTACTTCGAAATGAAAGCCTGGATAGTAGGGCTATGAGAAGGAACCTGGATAGTAGGGTTACTTCGAAATGAAAGTCTGGATAGTAGGGCTATGAAAAGGAACCTGGATAGTAGGGTTACTTCGAAATGAAAGCCTGGATAATAGGGCTATGAGAAGGAACCTGGGTAGTAGGGTTACTTCGAAATGAAATTCTGGATAGTAGGGGTATAAGAAGGAACATGGATAGTAGGGTTACTTTGAAATGAAAGCCTGGATAGTAAGGCTATGAGAAGGAACCTGGATAGTTGGGTTACTTAGAAATGAAAGCCTGGATAGTAGGGCTTATGGAAAGGAACCTGGATAGTAGGGTTACTTCAAGATAAAAGCCTGGTAGTAGGGCTTATGGGAAGGAACCTGGATAGTAGGGTTACCTCAGGATGAAAGCCTGGATAGTAGGGCTTATGGGAAGGAACCTGGATAGTAGGGTTACCTCAGGATGAAAGCCTGGATAGTAGGGCTTATGGGAAGGAACATGGATAGTAGGGTTACCTCATGGGGAGTTTGGGTAAAACTGCATCTGAACTGAGAAGGAACCTAGGTAAGGTTGCTTCGTGAGGAGTTTGGGTAAAACTGCATCTGAACCGAGAAGGAACCTAGGCAAGGTTGCTTCGTGAGGAGTTTGGGTAAAACTGCATCTGAACCGAGAAGGAACCTAGGTAAGGTTGCTTCATGAGGAGTTTGGATAAAACCGCATCTGAACCGAGAAGGAACCTAGGTAAGGTTGCTTCGTGAGGAGTTTGGGTAAAACTGCATCTGAACCAAGAAGGAACCTAGGTAAGGTTGCTTCGTGAGGAGTTTGGGTAAAACTGCATCTGAACCGAGAAGGAACCTAGGTAAGGTTGCTTCGTGAGGAGTTTGTGTGAAACTTTATTTGGAAATGTATGAGAAGGGACCCGTGTAAGATTTTCAGGTTAAACCCGTGTGAAGCTGCATTTAGGAAAAACCCGTATAAGATTGCTTGTGATGAACCCGTGTAAAGCTGCATTTGGTCATGCAGATAGTTACTCTGTTTTAGTTTCAGTAACTAATCTTGGACCTGCGGGAAATTGTTGATGATAACCACCTTTCCTAAAAAGGTACATGATTAATTATATGCGATGCATGAAATGCATTATGAGATGATGTTCTCAAAATAAATGAGATTATGTTGTATATGATATGTATGTGTATGTCATGATGTATGAGCATGAGATGCTATTGTGACATATCCGAGTCTGGGAAAATAAATCTCTGACTGCTGCTGAAGAGTATAGCATTCCTAACTGTTGTAGAGAACTGTGGTTCTTCTACTTCTACTGGGGATGGTGAACGGAAATGACTATGATGGAGATTTACTCCTTGTTGTTTGTGAATATTCTTCCAGGAAGAGACTCTGCTTGAGAATAACTCTGCGAGGGAATAACTCTGTTGGAAGGTGAACTTACGTAGCTGAAGTAATAAGCTCTGTTGGGGGTGAGCTTCTGTGTCCAGAGAAATAAACTCTGCTTGGGAGAAAATTATATGAACCGCTTGCAATTACAAAATTTGGTCGGGGAACATAGATGTCGGTTCTCTGAAGGAACTTTGCTGGGGAAAGTAACTCCTGTTTGGGGAAGCCGATGTCAAATCTTTGGTTGCCTCTACTCCGTGGGGAGTGTAGATGTCACTGGGACGCATGCTGAGGATACGATAATGACTTTGCATAAGGACTTTTCTGCCCCTGTACCTGTTGGAGAAAGTACCTGTAGAGGCTTCGTGGATGGCTTGAGTGTTATCCCAACTCTTGAGGTGTTTGGTAACTGTCGATCAGAATGATAAGTCTTCTACTGATAGGCAAGTGACAAGATGGCGGGACATAGTCATCTGCTTTGATCCCTAAGTTTTTCCTAGACCGCCCTTTCGGGTTTTCAGTCCACCGGGATACCCTTTTTTTCCCGAGCCGCATTTTCAGGTTTTCGACTTGCCGGGTATACAATTTTTTTTGTTTTTATCCCTAATTTTTGCCCGAACTCTTTTGGTTCGTCGGGATGCCCTTAACTTTTCCTAGGCCTGTCAACCTAGCGGGTCTTTTTTATGTGTAGTATTTTCCGACTATGCCCACGTTCTCAAGATGTAGGGAGTTGTCACCGTCCATAGTGTTGTGTTGCAGTACTGTCAAAATTTTTTCTTGATGGCACATGATTCGTTGCTGGAATGCGTGCATAATGCCCCAAGTGATTCAGATGGAGATCTACCCCTGGTTATTTGGCACTCTTGGAGAGACTTCCCCAAGTGTGTTAGACATCATGTCATGCCCCTTGCTTATGGAAGACCTGTTGTTAGAAGTGTCTTTCCTGCTGAGGTGATTCTATCCATTTAGAGGATGTTGTTTATTGAATATCCATTGTGCGGATTTCTCTGCTGTTAAACAATTAGTCATATGCAAACAATGTCATTTAAAGAATGCAAAACTCATGTCTGTCTTGAAATTTTTTTTTTGAAAATGTATCTTGTGTAGTAAAACAACCTACTTTTGTAAGAGTGTGATATCAACTCAGGATTTATAGCAAGTCCTAGAGGAGTCAGGATACCTTTTGTAACAGTATGCTCTCAAACTAACCCATGCTTCAGCTAGGACTTTTAAGGGTTATAATGTGGCCTGGTTCACGGTTTAAGAAACAAAGGATAAAGGCTCAAAATTTATTTGTACCCACCCGTTCTTCATGATATCCTTCAGTCATATGCTCAGTTAATTGCATGTTTAGAATCCCAGTTGAGTCCTGGAGTACTGTCCTTAATGTTCTGGTGATGGTTCGGATACTGACAATTTATTTTGAATAGGCAGTCGTCCTTTTTGTCGAGGATTTGTAGGACCTCTTTCTTTTTGATTTTACTATCCCTGACTTTTGTCTGAACTATTTCTTTTTGTGATTACAGTCAGTAGGATGCCCCCGTTTTTTCTTAAGTCTCCTTCATAGGTTTTGACTTAATGGGCTTTTATTTTGAGAGATAATGACTGCCTGTCATGACGATTATACGGAACCATCACCGTCGCTTGTTTTGGAAGGACGTCTTCGATGCCATTCATTGTGTACTAAGCGGAGGACTGCGACTGAATGTGTGTCTGAATTGACTGAGAAAACTACCCTGCCCCAGATTATGATTAAGGGTTTTTATTTGCGTGAAAGAAAAACTCCTACTTCTTTGGCTCAAAGGGGTTGACTAGGGATTATCATCCTTATAACTCCCCTGTTTGTGATTTGAAACAATGCCTGTACATCGTTAGCGGGGCCTGTTCAAAAGCATACTGTAGAGATTGTGGTATCATTTTCGTCATCCTCCCTCTAAGGCTTAGAGTTTTTAATCGAGAGTTGAATATCACGAAGAGGAAGTATAAAGCAGTTTAAGCATAGTGAAAACAGATTAATTCAAGACAAACATGTGTAATGCATTAATGAAATAACAAAGTTTTGACATGACAATAATTGTTCGAATAAGTAAAGAAAATACAACTTGATAATTCAAATTAACAAAAATGCTTTCAATCCTAGCCGTGTTTTGGAAAGGGAGCAGTGATCACATTGGGAGTCTCAAGAGGGTCGAATTCGATCTCCTTGGCGTCAATCATGTTCTAAATCTTGTATTTCAGCACCCAATAATCGTTAGTATCGTGCCTTGGGCTGCCAAAATGATAAGCACACCTTGTATCCAGATTGTAGTTAGGAGAGGAAGTCTGTTGTACCCCAAAATTTTCCCTCCCATATTTCCCAAGACATGTCAAGAATAGTCTCCAGATGGTTCAAGATTGCCCAAGAATTGGACAGTCAAATCACCTCCTAAGGCAGTTAATTCAAAATTAGGGTTTTGTGTTGCATCAAGGTACTTGCATCCAAATGGCCTCAAGTTCCCCCAAATGTCCTAATATTCTCTCAAGTTCATCCATGTAAAATTTCAAGCCTTGCAGAGAAAGTTTGGTCAACCAATTGCTCAAGAGGCCCAAAAATCGACTGTGCTAGGGCAAAAGTCAATTGTGACCTATAACCAGTCAAACTTCAAGATTTTTTGTCAACATTCTCATTTTGAAGGATAATTCATCATTTGATCAAGGGTTGATCATGATTCATCAAGGATTGCTCAAAATTCATCAAGACTCAAAAGTTGCTAAATTAGGGTTTTGTAGGAAAAGTCAGCTCAACCTTGACCAAGCATAACTTTCTCATACTTTATGAGAAATGACCCATCAAAAGCTAATTTTGAATAGGATGCAATTTCCTACAATCTATCTTCACACCCAAAGATCGAGAAATTCACTCACAAGAAGTTACAAATTTGGACATTATAGGTCATTTTTGAAAGTCAACAAAAACACCTTTTTTTCCAAAGCTTATAACTTGAGCATGGAATATCAAAATAATATGAGACCAAAAGGGTTGGTTAGAGGACATATCAAGGTTTCTAAAAAGTCCAAGAACACTTCCAAAAGTTCAAAATTGAAGAAGTTATGCATGGTTGAAGTTGGGCATTTTTCCAAAATTGCCAAAAGTCAACTATCCCCAAAACTTCAATGTTTGACAAAAGGGCCCACTTTTTTCCACTTGATTTGATCTTGTCACACCACACACGTGTCATATCTTCATTTTTGTGCCAATTCATTAATTTTTCTATTTTATTTGATTTTTATTGATTTAATTCATTTTTAATCAATTTAAATCAAAATAGAATCTAAATATTAATAACTTGTGATCTTTTTGATTGATACAACTTTCAATTACCATCATGGACAAGATCAAACTCGAATCATGCCATGTTGTGAACAAAATATTTGATTTAAGACATTTTTGGAAGCTTTGTTAATGGTGATCAAATCATATCTCCAATCATCAATTCACATGGATTGAAGGCCCAAAATTAAACCTAATTGCTTCCCTTATACTCACACAATGCAAAGCACACAAGGACACGACCTAGAGGCTGCAGAATAAAAAACACAAAACTTGAGAAAAAGCTTGAAAAGTGTAAAACTGAAATCGATATTGGTGACCAATTCAATCCAAAATCTCAACGTGGTTCAATTGCCAGGAGTCTACTGAAGCTATAGCAATCAGAATCAAGTCCTCTTGTCACCTAAAACGCACTGTAAGCTTCTCTGAACATGGCCCTGTACACGGAAAGATAATCCTTTATTCTTGCATCTTTTTGCCAAAATCTTGACACTACCATGTTTATCGTTCCATTTAGAACGTTTCTACATTATTTGATTTTGTTTTGGTAGCCTGTACAGCCATGCCCGAAGCTAGGGTTTTGGTTCTTGTTTTTTAGGCGTTTTGATTTCAGGAAAAATTAAGGCAAACCATGGACATGGTTGAGTTTAGGGAGGAGAGACGAACATGGTGATGGTCTTAGTTTGTATTTACATGTCCTGGAAATTATTTTAGGATGATCCCACGAATCTTGCTGCGGATAAAAATCAGCAGGTAAGAAAACTAGGTTTTTGTTGAAGAAGACGACTAGGTGTCTTCCCCTGATTGGCTAACTTTGAATATTCGCACTTATTTTTTTATTTATTTCAGGCATAGTGTTTTGTTTTCAATATAATAATTGTTTCATATTCCATTAACAAAAGCTTTGCAGTGGCCCAGTGGTGGAAGCGCTAGTACATTGGCTAATGGAACCTGGGTTCGAATCCCAGGTCCCCCATATATTTCTTGCATTTTATTTGCAGTTGATTCAGTGCAATGCCCAAAGTGTGGTCCATTATGTGCATCCAAATCCCAGACGCCAGATGGCCCTTAGACCAAATCTGATGGCCTAGATTGAATATTCACCATACTCCCCAGTCAATGCATACACGTGGAATGGTGAAAGTCAAAGCAGGCTTGAACGTGAATGGGCCACAAATTGCCAGTCATACCTCCAGATTGGGCCCAACACCCCCTTGGTTTATTCTTTTTTCTCTTTTTCTTATATTTATTTATTTGTTTTATTATTTATTTTTATTACCATTAACCAAATAATTAATTTTCTTAATAAAATCAGAAAACACAAAAAATATTATTTTTATTTATTAAAATTAAATGCATCACTTTATTTTTGTAAATAAATATTAATCAATTAATTTAGTTTTTAATTAGGTATAATTTTAATATTTTTTGCAAATAATTAAAATCAATTTAGAATAATTAGGTTTTATTAACATTAACCCATTTTATTTTATTTCCTTAATATTCACAAACCCAAAAATATTTTAATTAATTAATTAATTTTGACATAATTTAATTTCCATTTAATTCAAAAATAATAAAAACATACTTTCTTTCAAAAAAGGGTCAAAACCCTAAAAAATGCGCCGATTTAATTTTCTCGCACGCGATCAATTTTGTCTTATTATTGTAATTGCTTCTGGTATGTAATAGCTTTTAATAAGGACTTTAATTATTTATTGCTTTATTTTACTTTCCTCAATTTAAATTAAAGGGTTTGTTTTTGGCGATGTAAATACCCGACGCCTTGTAATAGTTTAGATTTAATTTCCGCAAAGTTTAAATTCCGCAACTTTGCACTGTTAGATGTTTGATAATAGGGAATGCATGACAAGATCAAATCTTTAACCTAAAATCAACGTAGCTCACCCATGACATGTACAAAGATAAATAACTAAAAAACAATACACTCGCACATGCTCACTCTTAGGGCACACCTCACTTGGTTGCCTTCGAACGTGGTCATTGAGTATAGGAAGTTTTAGAGGTCGCCCTCTTGTCCAAAGATCATAATTGCCTCGAAACGGTTGCCTCGGATAAAATGATCTAAGACATTAGGGTTACTGCTAAGGCGTCCTAACATTGGTTTAGTGACCACACGTCCCTTAATCGAATTGACCCTAAAACTCCAACGACGGTGCTACCTACTCATCAATAGTGGGCTAGCATTGTCTAAAGGACATTTGCACAGTTTAATTCCCTTTTCGAGTAGGTAGATGATTCTTAAGTACTTGCTCCTTTTAAAACAAAACAAAACTTTTCGCACTTACACTCCTTTCAAACAAAAAACTCCTTTCAAACCCACAAACACAAATAAAAGCAAACTTTTGAAAACATAATGAGCAAGTACCTAAGAGCCCGTGGATAACCACAGATAGAAAGAGTGCTAACACCTTCCCTTTCTATAATCTACCTCCCAAACCCGAGAAAAATCTCGAAAAAGGAATTTTTCTGTGTTTTTTTCCTTTCCTTGTTGGATAAAATAAAAGACGGTGGCGACTCTTGCTTACCGCGACATTTTGCGAAAACAAACACAAAACGCAAACCAACATTCCAAAAAACAGTCAGTTCTCTTTCCCACCGATCACAGAACTGGCGACTCTGCTAAGGAATTAATAAGTGAGGTGTACCTTAGGATTAGATCATTGTGTTTTCAATTGTATGCTTTATATGATTTATATTTGTGGGCTTGTATCGGAGTTCTATAGATCCTAACCCGGATTTGGGGATACCCTTTATGTAAGTAGCAATAAACTGTGAGGGAACTATCCGGCATAGACCGACACGGTTGAAGCAGTAGCTATGTTGGTGTGGCACTTTAGTCTGTACCGATATCCCTTGAGTTGGAACGAGGAGAATATGGGTCTTCTAAGGGGTCATTAAGCACCAGTTGACCTTAGAACCTTTAAATTGACCAACTTGGCCATAGAATAGTAGCAGTATGCTACACTCATTGAGACTAAACTCTCGCGATGATTCCGGCCGCAAGAAAAGGTTGCTAAACTGGAATTATGACCGATTGAGGGTAGTCAGTGATATTGAGATCCTCTAGAACCCGGTTACTATTTTTAGGACAGGTTTAAACCAACTATACTGTAAGAGGGTAATGCCTAAACTCCATGCCAGCCTAAACTTAAGGCTATATGTGTGACTTTTGTGCCTTCAAACTTGAACTACTTGCACATTCTTGTTATCTGACAACATGAGTTCCTTGCAAGTTTTGTTTACAGTCCTTATCCAATAATTTGGATTTATTGCAGGGTTTACTTACATCACCTCACACTTTTGCTTAAACGCATAACATACACATCATAACATCATGCCTTAACATTTCCTTAACCATTTCAAGGATCTCAAGGGTCTGTGATGCAGGTTATGGTAAATCAAAGGTCTAGCAAGGGGCAAAGGGATTTATTTTCCTCTAGCCAAGGTTGTCTAGAAATCAAAACACGATAGTTTGAGTCAGGGGCTATGACCCACTCGATATGGTGAGCTTGACTCTTGAAGAAGGACTCTTAACAACATGAAGTTTCTTCAATCAAAGCTGCAAAATTCAAATTCTAACAAGTTTCTTGTTTACCCCGAGAGATTCTTGAAAACATGCATCCACATAACATGCATCCACATCATGACAGGTTTTCCCTTTTAGGTTTCCTTATTCTCCTAATGTTTATTTCAGTAGAGATGGCCCCAGAGAGAACTGTCGAAGATATCAAGGCTCAAAACGCTCAACTTCAAGAAATGTTCTTGAACCTATCCCAAGGGAAAGAAAAAATAAAAGCTCTCCTCGCAAGGGGCTTAGTCCTAGGGAATCCATGCGGCATCAGGAATGATCAGTTGGAAGGGCTACAAATTGAGTTGGCAACAATGAAGATCCAGATGATGGGACATCTGGTGGGCCAGATGGCTCTCATTCAAGACCTGACTCAAAGATAAGAAGAGCTCAGGGTCCTCGTCAACAAACTAGTTCAAAATAACCAAGTGGGGCAAACAACTAGGGTTGAAGATAAAGTCATCATTCAACCTCCTTTGAGACAAGAAGACAAGGGAAAAGCTCCCCAGCTTGCTTCAGGGTCACAAGCCCAGCAACAACCTCGCCAGCGTCAACGGGGTAATCGGTGTAAGCAAAATACATCTGGAAGACATTTCTCTGAGACTAATATACCATCATCTCTAATACTGAAACGCTTGTTGGAGGTCAATCTGATTCCTTTAAAGGATCCTCTTCGGAATCCCAATACCTCTGCTCCTGGCTATCACCCCGACGCATTTTGTGTATACCACTCCTATAGTCCTGGACATGACACCGACGACTGTTGGGCTTTGAAAAACAAGATCCAAGACTTGATTGACAGAAGAGTGCTGGAATTCATGCCAGATGGCGAGATGAAAATCTTCTGCTGAGGGTTCTCCACCTGAAATGACTAGTTCAAACTAAGAGACTTTTGCTCATTAGAATTTTCAAGCTGTAATTTTCTTTTGACTGTTCAAACATTTATTCATGTCAAACCTTATTACTTTATCAATGCATTGCATATGTCTGTTTGAATCAATCCATTCATATTTCACTATATTCAAATTGCTTTCATTTTTTGTGATGATCAACTCGATTAAAAAAATTTCTAAGCCTTTAGAGGGAGGATGACGAAAATGATATCAAAATCTCTACAGTATGCTTTTGAACGGACCCTGCTGACGAGGTACATGCATTGTTTCAAATCCTAAACAGTGGAGTTATAAGGAAGATAATCGCTAGTCACCCCCTTTGAGCCAAAGAAGTTGGAGTTTTTCTTTTCACAAATTAAAACCCTTAATCACAACCCGAGGCAGGGTAGTTTTCTCAGTTAATTCAGATGCACAATGAATGGCATCAAAGAAGTCCTTCCGAAACAAAAGACGGTGATGGTTCCATATAATCGTAAGGACAGGCAGTCATTATCTCTCGAAATAAAAGTCCATCAAGTCAAAACCTATGAAGGAGACTTACAAAACTGGGGCATCCCGCTGACTGTAATTACAAAAGAAACAGTTCAGGCAAAAGACAGGGATAATAAAATCAAAAAGAAAGAGATCCTACAAACTCTCAACAAAATGACTTCCTGTTCAAAATAAATTGTCAGTATCCAAACCATCACTGGTATATCAGAGCAAAGACTCAAACAAGATCTAATGCATGATTAGCTAAGTTTAGGATCGAAGAACATCACGAAGAACGGGTGGGTACAAATAAAATTTGAGCCTTTATCCTTTGTTTCTTAAACCGTGAACCAGGCCACGTTATAACCCTTAAAAGTCCTAACTGAAGCATGGGTTAGTTCGAAAGCATACTGTTACAAAGGTATCCTGACTCCTGTAGGGCTTGCTGTACATCCTGAGTTGACATCACATTTTACAAAATCTGCCTGTTTTACTGAAAAATGCATTTTCAAAAAAAAAAAACTTCAAGACAAACATAAGCTTTACATTCTTAAAATAATATTGTTTACATATGACTATTTGTTCGAACAGAAGAGAAATTTGCACGACGAATATCCAGTGAACAAAAACCTTCTCAGCAAAAAGGGTCACCTCAAGTGAAAAAAAAATACTTCCAATCAAGGGGCACGACATGATCATTGTCCATCATCTGGGGCAGTCAAGTCAAGATTCAAGGAATCTCTCAAAATGCCAAATAGCCAGGGGCAAATCTCCATCTGAATCAATTGGGGCATTAGACATGAATTCCAACAACGAATCTTGCGTGATCAAATGAAGATCTTCGGGTAGTATGGCAACACAACACTACTGAAAGTGACACCTCCCTACACCCTGAGAGCATGAACATAGTCAGAAAATACCGCGCGTGAATAAAGACCCGTTAGGTTGACTGGCCTAGGCAAAAATAAGGGCTTCCTGGCAAACCAAAAGGGTTCGGGCAAAAATAAGGGATGAAAATGAAAAATCTGTACACCCGGCAAGTCGAAAACCTGAAAAGGCGGCTTGGGCAAAAAAGATTATCCCCGACAGTCTTAATGTTCCTCAGCAGAATATAAGAATGTTCCCCGACCGAATACAAGTTTACCCCCAGTGGAGTCAATATTTCCCAGCACGGTCTGAAAAAGCTTCCCCCAACGGAGTTGAATAATCATCCCCAGTAGACTCTGGAAGCTTATCCCCTGCAGAGTACAAAGATATATCCCCAGCCAAATTCAGAAGAGTCTCCCCACAAGAGTCTAACAGGGTTATTCCCAGCAAGTTGCAACTGAAAGATCATCCCCAGCGGAGTTCTTCCATTTCACAAGTAGGAATTACAATCCTCAACAGATTTAATATCACCAGCAACGATAATCCACCCCCAACGGAATTTATCATTGAAATCCCCAGCGGAACTTATCAGCGGAATCCCCAGTAGAGTTTATCAGTGACATTCTCAGCAGAACATCTCTTCCCCACAGAGTAATTCCCCTCGGAATAATCTCTTCATCAGTTTATTCCCCAACGAAGTCATCCTCTCCTGCAGGTTTATTCTCACAATCACCTTCATTCACCATCCCCAACAGAAACGAAGAATTCAACTCTATTCTCCAGCAGCTCCGGGACTTATTTTTCCCAGCTAAAACATCACATTTCCATACATCATGATACATGCATAAGCGCATCATATAAAACAATCTCATTTATGTTGAGAACATCATTGCTTGATCCATCTCATGCATTGCATATGACTGACCTTTACCTTTCAGGAAAGATGCAGTTAAGTTCTCATCTTAGTCGAAGACCTGACCGGTTCTTAAAACTCAACTGAATTATCCTCGGTTGAATTTCAGACAAGGTTCTCAATATCGACAATTTTCCTCCGTCATAGTGTGGACAAGTTCTCTAATTTCAACGGTATACTACGTTGAAGACCAGACAATTCCTAGATCTTGATGAAGATGTTTCCCTACGTCATAGTGTGGGCGAGTTCTATAACCTCAACGGTATACTACGTTGAGCACTAGTCAGTTCCTAGATCTTGATGAAGATGTTTCCCTACGTTATAGTGTGGTCGAGTGCTATAACCTCAACGGTATACTACGTTGAGCACTAGTCAGTTCCTAGATCTTGATGGAGATGTTTCCCTATGTCATAGTGTGGACGAGTGCTATAACCTCAACGGTATACTACGTTGAGCACTAGTCAGTTCCTAGATCTTGATGTTTTCCTCCGTCATAGTGTGGAAGAGTTCTCTAATTTCAACGGTATACTACGTTGAAGATCAGACAGTTCCTAAATCTTAATGAAGATGTTTCCCTATGTCATAGTGCGGACGAGTGCTATAACCTCAACGGTATACTATGTTGAGCACTAGTCAGTTCCTAGATCTTGATGTTTTCCTTCGTCATAGTGTGGACGAGTTCTCTAATTTCAACGGTATACTACGTTGAAGACCAGACAGTTCCTAGATCTTGATGAAGATGTTTCCCTATGTCATAGTGTGGACGAGTGTTATAACCTCTATGGTATACTATGTTGAGCACTAGTCAATTCTTAGATCTTGATGTTTTCCTCCATCATAGTGTGGACAAGTTCTCTAATTTCAACGGTATACTATGTTGAAGACCAGACAGTTCCTAGATCGTGATGAAGATGTTTCCCTATGTCATAGTGTGGACGAGTGCTATAACCTCAACGGTATACTACGTTGAGCACTAGTCAGTTCCTAGATCTTGATGTTTTCCTCCATCAAAGTGTGGACGAGTTCTACAATCTCAACGGTATACTACATTGAAGACCAGACAGTTCCTAGATCTTGATGAAGATGTTTCCCTATGTCATAGTGTGGACGAGTGCTATAACCTCAACAGTATACTACGTTGAGCACTAGTCAGTTCCTAGATCTTGATGTTTTCCTCGGTCAAAGTGTGGACGAGTTCTACAATCTCAACGGTATACTACGTTGAATACTGGACAGTTCCTAGATCTTGATGAAGATGTTTCCCCCCAATTGAATTATGGATAGGTTCTTAAGACTCAGCCAAGGCATTCTCTCAGTTGAAGTACAGGCAAGTTCCTAAATCTCAACAAAAGTTAGACTTCCCCAGCGGAATCTTCTACAAACCACAAGTATGCAAGTTCTCGCTAAGGAATCTCTGATGTGATCGACACTCCTGCAAATGGAATCTGTAAGCCCATCCTCCTACCAACAATCTCCAAATGGCATCTGTAAGCCCATTCCCGACATCATAATGCTGATACTACACCATGCGAGTGCAAATTTCTGGGCACTCTAGTGTTCAATTATCTTCCACCTTCGGATCACGAAAGGCTCGAAAGCTAATCTATATCCTCAGGTTTAAGAAAATTGAACAGGGGAAACTGTTGTACCCCAAAATTTGCCCTCCCATATTTCCCAAGACATGTCAAGAATAGTCTCCAGATGGTTCAAGATTGCCCAAGAATTGGACAGTCAAATCACCTCCTAAGGCAGTTAATTCAAAATTAGGGTTTTGTGTTGCATCAAGGTCCTTTCATCCAAATGGCCTCAAGTGCTCCCTAATGTCCTAATATTATCTTAAGTTCATCCATGTAAAATTTCAAGCCTTGTAGAGAAAGTTTGGTCAGCCAATTGCTCAAGAGGCCCAAAAATCGGCTGTGCTAGGGCAAAAGTCAATTGTGACCTATAACCAGTCAAACTTCAAGATTTTTTGTCAAAATTATCATTTTGAAGGATAATTCATCATTTGATCAAGGGTTGATCATGATTCATCAAGGATTGCTCAAAATTCATCAAGACTCAAAAGTTGCTAAATTAGGGTTTTAAAAGAAAAGTCAACTCAACTTTGACCAAGCATAACTTTCTCATACTTTATGAGAAACTACCCATCGAAAGCTCATTTTGAAGAGGATGCAATTTACTACAATCCATCTTCACACCCCAAGATCAATAAATTCACTCACAAGAAGTTACAAATTTGGACATTATAGGTCATTTTTAAAAGTCAACAAAAACACCTTTTTTTACAAAGCTTATAACTTGAGAATGGAATATCAAAATGAGATGAGACCAAAGGGCTTGGTTAGAGGACATCTCAAGGTTTCTAAAAAGTCCAAGAACACTTCCAAAAGTTCAAAATTGAAGAAGTTATGCATGGTTGAAGTTGGGCATTTTTCCAAAATTGCCAAAAGTCAACTATCCCCAAAACCTCAATTTTTGACAAAAGGGCCCACTTTTTCCCACTTGATTTGATCTTGTCACACCACACACGTGTCATATCTTCAGTTTTGTGCCAATTCATTAATTTTTCTATTTTATTTGATTTTTATTGATTTAATTCATTTTTAATCAATTTAAATCAAAATAAAATCTAAATATTAATAACTTGTGATCTTTTTGATTGATACAACTTTCAATTACCATCATGGACAAGATCAAACTCGAATCATGCCATGTTGTGAACAAAATATTTGATTTAAGACATTTTTGGAAGCTTTGTTAATGGTGATCAAATCATATCTCCAATCATCAATTCACATGGCTTGAAGGCCCAAAATTAAACCTAATTGCTTCCCTTATACTCACACAATGCAAAGCACACAAGGACACGACCTAGAGGCTGCAGAATCAAAAACACAAAACTTGAGAAAAAGCTTGAAAAGTGTAAAACTGAAATCGATATTGGTGACCAATTCAATCCAAAATCTCAACGTGGTTCAATTCCCAGGAGTCTACTGAAGCTATAGCAATCAGAATCAAGTCCTCTCGTCACCTAAAACGCACTGTAAGCTTCTCTGAACATGGCCCTGTACGCGGAAACATAATCCTTTATTCTTGCATCTTTTTGCCAAAATCTTGACACTACCATGTTTATCGTTCCATTTAGAACGTTTCTACATTATTTGATTTTGTTTTGGTAGCCTGTACAGCCATGCCCGAAGATAGGGTTTTGGTTCTTGTTTTTTAGGCGTTTTGATTTCAGGAAAAATTAAGGCAAACCATGGACATGGTTGAGTTCAGGGAGGAGAGACGAACATGGTGATGGTCTTAGTTTGTATTTACATGGCCTGGAAATTGTTTTAGGATAATCCCACGAATCTTGATGCAGATAAAAATCTGCAGGTAAGAAAACTAGGTTTTTGTTTAAGACGACGACTAGGTGTCTTCCCCTGATTGGCTAACTTTAAACATTCGCGCTTATTTATTTATTTATTTCAGGCATAGTGTTTTGTTTTTAATATAATAATTGTTTCATATTCCATTAACAAAAGATTTGCAGTGGCCCAGTGGTGGAAGCGCTAGTACATTGGCTAATGGAACCTGGGTTCGAATCCCAGGTCCCCCATATATTTCTTGCATTTTATTTGCGGTTGATTCAGTGTAATGCCCAAAGTGTGGTCCATTATGTGCATCCAAATCCCAGACGCCAGATGGCCCTTAGGCCAAATCTGATGGCCTAGATTGAATATTCACCATACTCCCCAGTCAATGCATACGCGTGGAATGGTGAAAGTCAAAGCAGGCTTGAACGTGAATGGGCCACAAATTGCCAGTCATACCTCCAGATTGGGCCCAACACCCCCTTTGGTTTATTCTTTTTTCTCTTTTTCTTATATTTATTTATTTGTTTTATTATTTATTTTTATTACCATTAACCAAATAATTAATTTTCTTAATAAAATCAGAAAAAACAAAAAATATTATTTTTATTTATTAAAATTAAATGCATCACTTTATTTTTGTAAATAAATATTAATTAATTAATTAATTTAGTTTTTAATTAGGTATAATTTTAGTATTTTTTGCAAATAATTATAATCAATTTAGAATAATTAGGTTTTATTAACATTAACCCATTTTATTTTATTTCCTTAAATATTCACAAACCCAAAAATATTTTAATTGATTAATTAATTTTGACCTAATTTAATTTCCATTTAATTCAAAAATAATAAAAATATACTTTCTTTCAAAAAAGGGTCAAAACCCTAAAAATTGCGTCGATTTAATTTTCTCGCACGCGATCAATTTTGTCTTATTATTGTAATTGCTTCCGGTATGTAATAGCTTTTAATTAGGACTTTAATTATTTATTGCTTTATTTTACTTTCCGCAATTTAAATTAAAGGGTTTGTTTTTGGCGATGTAAATACCCGACGCCTTGTAATAGTTTAGATTTAATTTCCATAAAGTTTAAATTCCGCAAATATACAATGTTAGATGTTCGATAATAGGGAATGCATGACAAGATCAAATCTTTAACCTAAAATCAACGTAGCTCACCCATGACATGTACAAAGATAAATAACTAAAAAACAATACACTCGCACATGCGCACTCTTAGGGTACACCTCACTTGGTTGCCTTCGAACGTGGTCATTGAGTATAGGAAGTTTTAGAGGTTGCCCTCTTGTCCAAAGATCATAGTTGCCTCGAAACGGTTTCCTCGGATAAAATGATCTAAGACATTAGGGTTACCGCTAAGGCGTCCTAACATTGCTTTAGTGACCACACGTCCCTTAATCGAATTGACCCTAAAACTCCAACGACGGTGCTACCTACTCATCAATAGTGGGCTAGCATTGTCTAAAGGAAATTTGCACAGTTTAATTCCCTTTTCGAGTAGGTAGATGATTCTTAAGTACTTGCTCCTTTTAAAACAAAACAAAACTTTTCGCACTTACACTACTTTCAAACAAAAAACTCCTTTCAAACCCACAAACACAAAGAAAAACAAACTTTTGAAAACATAATGAGCAAGTACCTAAGAGCCCGTGGATAACCACATATAGAAAGAGTGCTAACACCTTCCCGTTCTATAATCTTCCTCCCAAACTCGAGAAACATCTCGAAAAAGGAATTTTTCTGTGTTTTTTTCCTTTCCTTGTTGGATAAAATAAAAGACGGTGGCGACTCTTGCTTACCGCGACATTTTGCAAAAACAAACGCAAAATGCGAACCAACATTCCAAAAAACAGTCAGTTCTCTTTCCCACCGATCACAAAGTCTTAGGGTTCGGACGAGGGTTTATCACCGTAATCAGATTCCTCTTCAACATGTGTTGCAATGCTTGTGACAATGGCATGTTGATTTGGATGAACTGCCTTTGAGGTCTTTCTATCCTTGGTTGATTGTTTCGTTGTTGAGTAGCCATAGACCTTGGTATCATCACAGCCCCTACCGTTGGTCGGCGCTCTGCTCTGCTCCGCCCTCTTGAGTTATAAATGGCATTGACCTCCTTCTTACCCGTGAATGGATTCTTCACTGTACTTGACGAGGTGTCTTTCTGGATCTTGCCACTCCAGATCCCATCTTCTACCCTTTCTCAAGTCAATATCAGCTCGGTGAAACCAGCTGAGGAGCTACCAATCAAGTGATTGAAGAACAGACCAGATAATGTACCAAGAAACATATCCACCAACTCCCTATCAGACAAAAGGGGTTGGACTCTCCCTGCCAGATCTCTCCATTTCTTCACATAGTCCTTGAAACCTTCGCTTGCTCCCATGGACATACTCTGGAGTTGAGTACGGGTAGGGGCAAGGTCAGCGTTATATTGATACTGCTTGTAAAAAGCAGCAGCCAGATCTTCCCAGTTGCAGACATTGGTTCCCTCTAGTTGATAGAACCATTAAAGCTGAGTCCTAGACAGACTGTCCTGAAAGAAATGGACCCACAAATTCCTATCAGCGATGTGAGGCTGAATCTTCCTCACATAGGAACGGAGATGAAGCTTGGGACAAGACACCCCATCATACTTCACAAATATCGGAGCCTTGAACTTTTGTGGGATGACTACCCCAGACACCAAACCCAGCTCTTCGAAATCCAACCCTGGTATTCTTTGGATCTCCATCGCGCTCAGACGATCCTCTAACTGTTTGTACCTATCCTCAGTCGGGGGATACTGTTCATCGTTGTAGTCAAATTCATCCTCAGAAACTCTCAGACTAGGGTCTTCCTCCCTTGTTTTGCCCTCTTGGTTCTCCCCTTCTTTGGATGAAGAGGTCAGATCAACCGTTTGCTTCAACGGTCCCCTAAATCTTCTGCCCAGATTCAAGACACTGATGGTCTTCTTCTTCTTCTTCTTCTTCTTCTTCTTCTTCTTTTTCTCTTTCAGAATAAGGGCCTTCAGATCTTCCTGCCTTTTGCCAAAGCTATGAACATTTGTTGAAATTGGGCATTTTGTGCCTGAAGATCTTGGATGCTTTGTTCAGAAGACATTTTTTGCTGAAATAAACAGCGAAGAAGATGAGAAACCTGTAATGGTACCTATTTATGCAATGTTATGGATGGAGTGCATGTTGTACCCCAAAATTTTCCCTCCCATATTCTTCAAGATTGGCCAAGATCAAGCTTCAAAATTTCTCAAGGGTTGCACAGTCCAATTGCCTCCTAACAGTAAATAATTAAGGTTTTGGTTCTGGCAAAGAAGTTGAGGTTTCCAAGGGTCCAATCAAGTCCCACATGCCTATAAACATTGTCAAGCATCCACATGCCAAGTTTCAAGACTCACAGCACAAAATTGCACAGTCAAAAACCCTAATTGCTTCACAGTCAACTGCAGGGGCAAAATGGTCATTTGACAGTCAAAAGTCAAAAATTTTGGTCAACATCTTATTTTGAAGCCACAAACATCATTTGATCAATTCTTGATCATGATTCTCAAGGCATGGCTCAAAAAGTCTCAAGATGCAAAAGTTTCTATTTTTGGACAGTTGAAAAAGTCAACTGCAAATTGACCAGGGCATAACTTCAACATGGTTTATCAGAAAAATTCCATCCAAAGATCATTTTGAAGAGAATGACATTTCCTACAACTCATCTTCACACTTAAAGTCCAAGAAATTCTCTCACAAAAAGTTATCAATCTCAACATTATAGGTCATTTTCAAAAGTCAACAAAAAGGTACTTTAAGTCAAAGACCATAACTTGAGATTGGTAAATCAAAATGACATGGGACCAAAGGAATTGGTTAGAGGACTTCAAGACCTTTCCAAAATGTCCAAGAACATGATCAAAGCTTAAAAATTGAGCAAGATATGCCTTGTGGAAGTTGGGAAATTTTTGGGAATTTTGAAAAGTCAACTTTGCTTCAAAAGCCTCAAAATTGCTAATGGGCCTCAATTTCTTCCATGAATCATCACCCAAAGGCTATGCACGACCCATTGACATCCAAGGGAGTTATTTTATCATTTTTGATTAATTATTTGAATTATTATTATTATTATTAATTCACTTGATTAAAATTAAATATGACAAAAATATCAAATACCACCTTTCAAATCTTTTTATGCAGCATATGCACTCTTTATGTACTCAATATTCGTGTATCATCCAAAAGGGAAAGAATCTCCCATGATTGGCAATGGTTTGATGGCAAAAAGGATTGAAAAAGATCATGGAAAATCAAATATTGAAAAGCATTAAAACATGGATTTTGGGCTGCTTTTTTGACCTAGTTCTACTCACATACATAAGCACAATTGAACCCTAATGAAAAGAACACAGAAGCTGCGCTGCAAACACAAGAACACATTGCAACTTTTTGACAAAAAAATTTGAAAACTGAAAACCTAATTGGAAGGTGTTTCAAGGTCCAAAAAGCATTCCAATCCACTCCTGGCATTACCAGGAAGCTATTCCAATTGAAATCCACTCTCCACGCACAAAGAATTGGTAGAATGAAGCCTCCCTGTTCATAAATATTTTCATATTCGTGTTTCACTTTTCATGCATGATTATTGTGTTTTAATGATTGGTTTATATTAATATGAATATGCTGAAGCTATTGGTGCCCTCTAATTGAACTAACAGTGCTTGTATTCAAAGTTGCCATGAAAGCTTTTTAGGGTTTCTGAAGCTCAAATTTGGGGTTTTGCATATATGGAAAAATCAGGCCATGAAACCTAGACCATTGGACTCGTGACATTCCAACGAAGCCAAATCACCCATCACGCCCTTTTTCTTTTTGACTATACGCTAATCGCTATTTTTCAGGTTTAGGGTTAGTGGGGGTTTAAAACCCCCGCTATCTATGTTTTATTTGCAGGAAACATGAAGAAGAAGGAGGACGTGTCCCCTGATGAGTGGCACGTTTGAATTTTGGCGCGGTGGATATCACTAAATGCTGTTTTGTGTTATATTATTCGCTTGCCAATTCCAATACAACGCGCGCGCATGGCTCAGACGGTTGGACGTGTATTGGGTAAACGCTGGGACCTGGGTTCGATTCCCAGGTCCCCCAATTCTTCTATAATATTTTTCCTAACATGTTTCTATGCAGGGTGCTCACAAGGGTCCATTGTATAACCTCATCTCCTGGCCTGCCAAGTGTCCATAGGCTCTGATCTGAAGGCCACAAAAGTGGCTCACCATACGCGTTAGTCAACTGAGTCCCATGTGATCATTGAAAGTCAAAGAGGCCTGGAATCTGTTGGGCCAAAATGCTTCCCAAACACCTCCAAAAGGGCCAGAAGACCCCCAGGGTTTGCTCAATCTTTTTATTCTTTTTCTTTTATTATTTTTCCCTTTTATTCTTTTTAATTTGTTTTATTGTTTTAATTAATTCACCAAAATAATTTTCATAAATATAAAATCCAGAAAAAGTCAAAAATAAAAATATGTTTATTAATATTTAATTCATTATTATATTTTTGTAAATAAATTTTATTAATCAATTTAGTTTAATTTAGGGTTTTAAAATTTAATGTTTTCTTAATAACTAAAAAATATAGAAATTAGGGCTTTTAGTATTTTTATTCTTTTTTTTCTTAATAAATATTTCCTCTTATCATTATTATTGTTAACTATTAATTAATTTTGTAAATAAATATGTCATTAAATAATTAGGTTAAATTAGGTTAAAACTTAAATATTTTTTTCTTTAATAATTAAAAATGCTTAGAACTAGGGTTTTATTTAATTTTAATTAATTCCCTTTTATTTTCATAAATACCAAAAAAAACATAAAAAAAAAAAACTTCTTTTCTTATTAAATAATTAATTGCCTCTTAATTTCAATTAAATTTCTTTAAAGGGTCCAACGCCCTCGCACTCGATTCTAATTTCTTTTCGCACGTTTATTTTTATTTTATTTTTAAATATAATGTATTTGCCCCAAAGCTTTGTAATAGTAATTAGGACATTTACTTTCCGCACTTTTATTCAAAATCGGGTCTTTGTTAATTTGGCGATGTATAGACCCGCGCCTTGTAATAGCGTAGGACCTTTATTTCCCGCACTTTAAATTCCGCACCTTTAAACTGTTAATCACATGAAAGAATGTATGCCCAAATAAAATCAAAGCGTAGCTCACCCAATGCATGACAAGATAAAATATAACTGAAAATGACACGCAATTCACACACCACTCCTAGGGTACGCCTCACTGTTGCCTTGCCCCTCGAACGTGGTCGTCGAGTATAGGACGTCTTAGTGAGTCCTTATGTCCATTAATCTAGTTGCCTCGAACAAGTTGCCTCGGAACGGTTGCCTCGGAATAGTTGCCTCGAAACAGTTGCCTCGGAATAAAAAGATCAATGGCATAAGGGTAGCTTCTAAGGTATCTTACTGTTGCTCGGTGGCCACACTGTCCCTAAACTCGAATTGACCCGAACACCTCCAACGGTGGTGCTACCTACCTCTCAATGGTGGGATGGCACTACTTTAAGGATTTCTACACAGCCTAATTCCTTAGGGTAGGTAGATGACTCGTAGATGCTTGCTCTAATTCAAAACAAATAAAAAAAAACTTCTTTTCACACCAACACTTTGCAAAAAGCTTTCAAAAACAATTTTTTCAAACACTCTTGAGGACTGATACAAGAGTCGATCTGAAATCTTTAAAACGAGACTTTTTCAAACTCACTCACATCTTGAAAAGCAAACACTTTTGAAAACACAAATGAGCAAGTATCTAAGAGCCCATGGATAACCATGGATAGAAAGGGTGCTAACACCTTCCCTTTCTATAAATCTACCTCCCGAACCGAGAAACTATCTCAATAAGGAATTTTTCTGTGCTTTTGTCCTTTCCATGTTGGAGAACATAAAAGACGGTGGCGACTCTTGCTTCCACGACATTTCGCGAACCAGCGTTAAACAGTCAGTTCCAGATCCACCGATCACAGAACTGGCGACTCTGCTGGGGACTACTATAAAGTGAGGTGTACCTTAGGACTAGGATAACTATGTTTTCAATTGCTTTGACTTGTTTGATTTATTATTGTTGGACTGTCTTGGGAGTTATATAGATCCTAAACCGGATCTGGGGATACCTTCTTAGAAAGTAGCAACAAGGCTGTGAGGGAACTGTGCGGGGTATACCGACATGGTTGAAACAGTCTGCTACGTTGATGTGGCACTTTGGTGTGTACCGGTAACCCTTGAGTTCAGTCAAGGAGAGTACGGGGCCTCCATGTGGTGTCGTGAAGCATCAACTGACCTTAGGAACCTTAATTGAACCATCTTGGCCTCTTTAGGGTAGTGAGATAACTGACTTTGGTGCAGTCCGAGGTTGGTTGATACTCGATACTACACTCAATTGAGGGTTGCTTTCCTGGAATATTTCGGTTGCCAGTTCAGTGGCTAAATCGAAACGATGAATAATGAAAGCAATCCAGTGATATTGGGACCCTTAGAACCCGGTTACTTCTGATAAGACAGGTTTTGAGCCCACCAACTTCAAGAGGGTAGTACCCCAGACCCCATGCAGGCCTAAAACTCTAAGGGCTTGTCTTGTGTGACTTGTGTTCCTTACCATGTTTGATTTTGTGAATATTTGTGGTGTGTTTAATCATAGCATCATGACATCATACAACATCATATGCATTGGCTAACCATTTCAGGGGTTCGAATCTTCATCTTTGTTCTTGTTTTGTAGGACATGGAAACTGTTCGCAGAAAGACAATTCAGATCAGCCTTGTAAGGATCCCTCCTCAGCTTAAGGAGCTTATATCCAGGATTCCCGAGAGCTCTTCATTCAGTGAAAGACATGGAAGACTCATCATCTTGGTCAACACCAACATTGAGGAAGATATGATAAAGGTCCTGTTCCAGTTCTTTGACCCTCTGCACCACTGTTTTACTTTCCTGGATTATCAACTGGTACCTACATTGGAAGAGTTCTCCCGGCTTCTGAAGATCCCTATCCTTGATCAACTACCCTACAATGGTACGGAAAAGGAACCCAAGCTTGAAGAGATTGCTAAAGCCTTACACCTACAACCATCTGGCCTCAAGGGACATTGGGAAGTTAGAAGTGGTATCAAAGGGTTCTTAGCCAGGTTTCTGTTTGAGAAGGCCCAAGAATGTTGGAACTCCCTTGACCTACAAGCTTTTGAAGAAGTTGTGGCCCTCCTTGTCTATGGTTTGGTGTTGTTCCCTAATCCCGATCAGCTTATAGATATCAGTGCTGTCCAGATCTTCATGTCCAGGAACCCTATACCTACGTTGCTGGGGGACATCCTTCACTCATGTTACACTCGAACCATGAGAAAAAGAGGTGTCCTTATGTGCTGTACTCCTCTCCTGGGAAGGTGGTTTATTTCGCACCTTCCGCAATCAGTTTTGAAGAACGAGCGGGGTTTGAGATGGTCACAGCGATTGATGACTCTTACACATGCAGATATACATTGGTGCTCTCGGTCCAGAGAGGATGTCACTATCATTGATCGTTGCGGGGAGTACCCTAATGTTCCTTTACTTGGAATCAGAGGAGGTATTACTTACAACCCGTGCCTGGCTTGGAGACAGTTTGGTTATGCTCGGAAGGACGACCCTCATGACATGTTAATTCCTGACATAGTTTTTGACTTCGATAACGATGCACAAGGACTTCTCCAGAGATTTATCAGAGCTTGGAGGATGCCAAGCAGGATGGACAGCAAGACCCTAGGGCACAGGAATTCCATCCCGTTGGAGCCTTATCTCAAGTGGGTACGAGCCCGCTCCCAGAAGTTAGTAATGCCTTACCCTCATGTTCTCCCCGTGATCAAAGAGCCAGTATTGGAAGGAGAGGTGTCCTACACCATTCAACATCCTGACATGCCCACATCCTGGGAAGAGATGCAGAAGAGCTGGATCCAGCTTAAGGAAGAACAGAATTCTCTCGAGACCAGTCTACATGCTAGTGAAAAGAAGGTCTTGGAGCTCACCCGCCTATTGCACGAGGAGAGGAATCTCAACACCTACATTGCTCCAAAGAGGATGCGTAGTGTCTTTTAGGATTGATTTGCTTTGTAATGTATGCCCATGAGGCTTTGATGTACTGAACAATTATTTCCTTAATGATAACGTGTGTTCCTTTTTTGTCTACAACAAATTTGAATTTTCGAACCCTTGAATGCATTGCATAAACACATATCATTCATCATGTGCATAGCAGGTACTCTTCTTTTCAGGTTGCTTACCGTTCTTCGCTGTTTATTTCAGCATCATGAACCCTGAATCATCTACCGAGTTGTCTATCAAGGCCCTTCAGGCGCAGAACACACAATTTCAGGAGCTGATAATGGGTTTGGCTCAAGGTCAAGAAGAGCTGAAGGCTTTGCTCCTGAAGAAGGAGAAGAAGAAGAAGAGAACCGTTCTTTTCAACTCGGGCCGGAGATTTGGTAACACACTGCAGAATGAGGAAGCTGGTTCTTCTGTAGGCAAAGACAGTCCCCAGGGGGGAAGGGCTCCAAGTCCGGTGATCTCTGACAATGAGACTGATTTTAATGAGGAACAGTATCCTCCGGCTGAAGACAAATACAAGCAGTTGGAAGACCGTCTGAACGCCATGGAAATTCAGCAAGTGCCTGGTTTGGATTTCGGAGACTTGGGTTTATCTTCTGGTGTGATCATCCCTCACAAGTTTAAAGCACCATCTTTCACCAAGTATGACGGGGCGTCCTGCCCTAAGCTACACCTCAGATCCTATGTGCGGAAGATTCAGCCGTATACAATGGACAAGAACTTGTGGATCCACTTCTTCCAGGAGAGTCTTTCAGGGACTCATCTCGAATGGTTCTATCAGCTGGATGGGACCAAAGTTCGTAACTGGGAGAAGTTGGCTACTGCTTTTTACAAGCAGTATCAATATAATGCCGACCTTGCCCTTACACGTACCCAACTCCAGGGTATGTCGCTAGGGTCAGGCGAAGGTTTTAAAGAGTATGCACAGAAGTGGAGGGACCTGGCTGGCAGGGTGCAGCCTCCATTAACTGACTGTGAGTTGGTAGATATGTTCTTGGGGACCTTATCCGGGCCATTCTTTAATCATCTCATTGGCAACTCGTCTGCAGGGTTTACTGACCTCATTCTGACTGGGGAAAGGATAGAGGCTGGTATGAAGTCAGGAAAGATTCAGAAAGGTGCATCTTCAAGTGCTGAGAAGAAACCTTTTAAGAAGGAGGCCAGCGCTGTGTATGGGCCTAGGAGGTAAGATAAACCAGAGCGCCGCCAATCTGTCAACGCGGTAGTGATTGCAAAGCCTGCTGCCGCTCCTCGGCAAACCAATCAACCAAGGGCTGAAAGACCCAGAAGAGAATTTACCCGGCTGAGTATGACCTTATCACAAATCTTGCCGCAATTGCTATCAACCAACTTGGTGACTGTTAGAGAGGCCCCGAAGGTTGTGAATACTACCTCTCCTAAGTATAACCCAAATGCCCGCTGTGCTTATCACTCCGATAGCCCGGGGCATTCCACTGATGATTGCTGGGCCCTAAGAAATAAGGTGCAGGACCTTATTGATGCGAAGGAGATACAATTTGAGGCGCCTGAGAGGCCAAATGTGGTGACTGCTCCTATGCCCCAACATGGAGTGAATGCCGTTGATGAAGACTTGTATTCCGTTTCCATGAATGATGTAGATACTCCTCTGTTGACTGTTAAGAGGAACCTGTTGCTAGCCGGTTTATTTCCGGGTTGTAGCGAAGGTTGCCTTTTGTGTGCTGTTTCCCCTACTGGTTGTCCGTTGCTTAAGTTAGGCATCCAAAGCCTGATGGATAGCAAGGAGATTCTGTTCAAGAAGACCGATGTTCCTTTTGTTCCTATGGAAGAAGTATCTGTCGTTACAATTTTCAACAATCCAATTAAGGCTCCCCCGAGGAAGCCAGTTAAAATCATGTTTGTCGCACCCATTATGATTACTGTTCCGGGGCCCCTCCCCTATGAATCTGACAAGGCTGTCCCATGGCACTATGGGGCAGATGTATATGTACTTGGAATCAAGCAAGAGTTCAATACCGGTACCAGCATCAGCAATATTACCGGTCCAGCCAAAGTAACCCGCAGTGGCAGGCTCTTCTCGCCTGACATTGCGCCACCAACTATTCGAAGACCTCTCATAATAACGCCTGCAAGTGCGCCTGTTGCTACTTCTGATCAAGTTGCTTCCCCTGCTGCCGAGTCATCTAATACTCGGAGCAAAGGGATTAATGATGAGCCTGCCCGGATGGAGGCACCAAAGTCTGTGAATGTTGAAGCCTCCCAGCAAGAGATGGAGGAAATTCTTAAAATAATCAAGAAGAGTGATTTTAATGTTGTTGAACAGCTGGGGCATACCCCCTCCAAGATCTCTATGCTCTCATTGCTGCTGTGCTCAGAGGCCCATGTTAAGGCCCTGATTTCATTTCTGAAGACGGCCCATGTGCCACAAGAGACCTCTACAGATCAGTTTACTGATTGCGTAGCCAATTTGACAGCCGACAATGGTTTGGGTTTCTCGGATGCTGACCTCACCGCCAAAGGAAAGAACCACAATGATGCCCTGCATGTCTCTATAGAATGCAGGGGCACTACTCTTGCGCACATGTTGGTGGACACTGGTTCTTTCCTGAATGTGTTACCCAAGAAGGCCTTAGATCGGTTGGATTGTGAGGGCCTGGAGCTGAAACCTAGCAACATCATTGTCAGAGCCTTTGACGGTTCTAAGAGGATGGTTCATGGAGAGGTAGACATTCCTGTTCGTGTGGGTTCTCAAGTATTCGACTCAACTTTCTATGTGATGGATATTCGTCCATCTTATTCCTGTTTACTGGGTCGACCTTGGATTCACAAAGCTGGGGCAGTGACCTCTACCCTACACCAGAAGCTCAAGTACCCTGTCAGAGGGAAGATTGTCACTGTGCAGGGAGAGGAAGAATATATGGTGAGCCATTTGAATTCCTTCCGGTATATTGAGATGGACGGGGAGTTTATTGAAACCCCTTTTCAGCATTTTGAAGAGGTACCTCCAACATTGGCAGCAGCAGAAACAGTGGTGGAAGAGGACTTTCCCTTGAAGATGGCTTCCTTGAAAGACGCCCGGGCTGTAATCAAGAAAGGTGAATGTGCTGACTGGGGCAGGCTCCCTGATTTCACTCCTAAAATTGACAAGTTGGGACTGGGTTATACTATAGAGGCTCAGAGGGTTGTGCACAAAGCTAGAATCGGAAGACCTCCTGTGCTCATCACCAATCCAGGAGTGAATGCTATTGGGGATGAAGACGAAGTGGAAGAATCAGAGTTTGATAGCTGGATCTACCCGACGACTGACGGTGGATTGAACAATTAGACCGTAAAGGATCATACACCTGTTACTTTTGTTACGCAGTAATGAATTCCTTTGTTTTTGTTATTTGTAATAAACAATGAATTAAAACTCTATGGCCCGGTGTCTTACCCGGGGCACCGTTGGCTTCATTTGTGAGGGCTTATAACTGTCATTTACATATATCATGAATAAAGATCTTGGACGTTTTCGCATTTCAAATCTTGTGCTCCCTTTCTTTCTTTCTTTATATATTGCAAAACAGTTGTATTTATACACACTCATCTATACAGGTTCCAATCCGCTCTGGATCTCACTGGTAACGACTCTGCTACTGCCAGTTATGACTTTGAAAATCCGATCAACTTAGCCGAAGACGAAGGTGAAGATGATTGCGAAGTGCCTGGCGAGCTTGCAAGACTGTTACTCCAGGAAGAGAGGGCCATTCAGCCACATGAAGAGCCAGTGGAAACAATAAATCTGGGTACTGAGACGGACAGAAAGGAGGTTAAGATTGGTGCCAATCTGGAGCTCAGCGTAAAACAACTGTTGACTCAGATGTTACATGATTATGTGGAGATCTTCGCCTGGTCCTACGAAGACATGCCTGGGTTGGATACCGACATTGTGGTCCATCATTTGCCTACCAAGGAAGACTGCCCTCCGGTTAAGCAAAAGGTCCGCCGTATGCGTCCAGAGATGTCTGAAAAGATCAAAGCTGAGGTTATGAAACAGTTTGATGCCGGGTTTCTTGCAGTGACTTCTTACCCTCAGTGGGTTGCTAATGTGGTGCCGGTACCAAAGAAAGATGGTAAGGTCAGAATGTGTGTCGACTACAGGGATCTGAACAGGGCCAGCCCCAAGGATGATTTCCCCTACCTCACATTGACGTTCTGGTTGATAATACTGCTCAGCATAAGGTGTTCTCTTTCATGGATGGTTTTTCAGGGTATAATCAGATCAAGATGGCTCCTGAAGACATGGAAAAGACTACCTTTGTTACTCAGTGGGGCACCTTCTGCTACAAGGTCATGCCTTTTGGGTTGAAAAATGCTGGGGCAACCTACCAACGTGCCATGGTTGCTTTATTTCATGACATGATCCATCATGAGATAGAAGTGTATGTCGACGACATGATTGCAAGGTCCCAAACTGAGGAGGAACAACTGGATCATCTGCAGAAACTGTTTGACCGTTTGAAACTGTACAAGCTGAGGTTGAACCCGAACAAGTGCACCTTCGGAGTTAGATCTGGAAAGTTGCTAGGCTTCGTTGTAAGTGATAAGGGTATTCAAGTGGACCCTGCCAAGGTTAAGGCTATTCAAGAGATGCCAGTTCCCAAGACAGAGAAAGAGGTCAGAGGCTTTTTAGGACGCCTGAAATATATTGCCCGATTCATCTCGCATCTAACTGCTACCTGTGAGCCAATCTTTAAGCTGCTGAAGAAAGATCAGGTAGTACGTTGGAATGATGAATGTCAGGCCGCTTTTGACAGAATCAAAGAGTATCTCCAAGAACCACCCATCCTTATGCCACCGGTTGAAGGGAGACCTCTAATACTATACCTGACAGTACTTGACAACTCAATGGGGTGTGTGCTGGGGCAGCATGACGAGTCTGGCCGAAAAGAGCATGCCATTTATTACCTTAGCAAAAAGTTTACCGACTGTGATACCCGATACTCACTGCTCGAGAAGACTTGCTGCGCTTTGGTATGGGCTGCTCGCCGACTGAGACAGTATATGCTGACTCACACTACCTTGTTGATCTCAAAGATGGATCCTATAAAATACATATTCGAAAAGCCTGCTCTGTCTGGGAGAATAGCAAGATGGCAAATGATCTTGACAGAATACGACATCCAGTACACGACTCAGAAAGCAATCAAGGGAAGTGTATTGGCAGACCACTTGGCACATCAGGCGGTAGACGACTATCAGTCAATGAACTTTGAGTTTCCTGACGAAAGCATCATGATAGTGACTGATTGTGAAGTACCTGGACCGGATGAAGGACCTGAGGAAGGATCCCGATGGTCTATGCACTTTGACGGAGCCTCCAACGCTTTGGGTAACGGTATTGGCGCCGTGATCATATCTCCTCGAGGCACTCATACTCCACTCACCGCCCAACTATGTTTCAACTGCACTAATAACATGGCAGAGTATGAGGCATGCATCATGGGTCTTCAAGCTGCGATCAACTTAAGGATTAAGTTTCTGAGTGTCTTCGGAGATTCCGCTCTCGTGATCAATCAGATCAAAGGCGAGTGGGATACGAAACATCCGAATCTTATTCCTTACAAAGAATGTGTGTTGACATTGATTCCCCATTTCACAGAGATAACTTTTGAACACTTTCCGAGAGAGGAGAATCAGCTGGAGGACGCGTTAGCTACGATGTCTTCCATGTTCAAAGTCAAATGGGACAATGAGGCTCCCCGGGTCATTATCTGGAAACTGGACGAACCGGCATACTGTTGTGATCTGGAGGCTGAGGCAGTGACTGAGAAACCCTGGTACCATGAGGTGAAGAGATACTTGGAAGCTCAGGAGTATTCTGAAGGTGCATCTGTCAACGATAAGAAATTTCTGAGAAGGTTCGCAGCAAAGTTCTTCCTCAGCAACGACATTCTGTACAAGCGAAACCATGATTCGACCTTACTGCGTTGTGTGGATAAAACTGAAGCAGCAAGGATCATGGCGGAGCTACACGAAGGTACTTTCGGAACGCATTCCAGTGGACATACTATGGCAAAGAAAATCCTTCGGGCAGGGTATTCCTGGTCCACAATGGAAGCCGACTGTTACCAACATTCTCGGACATGTCATAAATGCCAAATATATGTTGATAAGGTGCACGTTCCTCCAGTTCCTCTGAATGTCCTAACTGCACCTTGGCCTTTTGCAATGTGGGGCATAGATATGATCGGCGAGATTAAACCTACGGCATCCAACGGGCATCGCTTCATCCAGGTGGCGATTGATTACTTCACAAAGTGGGTTGAAGCAGCTTCTTACGCCACAGTAACCAAGAACGTTGTGGCACGGTTCATTCGGCACAATCTGATCTGTCGATACGGCGTCCCAGAAAGAATCATTACAGACAACGGTACCAATCTCAATAACAAGATGATCACTGAGCTCTGCGAGCAATTCAAGATACAGCACCACAACTCTTCTCCTTACCGGCCGAAGATGAATGGGGCTGTAGAAGCAGCGAATAAAAATATCAAGAAAATTGTGCAGAAGATGACAGTGACCTATAAAGATTGGCACGAGATGTTACCGTTTGCTCTGCATGGGTACCGTACCTCAGCAAGGACGTCAACCGGGGCAACTCCTTTTTCATTGGTCTACGGCATGGAAGCAGTCTTGCCAATTGAAGTGCAAATACCCTCTCTCCGGATAATGAAGGATGCAAATATGAGCGAAGATGATTGGATCCAGACACGACTTGACCAGTTAAACCTAATTGATGAAAAGAGACTCACTGCTATTTGTCATGGTCAGACGTACCAAAAACGGATGATCAAGGCATTTAACAAGAAAGTCAGACCACAAGAATATCAAGTTGGGGATCTGGTAATCAAGTGTATCATCCTTCCTCAGAGTGATCCCAAGGGCAAATGGACCCCTACATACGAAGGGCCATTTGTGGTTAAACATGTGTTCTCAAGAGGAGCCATGATCCTAACCACCATGGATGGTGACGACCTTCCTCACCCCGCCAATGCAGACATAGTAAAAAGATACTACGCATGATAAAAGACCCGCTAGGTTGACACACCTAGGCAAAAATTAGGGCTTCCCGGCGAACCAAAAGGGTTCGGGCAAAATGAGGGATGAAATGAAAAAAAATCTGTACACCCGGTAAGTCGAAAACCTAAAAAGGCGGCTTGGGCAAAAATGGGTATCCTGGTGGACTGAAAACCCGAAAGGGCGGTCCAGGCAAAAGTTAGGGATAAAGCGTAATACTATGTCTCATTGGACCACCCTGCATCCAGAATCCGATATCAGCTAGCAGGTTCAAAAGGCATCAATCAGTCAGCTTCATCTTCAGCTAGGTCATCAAGTGATGAGACACTCGAAGATATAAAGGCGATAACAGAGTTGGAACCCAGTGGGATTATTCTTTTCACATAGCTGTTTTGTTTTCCCTTTGTACAAATTTGTATAAACTCTTTTGTTCGGCGGCGTTCTCTTACTAGGACGTCAGCCTCTTGTATATAAACACCTATTTACGGGCAAATTCAAAAAATCAATACAAAAATCACTTTTCAGTTAAAATTGCCAATTGTTTTTCCTTTTCTGTTTTGTTTTGCGAAGAACGTCCAAGTGTCAATTTGTGATATATGCATTTGACAATAATTGCTAACTCATAAGACGTTTGCATACGAAACAAAGGATTAATTACAGGCAATATTAGAAACAGGGGCAATAATGAGTGCTCTAAGCGATCTAATTGCTCTGTCCATCAAGGTACCAAGGTAAGTTCAGCTGAAGAACATAACCAAGATATCTTAAATCCCTAGAGAGTGAGCTAGCAAGTCAATACACTCTCCCCAAGCAAAGTCTACAATCAGCCTTAAGGAAGTTGGGTATCCTCCAGCAGATCTCAACATTCCCCAACACATCATACATATATTCTTAACAAGCATCCCCGGCAGTCCTAATCTAAGACTGTTCCCCGGCGGTATATCAGACATTCAGTGGAGTCACTCCCCCAATACAGTTCAAGAATTTCCCCAGGAGAGTCCTGTCTGAAGGTTTCCCCAGGAAAGCTGAATCATCTCCCCAGCAGTAAGCTTATCCCCAGTAGATTCTGGAAGCTTATCACCTGTAAAGCATGGACGCGTCCCCCGGCTTTATTCTGAAGGTTATTTCCCTACCAGAATATAACTGGGTTATCCTCAGCTAAAAGCCACGGAAAAATCGTCCTCGGCGAAGTCTTCTCATCCCCAGTGGAGTCTATTAAAATTTCCAACATAACAACGCTATCCCCAACGAAGTTACCATTAACATCTCAATAGAGTACCTCTCTTCCCACAGAGTATTATTCCCCAGCAAGATCGCTAGAGAATTTTCTCCCCGCAGAGTAATCCATTCGCCAAGTTTATTCCCCAACAGAGTCATCTTCTCCTACTGGTATTCTTGCAACCATCACTCCCCAGTGGAAACAAAAGCTCTACATCAGCCCAGGATTTAACTCTCCGGCATCCGTCAAGGATTTATTTTCCTAAGACGAAAACATAAATTCATAAACATCGCGTTTCCATACATTATAGCATACATATACGCATCATGAACATATAATCTCATCACGCATGTCATACATCATGACATCGCATACAACTAACATTTTGTCTTTTCAGGACAAAGGTTAATACCAAGATGATTACTATCAACGGTCGCAACTAAAGATCCGATTCCTGTATCTCGCCAGGGTGTATCTGTTGACAATCGATTCCAGACCCGATTCCTGTATCTTGCCAGGGTGCGTCTGAAGAGTTCGAGGATCCGATGCCTATATCTTGCCAGGGTGTATCCGTTGACGACTAACAATACCAGATCTGATTCCTGTATCTTGCCAGGGTGTGTCTGAAGAGTTAGAGGATTCGATGCCTGTATCTTTCCAGGGTGTATCCGTTGACGACTAACAATACCAGACCCAATTCCTGTATCTTGCCAGGGTGCGTCTGAAGAGTTTGAGGATCCGATGCCTGTATCTTGCCAGGGTATATCCATTGAAGACTAACAATACCAGACCCGATTCCTGTATCTTGCCAGGGTGCGTCTGAAGAGTTTGAGGATCCGATGCCTGTATCTTGCCAGGGTGTATCCGTTGACGACTAGCATTACCAGACCCGATTCCTGTATCTCGCCAGGGTGCGTCTGAAGAGTTCGAGGATCCGATTCCTGTATCTTTCCAGGGTGTATCCGTTGAAGACTAACAGTACCAGACCCGATTCCTGTATCTTGCCAGGGTTCGTCTGAAAAGTTCGAAGATCCGATTCCTGTATCTTGCCAGGGTGTATCTGTTGACGACTATATTCTCCAAGACTCGATTCCTGTATCTCACTAGGGCACGTCTGAAGAGTTTAAAGATTCGATTTCTGTAACCAGCCAGGGCGCATCTACATAAAAAGTTTGAAGATCAACTCCTGTAACAGGCCAGGTAATTATCTTTCTTTTTCAGGTACGCAAGATCTCGCTAAGGAAACTCTTACGCGATCAACATCGAAATGGCATCTGTAAGCCCATTCCCGACAAAGTTCAGTCACACTTCCAGATGGCATCTATAAGCCCATCTTCCTATCCATCAATCTCTAAAAGGCATCTGTAAGCCCATTCCCACCATTATACTGCTAACATGTGAGCGCAAATTTCTGGGCACTCTAGTGTCCAATCATCTTCCACCTTCGGATTACGAAAGGCACGCAAGCCAATCTACATCCTCAGGTCTAAGAAGATTGAACAGGGGCAACTGTTGTACCCCAAAATTTGCCCTCCCATATTCTTCAAGATTGGCCAAGATCAAGCTTCAAAATTTCTCAAGGGTTGCACAGTCCAATTGCCTCATAACAGTAAAAAATTAGGGTTTTGGTTCTGGCAAAGAAGTTGAGGTTTCCAAGGGTCCAATCAAGTCCCACATGCCTATAAACATTGTCAAGCATCCACATGCCAAGTTTCAAGACTCACAGCACAAAATTGCACAGTCAAAAACCCTAATTGCTTCACAGTCAACTGCAGGGGCAAATTGGTCATTTGACAGTCAAAAGTCAAAATTTTTGGTCAACATCTTATTTTGAAGCCACAAACATCATTTGATCAATTCTTGATCATGATTCTCAAGGCATGGCTCAAAAAGTCTCAAGATGCAAAAGTTTCTATTTTTGGACAGCTGAAAAAGTCAACTGCAAATTGACTAGGGCATAACTTCAACATGGTTTATCAGAAAAATTCCATCCAAATCTCATTTTGAAGAGAATGACATTTCCTACAACTCATCTTCACACTTCAAGTCCAAGAAATGCTCTCACAAAAAGTTATCAATCTCAACATTATAGGTCATTTTCAAAAGTCAACAAAAAGGCACTTTAAGTAAGTCAAAGACCATAACTTGAGATTGGTAAATCAAAATGACATGGGACCAAAGGCATTGGTTAGAGGACTTCAAGAACTTTCCAAAATGTCCAAGAACATGATCAAAGCTTAAAAATTGAGCAAGATGTGCCTTGTGGAAGTTGGGAAATTTTTGGGAATTTTGAAAAGTCAACTTTGCTTCAAAAGCCTCAAAATTGCTAATGGGCCTCAATTTCTTCCATAAATCATCACCCAAAGGCTATGCACGACCCATTGACATCCAAGGGAGTTATTTTATCATTTTTGATTAATTATTTGAATTATTATTATTATTAATTCACTTAATTAAAATTAAATATGACAAAAATATCAAATGCCACCTTTCAAATCTTTTTATGTAGCATATGCACTCTTTATGTACTCAATATTCGTGTATCATCCAAAAGGGAAAGAATCTCCCATGATTGGCAATGGTTTGATGGCAAAAAGGATTGAAAAAGATCATGGGAAATCAAATATTGAAAAGCATTAAAACATTGATTTTGGGCTGGTTTTTTGACCTAGTTCTACTCACATACATAAGCACAATTGAACCCTAATGAAAAGAACACAGAAGCTGCGCTGCAAACACAAGAACACATTGCAACTTTTTGACAAAAAAATTTGAAAACTGAAAACCTAATTGTAAGGTGTTTCAAGGTCCAAAAAGCATTCCAATCCACTCCTGGCATTACCAGGAAGCTATTCCAATTGAAATCCACTCTCCACGCACAAAGAATTGGTAGAATGAAGCCTCCCTGTTCATAAATATTTTCATATTCGTGTTTCACTTTTCATGCATGATTACTGTGTTTTAATGATTGGTTTATATTAATATGAATATGCTGAAGCTATTGTGCCCTCTAATTGAACTAACAGTGCTTGTATTCAAAGTTGCCATGAAAGCTTTTTAGGGTTTCTGAAGCTCAAATTTGGGGTTTTGCATATATGGAAAAATCAGGCCATGAAACCTAGACCATTGGACTCGTGACATTCCAACGAAGCCAAATCACCCATCGCGCCCTTTTTCTTTTTGACTATACGCTAATCGCTATTTTTCAGGTTTAGGGTTAGTGGGGGTTTAAAACCCCCGCTATCTATGTTTTATTTGCAGGAAATATGAAGAAGAAGGAGGACGTGTCCCCTGATGAGTGGCACGTTCGAATTTTGGCGTGGTGGATATCACTAAATGCTGTTTTGTGTTATATTATTCGCTTGCCAATTCCAATACAACGCGCGCGCATGGCTCAGACGGTTGGACGTGTATTGGGTAAACGCTGGGACCTGGGTTCGATTCCCAGGTCCCCCAATTCTTCTATAATATTTTTCCTAACATGTTTCTATGCAGGGTGCTCACAAGGGTCCATTGTATAACCTTATCTCCTGGCCTGCCAAGTGTCCATAGGCTCTGATCTGAAGGCCACAAAAGTGGCTCACCATACGCGTTAGTCAACTGAGTCCCATGTGATCATTGAAAGTCAAAGATGCCTGGAATTTGTTGGGCCAAAATGCTTCCCAAACACCTCCAAAAGGTCCAGAACACCCCCAGGGTTTGCTCAATCTTTTTATTCTTTTTCTTTTATTATTTTTTCCCTTTCATTCTTTTTAATTTGTTTTATTGTTTTAATTAATTCACCAAAATAATTTTCATAAATATAAAATCCAGAAAAAGTCAAAAATAAAAATATGTTTATTAATATTTAATTCATTATTATATTTTTGTAAATAAATTTTATTAATCAATTTAGTTTAATTTAGGGTTTTAAATTTTAATGTTTTCTTAATAACTAAAAAATATAGAAATTAGGGCTTTTAGTATTTTTATTCTTTTTTTTCTTAATAAATATTTCCTCTTATCATTATTATTGTTAACTATTAATTAATTTTGTAAATAAATATGTCATTAAATAATTAGGTTAAATTAGGTTAAAACTTAAATATTTTTTTCTTTAATAATTAAAAATGCTTAGAACTAGAGTTTTATTTAATTTTAATTAATTCCCTTTTATTTTCATAAATACCAAAAAAAACATCAAAAAAAATAACTTCTTTTCTTATTAAATAATTAATTGCCTCTTAATTTCAATTAAATTTCTTTAAAGGGTCCAACGCCCTCGCACTCGATTCTAATTTCTTTTCGCACGTTTATTTTTATTTTCTTTTTAAATATAATGTATTTGCCCCAAAGCTTTGTAATAGTAATTAGGACATTTACTTTCCGCACTTTTATTCAAAATCGGGTCTTTGTTAATTTGGCGATGTATAGACCCGCGCCTTGTAATAGCGTAGGACCTTTATTTCCCGCACTTTAAATTCCGCACCTTTAAACTGTTAATCACATGAAAGAATGTATGCCCAAATGAAATCAAAGCGTAGCTCACCCAATGCATGACAAGATAAAATATAACTGAAAATGACACGCAATTCACACACCACTCCTAGGGTACGCCTCACTGTTGCCTTGCCCCTCGAACGTGGTCGTCGAGTATAGGACGTCTTAGTGAGTCCTTATGTCCATTGATCTAGTTGCCTCGAACAAGTTGCCTCGGAACGGTTGCCTCGGAATAGTTGCCTCGAAATAGTTGCCTCGGAATAAAAAGATCAATGGCATAAGGGTAGCTTCTAAGGTATCTTACTGTTGCTCGGTGGCCACACTGTCCCTAAACTCGAATTGACCCGAACACCTCCAACGGTGGTGCTACCTACCTCTCAATGGTGGGATGGCACTACTTTAAGGATTTCTACACAGCCTAATTCCTTAGGGTAGGTAGATGACTCGTAGATGCTTTCTCTAATTCAAAACAAATAAAAAAAAACTTCTTTTCACACCAACACTTTGAAAAAAGCTTTCAAAAACAATTTTTTCAAACACTCTTGAGGACTGATACAAGAGTCGATCTGAAATCTTTAAAACGAGACTTTTTCAAACTCACTCACATCTTGAAAAGCAAACACTTTTGAAAACACAAATGAGCAAGTATCTAAGAGCCCATGGATAACCATGGATAGAAAGGGTGCTAACACCTTCCCTTTCTATAAATCTACCTCCCGAACCGAGAAACTATCTCAATAAGGAATTTTTCTGTGCTTTTGTCCTTTCCATGTTGGAGAACATAAAAGACGGTGGCGACTCTTGCTTCCGCGACATTTCGCGAACCAGCATTAAACAGTCAGTTCCAGATCCACCGATCACAGTGCGCATGCAATGATTTCAAGGATCTCACGGGGTAACCAAGAAATGTCAGAAGTTGAAATTTTGCAGCTTTGATTGAAGAACTTTGTATCATTGAGAGTCCTTCTACAAGAGTTAAGCTCACCATATCAAGTGGGTCATAGCCCCTGACTCAAGTTATCGTGTTTTGATCTTTTGACGACATTGGCTAGAGGAAGATAAATCCCCTTTCCCCTTACTAGACGTCTGATTTATCATAACCTGCATCATAAACCCTTGAGATCCTTGAAATGGTTAAGGAAATGTTGTGGCATGATGTTATGATGTGTACGCTATGTGTTAAGCGAAATTGCAGGGTAAGAAACCAATTTATTGGATTTATACAAACAAGGTCCTGCAAGGAATACAAACAAAGCCCTGCAACGAGTTCAAATTGTTAGGCCAAGAAAGCAAACAAGTCACACAAGTAGCCTTAGGTTTAGTTTTGCATGGATTCCATAGGTTAGTACCCTCTTGAAGTTTAGTTGGTTTCAAACTTGTCTTAGAAAAGTAACCGGGTTCTAAGGATTCTCAATATCACTGATCATCCTTTATCGGGCATTGTTTCAGCTCAGGAAATCTTTTCTTGCGGCCAAAATATCCCAAAAGTATGATCTCAATGAGTGTAGCATCGAGTATCAACCAATCCTTAGCTTTATATCGAGACTGGCTATGTCACTACTTTCTAATGGCCAAGTTTGTTCAACTAAGGTTCTAAGGTCCGTTAGTGCTTCACGACACCATATTGTGGCCCCGTATTCTCCTCGTTTCCGCACGAAGGATACCGGTACCAACCAAAGTGTCACACCAACACAACCATAGCTTAAACCATACCGGTCTATGCTGTACAGTCTCCACGATCTATTATTGTTTACCTAAAAGTGCCCCCAGATCCGGGTGTAGGATCTTCAACAATACCCAAGCAAAAACCCTTAAAGATAAAGCAGGCAAAGCAAACAAGAAAGCAATTAAAAATGACCTAGATCCTAAGTTAAACCCCACTTTATTAACTCCCCGGCAGAGTCGCCAGTTCTGTGATACGGTGGCAGAACCTGATTATTATACTGGTTTTGCGTTTGTATTCTCAAATGTCACGGTAAGCAAGAGTCGCCACCGACTTTAATTTCATCCAACTAAGGAAAAGGAAAAAGAACAGAAAAAACCTTTTTTCGAGAGTTTCTGAGTACGGGAGTGTAATACGGTGGGAGAACTGACTTGAGGTTTTGCGTTTGTGTTTGCAAATGTTTCGGTTTAGCAAGAGTCGCCACCGACTTTTTATTTTATCCAAAGGAAAGGTCAAAAAGCACAGGAAAGACCTTTGATATGTTTTCTTGGGTTCGGGGGGTAGATTATGAAAAGGGAAGGTGCAAGCACCGTTTTCATCCATGGTTATCCATGGGCTCTTAGTTACTTGTTTAGATCACTTGCTTTGCTTTTCCAATTGTTTGAAATGGTGCTTTGTGTGTGGTTTTGAAAATGTTTTAAAAAGAGGCAATCCTTGTGGCAACCTTTGTAATGATTCTTGTTTGAATGTATACAAAGGTATATTTTCTTTTGAAAAGATATTTCAATGTTTGAAATTTTGTTTTGGGAATGTTTTGAAAATGTGTTGTGAGGTGTGCTTGAAAATAGCAAGGATGTTTTTGCAAGTTTTGATCAAGTAACTAAGAGTTGTCTACCCTATTTTACTCAAAGATCTTTCCTACACATTTTTAACCCTTTTGACAGTGTTGTTTTACCATTGCATTTGGTAAACAACCTTGTATTAGGATGTTAAACGGGACAGGCGCGGGTCATCGTATTGACCATGATAACAATATTGCCAAGTATCTTTAGCAATTTTTTTGAGGGACTAGATCATTTTGGATAACGTCATCGAGGGACTATGATCTTTTGTTTTGTTTTTGTTTTGCCAAGATACTCAACATGCATAACATGGCCATTTTAAAGGCAACAAGTGGATGAAACCCTAGGGGTGCACGTGTGCATTGTGTTGTCAATTTACATGTTTTTTTGTCTTTGTATTAGTCAAACTATTTGTTTGATTTTGGATTTTTTGCATACAAACCCTAATCTCTAATCATGGCATATTTGAAAGCATAAAGTGCACAAAAATAAACCTAAGTTATTACAACATTGGTATGGGGAGGGGGATACAATTTTGAATGGGGAATATTTGCAAGAAAATAAAACCCTAATATTTACTATTACATCCAAATTGAATAAATGGTACAAATAAATAAATTGACAATAATTAAATAAGCAGTTTAAATATAATTGTGCAAAATATTATAACTATGTAAAAAGATGTTTTTTTTTTGTTTATTTTTATGTATGTAAAAGTATAATATTTAATGCATTAAAAAAGAAATAAAAAGATTTTTTTTTATTAAGGGTAAAAACCCTAATTTTCTTTTAAGAAAGTAAATATATATTAATTATATTATTCATGTACAATAAAATAAAATAAAATATATACAAAATAAAAATATATTTATAAAAAATGTTATTTAAGTATAAATAACAAAAAATAAAGGTATAATATTTTTATGTATTATTTTCAAGTTTTCATTAAATAAAATAAAAGTATATACTAACTAAATTATTTTTATGTTAGAAAAATAAAATAAAATACAAAAATAAATGTGAACATTTATAAAAAATGTTTTTGGTATTTTTTATGTTTGGAAAATAATAAAATAAAATCAGAAATGAAAAATAAATACGAAAATATAAAAATATAAAGAAATGGGCCAGGGGATGCAGTCAGCAAGGCAGGGGGTGCAAAAAGTGAGCCAGAACCAAGCCCAACCCATGAACTTTATCTTCAACCTTTGTCAAAAACAAAAATGCGCGCCCTATACAAATGTCCAAATCCTGCATATGTGCTATAATGCAAAAACTCATAACATCAAAGTTGTAGCATTTTTCAAGACGAATTCAACCATATAAGAAACTTAATCTAACTCTCAAAGACCAGAGATAATTTCTCTGGCCCTAATTTCTAACCCAACTTTTTCAGGAAGTTCATGAATCAAATTCTCTTAACACGTTTAACTTAAATGAAAACTGAGCATATGTACAACTTCATAGCTATGAATACTACATTTTTTATTCACAAACCTAAGCCTAATGATTCCTAAATAGAGAGATAGGAAGTTGACAAAAACCTGTTTCAGTTGACTTCGTGTATGGTAATGTGGAGCTTTTCAGTGAGACCTGAGGTGCTTGAGAGCTTGCCTGAACTTCGTCTGACCTTCCCCAATGCTTAGTTTGCTTTGGATGTGCTTGAACAAGCTTGTAGAACTCAACCTGCACAAGCTGAAAACAGAAATGGTGAAGCTTGCAAATGGAGTTACAGTCAGTGTCTAATGGTTGGGATAGCTTGGATAGGTTATATGGAATGTGTTTGAACAGGTTTGGGGCAAAACGCGCGAGGGGTTTTTGCTATGGAACTCCAAGTGCAAGAACTGCCCTGTTTTTGCAAGAGGAAGGTGGTTTGATGTTCAAGAGTGTTTGAGGGATCAAAGGATCGTGTTTCCGGCTCAATGAAATGTCAAGAACTTGTTTCAAATTCTTGCTAAGCTTGGTTATAACAGATGTGCAAGTTTCCTTGATTTTGGCAAGTTTCTTATATTTTAAGCAAAAGTAAACCATGATGCAAGACAGGCCTGTACAGGCTATCTATCATCTTGCACTTTACAATCTTGGCCCCCTTAGCTTGTGGATATTGTGTGCTGTACCAGATCTTGTTCAAGGCTCAAGGATTCTATTTGACATAAAGCAAATTTGACAAAAATGGCAATGTTACCTTTTTGCTATTTTAGGTTTAATTCTTTGTGTAATCCTCCCATGACCAGAACAAAGCCTCAAACCAATGGATTTGCATTTAATTATTGAGTATGGAAGGGTTTTGGGACCTGTAATAAAGTACAAACAAGGCTGATTAGAGTTTGCAACTTGTATCAATATGAAAATGCCATGGATCAAAAATGAGTTTTTGCCAACTTCAAGCCTTCGATTCTCCATAACCACAAATGATTTTGGAGAGTTCTTGGACATTTTGGAAAGCTTGTAACATGCTTTACAATCCCTATTTGAAATGTATTTTGAGATTCCAAGTGGAACTATGTGAAAAATGGTCATGAAGATAGGTCAAAATCCTGCCTAAATTAGGGCAAAATTTCACTAAGTTAGAAGTTTCATGGACCCTTGTTCCAAAAATCATAACTTGAAATCTAAGCTTCTTTTGGGAAAACTTTGTGAATCAAAGTTGTAGAATTTATGGAGGAATACAACTTTCATGTTGGAAGTTTTGTTTGAATCCAATTGCATCATGGTGAAAATGTTGGGCAAAGTTGGGAAAAAATAAGAAAATTCCATAACTTAGAAAAATTCGAAGTTATGAAATTTTTCAATTTTAAACCCTAATTTGCAAAATTAGGTTTCTTGATGAACAAGTTTCATGTTTTGACACATCTTGATGAAAAATAACCCTTGTCACTTGATTTTGACCAAAAAGTCAAAGTTTGACTTTTCAGTGTACAGTCAAATTTTGATCAGTTGACTGGAAAATTCATCTGTCAATCCAATGCATTTGAGATCTTTTAAACCTTGTGAGTAGGTCAAGATGATGCCATTGAGTCCTTGAATCCATGCTTGAGCACAATTTTCCATTGGCTAGGTTAAAAATCATAAATTGCCCTTGTGTAGTCAAAACCCTAAAAATGACCATTTTGCCCTTTTGATGATCTGATCAAATTTCTTGAGGAGTTGTGCTCCAAACTTGATCAAATGGTCCATATGAGTCTATAATGTTGATGTGGATCAAAAATTATGAGGTTTGACTGTAAATTGGCCACAATTGACTTTTTCCCCCATACAACTGATTTCTAGGTCAACTATCAATTGACTGGGCAAAAATTTGATTCAAAGATTGAAACTTGGTAGAGGCAATATTATAAGTCCAACATGAAGTATGAAAGTCACTTGGAGCATTGAAAGTCTAAAAATCTCTGTGTAAACTCAAACCCTAATTTAGGTCATCAATACAAGAAGATGTCTTGAGCAGAGCAAAACCATAATCCTGTCTGGAGTTCAAAGAGTCTTGTGAGGGGAAATCTTGATAAAATGAGAGGGAAAATTTTAGGGTACAACAGCTGCCCCTGTTCAATCTTCTTGAACCTGAAGAGTTAGATTGGCGAGTTTGCCTTTCGTGACTCGAAGGTAAAAGATGATTGGACACTAGAGTGCTCGTAAATTTGCACTCGCTAAAATGTAGCCGAGGGAATAGGCTTAAAGATGCCATTTGGAGATGGTAGAATCTTGCTGGAGATGAGATTAAAGATGCCATACAAGACTTGTTTGTTGAAAATCAGGAGAATGAACACCAGATTGGTATCCGTATTTGGAACGTATTTGAGTTGTATCTGGAGATTGGATTCGTATGAGCAAAGGAATGGCGTCCGTGTCTAGAGCGTATCCGAGCTGTAACTGTATTTGATTCTTGAATGAATATCAGAATGACTGACGTGTATGGAGTGTATCTGTATTGTATCTGAATTCTGAATGGGCGACATAGAGACATCTGTGTATGGAGCATCTCTGGGCTGGGGATAAATTCCGAATGAGTGACAGAATGGCAACCGTGTCTGGTGCGTATCTGAACTGTATCTGAATTTGAGATCTGTATGAGTAGCAGAATGACTTCCGTGTCTGGAGTGTATCCGTACTGTAACTGGGATCTGGACAAGTGATAGAATAACTTTCGTGTCTGGAGTGTATCTGAACTTGAAGTTCATAGTTGAATCTGAATGAGTAGTAGAATGACCGCCGCGTCTGGGGTGTATCTATACTGTATATTGACTTGAAATTCTGAAAGAGTAATAGAATGACCACCATGTCTGGGGTGTATCCATACTGTATCTGAAATCTTTGAACACTTGTTAAAGGTAGCTTTTAATCTTATCCTGAAAGGGGTAAAATGATAGCTAAAACACAAAGTTATGTTGCATGATATGTATGATGCAATAAAGTGTGCTTTATCAATGCTTATGATATATGACTGTAATGTATGCGCATGTAAGCTAAATAGCTGTCTTTGCTGAGGAAAATAAGTCCTTGACAACTAAAGATAATAAAATCTTTGACTGCTGCCGGGGAAAATAAATCCATGACTGCTGCTGGAGATTCAAGATCTTTGACAATTTCTGTGGGGATGTGAGAATCCTTCATGATTTTCCTGGGGAATAAGGAAAACTTTGACGATCTCTACTGGGGAATTAAAACCTGGGAGGCTTCAACCAGAGAAATGAGACTGAGAATCTTCGATCTGCTGGGAAACAACTCTATGGGGGAGAATGTTTAATCTGTTGGAAAGTTTCCAAGAGTTGGGGTTGTATGCCCACACTCTGAGGAATTATCCGAAGCTGTTGTCTGGTTTCCAAGATAACTTATAGGGGAATCTTCTGATTTTAAGACAAATCTCTGGGGAATTGGAGGAAACCGGATGGTCTTCCACCAAGATTTAAGGGTTGAAGTTTTGGACTCCGTTGGGGGAACAAAGTTTCATCTTCACTGAGGGTTTGTAGTTCAAAGTTTTCTGGATCCGCTGGGGATTGGGAGTTTGGAAACTTAGTTCTGATGGGGATTTTGAAACTTAACTCCGTTGGGGATGTGTATTTCAAGGCTTTAGCTCTGTTGAGGATCTGAATGATATACTGCAGGGGATTTCTTCTGGAGTAGCCTCAATACGTTTTCCTATACTTTCAACCTATCAGTAATTATCCTTTCTCATTTTGTTTTATTTGTAAGCAGTGATTATATTCAAATGCATATGCTCATTTAATAAATCATTGGACGTTTTCAAATAAAACATAAGTGTAAAAAGAAAGAGAAAGCAAACAAATTTCTGCACTTTGAAGTATCTTTGTATTAACTTTGTGTAAGTATTTTGTACAAAGGAGACAAACATCCTAGTAAGAGAATGTTGTCATAAAATTGAAAAAAAAACTTTATACAAAGAAAGATGGCTATGTGTAACAATTCCATGGGGTTCCCATTCTGCTATAGCCTTCGTAACTCTGAGTATCTTGTCCATTTGTTGCTTCGTCCGCAGATGATTGGATTGATCAGAAGCTTGGAATTTGTCCGTGAAGAGACTGTCCTTAAAATGATCCGACGAGACATAGTCATACGCTTTAATTCCCTAATTTTTGCCTGGATCGCCCTTTCGGGTTTTCGATCCACCAAGAAACCCTTTTTTCCCAAGTCTCCCCTTCGGGTTTTCAACTTGCCGGGTGTACAGATTTTTTTTGTTTATCCCTAATTTTTGCTTGAACCGCCCTTTCGGGTTTTCAATTCACCGGGATGCCCATTTTTTCCCAAGTTGTCCTTTCGGGTTTTCAACTTGTCGGGTCGTTTATGTGTAGTATCTTTTGACTATGTCTGCGTTCGCAGGGTGCGGCAGGTCATCGCCGTCCATAGTGGTCAGGATCATTGCCCCACCAGAAAAGATGTTCTTGATCACAAACGGTCCTTTGTAAGTAGGAGTCCATTTGCCCCTGGGATCACTTTGCGGCAAGATGATCCGCTTGATTACAAGATCTCCGACTTGATATACTTGTCTCTTGAATTTCTTGTTAAAGGCCTTGATCATACGTTTCTGATACGCCTGACCATGGAAAACAACAGTAAGTCGCTTCTCGTCAATCAAGTTAAGTTGATCAAGCCGGGTCTGAATCCAATCGTCTTCATTTAAACCAGCATCCTTCATGATTCTCAAGGAGGGAATCTGAACCTCGATAGGTAAAACAACCTCCATGCCGTATACCAAAGAAAAGGGGGTTGCCCCAGTTGAAGTGCGTGCCATGATACGGTACCCGTGCAGAGAAAACAGTAACATCTCATGCCAGTCCTTGTAGGTGAATGTCATCTTTTGAATGATCTTCTTGATATTTTTATTTGCAGCTTCGATAACACCGTTCATCTTAGGCCGATAGGGAGATGAATTGTGATGTTGAATCTTGAACTGCTCGCACAGAGCGGTGATCATAGTATTATTCAAATTTGTATTGTTGTCAGTGATGATCCTATCGGGGATACCATACCGGCATATGAGGTTCTGCCTGATGAAGCGGGCAACCACATTCTTTGTAACAGAGGCGAAGGAAGCTGCTTCGACCTACTCGGTAAAGTAATCAATGGCCACCAGAATGAAACAGTGTCCATTGGATGATGTAGGCTTGATCTCTCCAATCATGTCGATTTCCCACATCGCGAATGGCCAAGGAGCTGTTAAGACATTGAGAGGAACTGGAGGTATGTGTACCTTGTCAGCGTAGATTTGACATTTGTGACAAGTACGGGAATGTTGATGACAATCAGCTTCCATGGTAGACCAGTAGTAGCCTGCCCGTAGAATCTTCTTAGCCATCGTATGACCGCTTGAGTGGGTGCCAAAGGCGCCATCATGTAGTTCAGCCATGATCTACTCAGCTTTAACCTTGTCCACACACCGGAGTAGGACACAATCAAGATTGCGCTTGTATAGGATACCATTGCTCAGAAAGAACTTGGCCGCGAACCTTCTTAAGAACTTTTTGTCGTTGACTGAAGCTCCTTCAGGGTATTCTTGTGCTTTGAGATACCTTTTGACGTCATGAAACCACGGTCGGTCCACCACTTCTTCGGTATTAATCTCGTGACAATGTGCAGGTTCGTCCATTCGTTCAATGGTGATTTGAGGTGCCTTATTATCCCAGTTAAGTTTAAACATGGATGACATTGTAGCTAGCGCATCTGCTAGCTGATTCTCTTCTCGCGGGAAGTGCTCGAAGGTAATCTGCTTGAAGTGTGGTAACAATGTCAAGACATGTTCTTTGTAAGGGATGAGGTTTGGATGTTTAGTATCCCACTCTCCTTTGACTTGACTGATAACCAAAGCTGAGTCCCCGAATACAATCAAAGATTTGATTCCCAAGTCAATAGCGTCCTTGAGACCAAAGATACAAGCTTCATACTCGGCCATGTTGTTGGTGCAGCTGAAGTAGAGTCTAGCAGTGAAAGGTGTATGGCAACCTTCTAGAGAGATAAGTACCGCACCGATACCATTCCCAAGTGCGTTGGAGGCACTATCAAAGTACAGAGTCCATCGGGGTCCTTGTTCAGGTCCGTCATACGGTGTGTTTTCTTCAATGTTGCTCAAAGTCATGATATCCTCGTCGGGAAAGTCGAACCTCATAGATTGGTAATCTTCGACAGCTTGATGGGCCAGATGATCGGCGAGCACACTCCCCTTTATGGCTTTTTGGGTTGTGTACTGTATATCATATTCGGTGAGGATCATCTGCCATCTAACGATTCTTCCAGATAGAGCAGGATTCTTGAAGATGTACTTGATCGGATCCATTTTAGAAATCAACAGAGTGGTATGTGTCAACATATACTGCCTTAGCCGGCGAGCAACCCATAGCAAAGCGCATCAAGTTTTCTCGAGCAGTGAGTAGTGAGTCTCACAGTCGGTAAACTTTTTGCTAAGGTAATAAATGGCATGCTCTTTTTGGCCAGACTCATCATGTTGGCCCAGTACGCACCCTATTGAATTATCTAAGACAGTCAGATACATGATTAAAGGCCTTCCTTCGACGGGTGGCATCAAGATAGGAGGTTCCAGAAAATACTCCTTGATCTTATCGAAAGAAACTTGATAGTCATCATTCCATTTAACCACCTGATCTTTTTTCAACAGCTTGAAGATCGGTTCATAGGTAGATGTTAGGTGAGAGGTGAACCTTGCAATGTAGTTTAGGTGTCCCAAGAAACCTCTGACCTCCTTCTCAGTGCGAGGGGCATGCATTTCTTGTATAGCTTTGACTTTGGCAGGATCAACCTCGGTGCCTTTGTTACTGACGATGAATCCCAAGAGTTTACCAGACCTGACTCTGAAAGTGCACTTGCTAGGGTTCAGTCTGAGTTTGTATTCCTTTAACCTGACAAACAACTTTTGCAGATGGTCGAGGTGTTCTTCTTTTGTCTATGAACGGGCTATCATGTCGTCTACGTAGACTTCAATCTCATGATGTATCATGTCATGAAACAAAGCTACCATGGCTCGCTGATAGGTTGCCCCGGCATTCTTCAGTCCGAATGGCATCACTTTATAACAGAAGGTACCCCACTGCGTAACAAAAGTAGTCTTCTCCATGTCTTCGGGGGCCATTTTGATCTGGTTGTACCCTGAAAATCCGTCCATGAAAGAGAATACCTTATGTTGAGTTATGTTGTCAACCAAGATGTCAATGTGTGGTAGTGGAAAATCATCTTTAGGGCTAGCCCTGTTTAAGTCTCTGTAGTCCACACACATTCTGACTTTGCCGTCTTTCTTAGGCACGGGCACAATGTTAGCAACCCATTGTGGATAGGAAGTAACAGCAAGAAAGCCAGCATTGAACTGCTTCATCACTTCAGCTTTGATCTTTTCAGACATATCGGGCCTCATTCGGCGGGATTTTTGTTTGATTGGTGGACAGTCTTCTCTTGTAGGGAGACGGTGAACCACAATATCTGTATCCAGTCCTGGCATATCTTCATAGGACCAGGCGAAGATCTCAACATATTCATTCAACAACTGAACTAAGCGCTCTTTGACACTTGGCTCTAGGTTGGCACCCACTTTAACCTCTTTTCTGTCTTTGGCAGTACCCAAATTGATAGTTTCTAACAACTCTTCATAGGGCAGAATAACCCTTTCTTCTTGTTGCAAAAGTCTAGCCAACTCTCCAGGCACTTCACAGTCTTCATCACCTTCGTATTCGGCATGATTGACCAGATCTTCAGAGTCACTGAAGGCCATTGGAGAATTGTTACCCATGGAATCCATAGTGGATGGGTACCTGCATTTTGTGAGTGTGGGTGTGTGTAAGGGATAGCCACCTTTAAAAAAATAAAATGTAAAAAGAAAGAAAATGAACACAAAAGTTTATATATGAAAACGTCCATGATTCATTAAAATTGGCATATGAAAATGAAGAATCAAAACCCTTACAAATGGACCTATATGCCCCGGGTAAGGCATAAGGCGAACAGAGTGTACAAATTGTTTAATAATTATTACCGACCAAACAAGAAATGTTAAAAAGATAAATTACTGATTGATGAAAGTAATGGGAACAAAGTCTTTCGCCTCCCAGTTGTTCAGTCCTCCTTCATTGGTTGGAAAGATCCAGTCTTCAAAATTACTTCCTTCTTCATCATCCTCTAAAGCATGAACTCCATGATGAGTGATTTTCAAAGGCGGTCCTCCAGCCCGGAAGCGACGCACATCTTTCTGACTAGCAGCAGTGAAACCCAAACCGAACTTATCTGTCTTGTAAGGGAAATCTGGAAGTTGACCCCATATTGCGCTTCCTCCTTCCTTGATCACAGCCTCCGCATCTTTAAGGGATGACATCCAGGACACAAGTTTGGTAATGATGGGCGCATCAGTCATTGTCTTGGCTACCGCAACTTCAGGAGAAACCTCTTCAAAGTGTTGGAAAGGTGTTTCTATGTTCACCATCTAACTCCACGTAGAGGAAAGAGTTAATGTGGCTTATCATATACTCCTCCTCACCATGAACTGTTATGATTTTACCCTAGACTGGGTATTTGAGCATCTGGTGTAGAGAAGAAGTGACTGCCCCAACATAATGAATCCATGGCCTTCCTAACAAGCATGAGTAGGAGGGACGGATGTCCATGACGTAAAATGTGGAGTTGAAAGTTTTCGTACCCACTTTAATTGGGATGTCCACCTCCCTGTGGACCATCCTCTTAGAGCCGTCAAAGGCTCTAACAATGATATTACTGGGCTTTAGGGTCAAATCTTCACAGTCCAATCTGTCCAGTTCTTTCTTTGGTATGACATTTAAAGACGACCCGGTATCAACCAGAACATGAGCAAGAGTGGTCCCTCTGCACTCTACCGAGACATGCAGCACATCATTATGCTTTCTTCCCTTAGATGTTAGATCGAAATCATAGAAGCTAAGACCATTGTCGGCTGTAAGGCTGGCTACACACTCTTGAAACTGATCCACAGAATTTTCTTGAGACATGTGCACCGTCTTCAGGAATTTGATCAAGGCTTTGGCACGAGCCTCGGAGCAGAGCAATAGAGCCAGCATATAGATTTTTGAAGGGGTTTGCCCCAGCTGCTCTACGACATCATAGTCGCTTTTCTTAATTATCTTTAAAATCTCCTCCATTTCCTTTTGGGTGGTCTCGAGGATAACCAAAGTCTGAGCCCTCGTCCTGACAGACGCTTCTTGGATCCCCTTACCTTTATCAGCAGTAACAGCAGAGGGTATAGCTTCGAGAGTAACAATTTCTTCAATAACTGGACTTCGCATAGATATCTTGACTGGCACAGGAGCACTTGAGGGTCCAAAGATTTCCCTTGGAGGATCAATCTCCGGAGAGAAGATTCTTCCGCTACGAGTGATCTTACTTGTCCCTGCAATATTTCCTATGTCAGGAGTTTCCTCATCGGAACTTTCTTCAAATGATTCGATCTGCTTAACATCGTGGTAGAATATCTATCCCCCATAATTCCACGGTATTGTCTTGTTGGACTTGTATGGGATAGGCCCCGGCATAATAATCTTCAGCGGTACAAACTTTGGATCGGGTGTAATCTTAACAGGTCTTTTGGAGACCTTGGAAAGATTGTCAGAAATGGTGATTATAGCAACATCATTGATTGGAATAACAGGAGTAACAGGAGTAACACGATGTGATCGGTGGATCTGGAACTGACTGTTTAACGCTAGTTCGCGAAATGTCGCGGAAGCAAGAGTCGCCACCATCTTTTATTTTCTCCAAATGGAAAGGACAAAAGCACAGAAAAATTCCTTATAGAGATTGCTCTCGGTTCGGGAGGTAGATTATAGAAAGGGAAGGTGTTAGCACCCTTTCTATCCATGGTTGTCCATGGGCTCTTAGATACTTGCTCACTTGTGTTTTCAAAAATGGTTTGTTTGCTTTTCAACTGTGGGTTTAAAAAAAGTTTCTTTGAAAATTTCAGTTCGACTCTTATATCAGTCCTCAAGAGTGTTTGAAAAGTTGCTTTCGAAAGCTTTTTGAAAAGGTGTTGGTGTGAAAAGTATTTTTGAATTTGTTTTGAGATTAGAGCAAGTATCTAGAGTCGTCTACCTACCCTAAGGAATTCGTCTGTGTAAATGTCCTTTAAAGTAGTGCCATCCCACCATTGAGAGGTAGGTAGCACCACCATTGGAGGTGTTCGGGTCAATTCGAGGTTCGGGACATGGTGATCACCAGAGCAATGGGAAGACACCTTAGAAGCTACCCTCATGCCAGGTTCCCGGATCATGAGGACTTACTAAGACATCCTCTACTCGACGATCACCTTTCGAGGCAAGGCAACAGTGAGGCGTACCCTAGGGGTGGTGTGTGATTTGTGTGTCGTTTTCATTTGCATTTATCTTGTCATGTTATTGGTGTTCTACGCTTGTTTCCATTTTTGTCCATACATTCTTTCATGCTTTGATTTAACAGTTAAAATATTGCGGGAAAAGTAAATTCTAAGCTATTACAAATGGCGCGGGTCCACATCGCCAAAATTAACCAGGACCCGATTTGACGGAAAAATAAGGAAAGTAAAGAATTAAAAGTGCGAGTAATTAAATACATGGCTTCGGGAGAGATACATAAATATTTAAACGAAATAAAATAAATATGCGAATTAGAACAACAATTGAAAACGAGGGCGTTGGACCCTTTTGAAGTTAAATTGAAATTAAGAATTAATTAATTATTAAAAGAAGGAAAGGAGATGTTTTCTTGGTATTTTTAGTATTTTAGGATTTGATGAAAAAAATAGAATTAATTAAAATTAAAATAAGATGCAAACCCTAATTCTAGTGGCTTTTAATTTATTAAAAAAAATATTGAAGTTTTTTAACCTAAAATCAACCCTAATTTTTATATGCAAATTTGATTATAAAATAAATAAAATAAATAATATTAAGTATTTGAAAGAAAAATAAAAAGGATGAAAATTAATTAAACCTAATTCTATGTTTTTTCTAGATTTTTATTAAGAAAATATTAAATTAAACCCTAATTTAAAACTAATTAATTTACATGCAAATTTATTTACAAAATATTAACTAATTAAATATATTTAATTTTGATCTTTTCTGATTTTTATGGTGTTTTATGATTTTATGAAAATAAATAAATCAAAGAAATAAATGAAATTAATTAAAATAAAGAAAAGAAAAATATAAGAAAAGAATAGAGAAAGCAAACCCTAGGGGTTTCAGTCCCACATTGGGAGGTAAAGTCCATGTGATTAGGCCCATTATGTCTTGGCCCTTCTGACTTTTGCGTTGGCATGTGAGACGGTTGACTTGTGTTCATCATACTCTCCAGATCATGGCCCTTTGATTGATCTCAGGGTGTACGTGGAAGGTGGGATTTTGTGGACGTACGATAGTCGCTTGCCTAGAGACTGCACAGAAACACATTGAAGAAAAAAATATAAGGAAAGGGAGGGGACCTGGGATCGAACCCAGGTCCTGAAGGTCATCAACGCATGTGCCTGCCAATCGTGCCACTTGGTTACTTTGTATGTTAAATAACTGGAGAATAATATAATAAGAAACAACGATTAATGGGAAATTTAGCGCGCAAATTTAAATGGACCACTCATGCCTTGACACTGCATCATCTTCTCCGTTTTGTTTTTTTTCTGAAAACACAAAGACAATAAACAACGGTTTTGAACCGTTCTGCAATATACCATTAGAGAAAATAACGAATAGGCCATAAGGCCTCATAAATTAAGCGCGATGGTTGATTTTGAACCGTCCCAACATGCTGAATCCAGTTGTGGTACCATGGGACTCTAATTTTTCCTGAACTGGGAAACCCCAATTCAAAGTTCTTCAAACCCTAAAAAACGATAATGGTGGATTCGCGTAGGGTGCATAAGAATTCAATCAAACATGTGGGTTAGCTTCAGAATTGAACATAGAACACAAATTAAACATCAAAAATTGTAAAAGGTGCATGAATCATGATGCAAGAAAGTGATAAATTTCTGTACAGGGCATCGGTGTTCTCATGTTTCTTGATGTCAAAGTTTTTGGTTTTGATCCAAATCCCTTCTTTTAATCCTCAGCAAGCTAATGGAATCAGTATTGAGGCTTGAATCGCTTTAGAATTAGGTTTTCAGTTTTTCTTTTTCAAGCAAAAATTCCTAGTTCTTTTGATGCTTTTCTGCGCAGCCCTGTGGTTAGCATGATTAGGTTTGTGATCAGGCTCATATACTGAATGAATTAGGTCAAATTCCTTGTCCAAAGAATCAAAGATTTGATAAAGGGATATTTGATTTTTATGGCAAAATATTTTCATATCTTTCCATGCAATTTTGTATCAATCATGATCCAATCAATCCAATTCTTTCCATATTGAATTATGCACGAATTATTGAGTAGATTACATGTGCAAAAAGATTTGATACTTAGGTTAAATATTTTCCATGCATTTAATTTGATTTAAATGAATTAATATAAATAAAAATTCAAATAAATAAATAAAAAATGAAGAAATACTTCCCTTTGGGCCAAGTGGTCGTGCACATGCTTGGAATGATGAATTGTGGAAGAAAAATGGGCCCATTAGCAATTTTAGGTCATTTGAATCAATGTTGACTTTTCAAAATATCCAAAAATTTCCCAAGTTCTACAAGGCATAACTTGCTCAATTTTTAAGCTTTTCTCATGTTCTTGGACATTTTGGAAAGGTCTTTGAGTCCTCTAACCAATGCTTTTGGTCCCATGTCATTTTGATTTACCAATCGCAAGTTATGGCCTTTGACTTAAAGTCCCTTTTTGTTGACTTTTGAAAATGACCTATAATGTTGAAATTGATAACTTTTTGTGAGAGCATTTCTTGGACTTGAAGTATGAAGATGAGTTGTAGGAAATGTCTTTCTCTTCAAAATTAGCTTTGGATGGAATTTTTCTGATAATCCATGTGAAAGTTATGCCCTGGTCAATTTACAGTTGACTTTTTCAGCTGTCCAAATAAGGAAACTTTTGCATCTTGATGATTTTTGAGCCAAACTTTGAGAATCATGATCAAGCATTAATCAAATGATGTTTGTGGCTTCAAAATGATATGTTGACCAAAAATTTGAACTTTTGACTGTCAAATGACCATTTTGCCCCTACAGTTGACTGTAGTGCAATTTAGGGTTTTGACTGTGCAATTTTGTGCTGAATGTCTTGAAACTTGGTATGAGGATGCTTGACCATATTTGTAGGCATATGAGACTTGATTGGACCTTTGGAAGCTTCATTTTCTTGATCAGAGCATAAACCCTAGTTTTGACTACTTAGGAGGCTCTTGCACTGTGCAACCCTTGGGGAATTTTGAAGCATGACTTGGCAATTTCTTGAAGAATATGGGAGGGCAAATTTTGGGGTACAACAGTTGCCCCTGTTCAATCTTCTTAGACCTGAGGATGCAGATTGGCTGATGCGCCTTTCGTAATCCGAGGGTTGAAGATGATTGAACACTAGAGTGCCCAGAAATTTGCGCTCACATAGTAGCAGTGATGATGATGGGAATGGGCTTACAGATGCCATTTAGAGGTTGATGAATAGATGATGGGCTTATAGATGCCATCTGGATGTTGATCGCATAAGAGATTCTTTAGCGAGAACCTGCATACCTGCAAAAGAAAAGTGAGTACCTGACATGTTGCAAGAGCTGATTTTCAGATGCTTGGTATAGATGCGTCCTGACTGGTTACAGGAGCTGGATCTGGAGCTTCACAAGATGATGAATGAACCAGGGATGGTTACTACCTCAGCATGAACGGTGAGAGAACCTTGGGTGACTTTAACTTCAACAACGCTCGTTGAGAAAATCTTGGTGGGAATTACCATCTTCGCAGTATCGGGAAGAGAACCAATAGGCAATTATGACCTGAAAGGGAATTACATCTCACGCACCGTCGGGGAGAGGACCATAGGAAATTATAACCTGGGCTGGAACTGTTAAGGTTGGTGAGTTATCTCTACTGACAGGTTATTTCCATGGACGGGTGGTCTATAACGACGAGTGTCTATAACGACGAGTGTCTTATCACGACGAGTGTCTATAACGACGAGTGTCTATAACGACGAGTGTCTATAACGACGAGTGTCTATCATGACGAGTGTCTATAACGACGAGTGTCTATCACGACGAGTGTCTATAACGACGAGTGTCTATAACGACGAGTGTCTATAACGACGAGTGTCTATAACGACGAGTGTCTATAACGACGAGTGTCTATAACGACGAGTGTCTATCACGACGAGTGTCTATAACGACGAGTGTCTATAACGACGAGTGTCTATAACGACGAGTGTCTATCACGACGAGTGTCTATAACGATGAGTGTCTATCACGACGAGTGTCTATCACGACGAGTGTCTATCACGACGAGTGTCTATCACGACGAGTGTCTATAACGACGAGTGGAAGTAATTTTAACTGGATTTTCCTTCTTTGGCGAGTTGTCTTTAATGACGAGATGTCTTTAATGTCGGGCGTCTGTACTGACGAGATGTCTTCAATGAAGGGTTGTTTTCTTTGACTTTAGGAAGTAATTAACTGAACATGTCTTCTTTGACTGGATGGGCATCAGAAAAACCTTTGGGATTTAACTGGGCTTGTCTTCTTTGACTGGATTTGTCTTCTTTGACTGGATTGGTCTCTTTTGACTATATTTGTCTACTTTGACTGAATTTGTCTTCTCTGACTGGATTGGTCTCTTTTGACTATATTTGTCTACCCTGACATAGCTGATCATCTAACTGTATCCCTCCTGAAAGGTAACGGTCAGTCATATGCAATGCATGATGTGAATCAAGTAATGATGTTCTCAACACATGAGATTGTATGATATGATGCGTATATGCATGTATTGTGATGTTTATGAATGTATCTGCGTCTTAGGAAATTAGATCTTTGACGGTTGCCGGGAAGTCAAATCCTGGGCTGATATTGAAGAATAGATTTTGCTTCCGCTGGGGGATACCACTGTTCTTTGGAAGTGTTGATAGACTTCGCTGGGGATAAGGAGACTTCGTCGAGGACGCTCTTTCCGTGGCTTTTGGCTGAGGATAACCCAGTTATATCCTGGTAAGGAAATAACTCTTTGAATAAAGTCGGAGAGACGTGTTCGCTCTGCAGGGAGTGAAGGTATCTTGGTCGCATTCTTCAGCTGAACTTACCTTGGCACTTCGATGGACAGGGCAACCGGATCATTTAGACAACTCTTTATTGCCCCGGTTTCAGTGGGAGAGGAAGACCTATGAGGTGCTGATAATCGTTGATGGACAAACCTTCTTCTGGCGGGCAGGTGATGAGATGGTAGGACATAGTCGTACGCTTTGATCCCTAACTTTTGCCTGGACCGCCCTTTCGGGTTTTCGGTCCACCGGGATACCCATTTTTGCCCAAGCCGCCTTTTCAGGTTTTCGACTTGCCGGGTGTACAGATATTTTCATTTCATCCCTTATTTTGCCCGAACCCTTTTGGCTCGCCGGGAAGCCCTTATTTTTGCCTAGGCATGTCAGCCTAGCGGGTCTTTGATTTTGCGTAGTATTTTTTCGACTATGTCTGTTCTCAGAAAGTAGGGAGTTGCCCATGTTAGAAATGTTTTGTCATGTCACCAGAAGGTGTTTGATCAGGCGAGGTTCGTTGATGGGAATTCATGTCCAATGCCCCAAGTGGCTCAGGCGGAGGTTTGCCCCTGGCTGTTTGGCCTTTGAGAGATTCTTCGAATCTTGATTGGATTGCCCCAGATGATGGACCATGGTCATGCCATGCCCCTTGATTGGAGATACTCTTATTCATTAGACTTTCATTGTGCGAATTTCCTTGTTGTTCAAACAAAAGTCATATGCAAACAAAGTTATGTTAAAAATGCAAAGCCTATGTCTGTCTTGAAGATTTTGTAAATGCGTTTTTTTTTTCATAAAACAAATGATTGTTTGTAAAACGTGATGTCAACTCCGTATTTACCGTAAGCCTTAAGGAGTCAGGATACCTTTCGTAACAATATGCTTTCGAACTAACCCATGCTTCAGCTAGGACTTTTGAGGGTTATAACGTGGCCTGGTTCACGGTTTAAGAAACAAAGGATAAAGGCTCAAATTTTATTTGTACCCACCCGCTCTTCGTGATGTTCTCCAAACCTAAACTCAGTTGATCGTACGTTAGACCTTGTTTGAGTCTTTGCTCTAATTTTCCGGTGATGGTTCAGATATTGATGATTTATTTGGAATAGGCAGTCATTTTTTGTTTTTGTGGAGGGTTTGTGAGACCTCTTTTCTTTTTGATTTGATTATCCCTGTTTTTTTTGCCTGAACTGTTTCCTTTTGTGGAATTACAGTCAGCGGGATACCCCAGCTTTGTAAGTCTCCTTCATGGGTATTTTGACTTATTGGGCTTCTTTCTTTTGAGAAGTAATGACTGCCTGTCCTTATTGATTATTCGGAACCATCATGGTCTTTCTTTGTTTTGTAAGGACCTCCTTCGGTGCCATTCGTTATGCACTTGGATCAACTGAGAGACTACCCTGCCCCAGGTTATGATAAAGGGTTTTAATTTTCGAAAAGAAAAACTCCTACTTCTTTGGCTCAGAGGGGTTGACGAGGGATTATCATCCTTATAACTCCAGTGTTTAGGGATTGAAACAATGCCTGTACCTCATCAGTGGGGTCTGTTCAAAAGCATACTGTAAAGATCATGGTATCGTTTTCGTCATCCTCCCTCAAGAGGCTTAGAATTATTAATCGAGAGTTGACATCAGAAAAAATATGAAAATAATTTGCACATAGTGAATACGAAATAATTACTTCAAAACAGACATGTATAGTGCATTAATGAAATAACAATGTTTGACATGAAACAAAATGTTTGAACCATTGAAAGAAGATTACAAATTGAACATTCGAATGAACAAAAAAATCCAATCCTAGCCATGTCTTGGCAGGGGAGCAGTTGTCACATTGGGAGTCTCTGGAGAGTCAAGTTGGACTTCCTTTGCATCAATCAGATCTTGAACCCTATTCCTCAAAGTCCAACAGTCATCTGTAGCATGCCTCGGGCTGTCAGAATGATAGGCGCAGCGAACATTGGGATTGTACCTTGAAGGTGTCCTGTTAGGATTCTTCAGGGGATCCATGAGAGTTACCAACTTGGTTTCCAGCAGCTGTGGCAATATCTGTGACAAGGTCATACCGAGGGGAGTAAATCGCCTCTTACGTCTTTCTTCCCTTTGTTGGTGGTGACGCTGAGGAGTACCGGCCGGCTTTGCAATAGTTACTGCGTTGACAACACTAGATTCTCTTTTGGATTGTCTCTTCTCAGTGTTCGAGGAGTCACCATTCTGTATTTTCCCTGACTTGATGCCAGCTTCTATTCTTTCTCCGGTCAAGATCAGATCTGTAAACCCAGCAGCAGAATTCCCAATCAGGTGGTTGAAAAATGGCCCAGATAGGGTCCCCAAGAACATGTCGATGAGCTCGCGGTCAGTCAGAGGTGGTTGTACCCTTCCAGCAAGGTCCCTCCATTTTTGGGCATATTCTTTGAAACCTTCACCCGTACCCATAAACATCCCCTGAAGCTGAGTGCGCGTGGGAGCGAGGTCGGCATTGTACTGGTACTGCTTGTAGAATGCAGTGGCTAAGTCTTCCCAGGTACGGATGTTGGCTCCATTCAGTTGATAGAACCAGTCAAGCTGAGTCCCTGAAAGACTTTCCTGGAAAAAGTGGATCCATAAGTTCCTGTCGGCCGTGTAGGGCTGGATCCTCCTCATGTATGACCTGAGATGCAGCTTTGGACATGATGCCCCGTCGTACTTTGCAAAGGCAGGTGCCTTGAATTTGTGCGGGATCACTACCCCAGAAGACAGACCTAGATCCTCGAAGTCCAGGCCAGACACTTTTTGTATCTCCATAGCACTTAGCCGGTCTTCCAACTGTTTGTACCTATCCTCAACCGGAGGGTACTGTTCGTCATTGAAATCTGTCTCATTGTCAGAGACCACTGGGCTGGGAATCCTTTCCTCTTGATGACTGTCTTTCCCCACAGATGGAGTTGTCCTCTCAGCTTCATCCTGCAGGGTGTTCCCAGATCTGCGTCTAGGGCTGAACAAAACAGTCCTCTTCTTCTTCTTTTCCTTCTTTAAGAGCAGAGCCTTCAGATCTTGTTGCCCCTGGGTCAAATTCATGATCAGCCCTTGGAACTGGGCGTTCTGAGCCTGGAGGGCCTTGATAGTGTGCTCGGTTGAGGATTCAGGATTCATGACGAGGCTGCTGAAATAAACAACGAAGAAGGTAAGCAACCTGCAGAGAAAGGGTACCTGTTATGCAATGATATGTATGATATGCATGCAATGATTTCAAGGACCTCGAGGGGTAAACAAATTGTTAGAGTTGGAAACTGGTAACTTGATTGAAGGTACTTCATGTTGTTGAGAGTCCTTCTTCAAGGGTCAAAGGCTCACCATATCCAATGGGTCATAGCCCCTGACAACTTTGGCTAGAGGAAAATAAATCCTCTTTGCCCCTTGCTAGATGTTTGATTTATCATGACCTGCATCACAAGCCCTTGAGATCCTTGAAATGGGTTAGGATGTATGCAATGGTATGATGTTATGCTATGCATGGGGTAATGTGAATAAACCCTGTTATGAGCCCTTATTAAGGACTATAAACAGAAACCTGCAAGAAACTTAAGTAAAACCTGTCATGAGTCCCAGTTAAGGACTAAAACAAACCCTGCAAGAAACTCGGTAAACCTTGTTATGAGTCCTAGTTAAGGACTAAAACAAAAACCTGCAAGAAATTTAGTTATGAGTCCTAGCTAAGGACTATGAACAAAACCTGCAAGAAGTTCAGATGTCAGATAACAAGCATGCAAGTAGCCAAGTACGAAGGCACACAAGTCACACAAGAGAAGCCCTTAGAGTTTAGGCTAGCATGAGGTTTGGGGTACTACCCTCTTGAAGTTGGCGGGCTCAAAACCTGTCCTATCAGAAGTAACCGGGTTCTAAGGATCCCAATATCACGGGATTGCTTTCATTGTTCATCGTTCCGATTTAGCCACTGAACTGGCGACCGAAATATTCCAGGAAAGCAACCCTCAATTGAGTGTAGTATCGAGTATCAACCAACCTCGGACTGCACCAAAGTCAGTTATCTCACTACCCTAAAGAGGCCAAGATAGTTCAATTAAGGTTCCTAAGGTCTGTTGATGCTTTATGACACCACGCGGAGGCCCCGTACTCTCCTTGACTGAACTCAAGGGTTACCGGTACACACCAAAGTGCCACATCAACGTAGCATACTGTTTCAACCATGTCGGTATACCCCGCACAGTTCCCTCACAGTCTGGTTGCTACTTTCTAAGAAGGTATCCCCCAGATCCGGGTTAGGATCTATAGAACTCCCAAGACAGTCCCACAATTTAAAGCAAGCAAAGGAAAACAATTGAAAACACAGTTATGAACTAGCTCTAAGGTACACCTCACTTTATAAGATCATCCCCAGCAGAGTCGCCAGTTCTGTGATCGGTGGATCTGGAACTGACTGTTTAACGCTGGTTCGCGAAATGTCGCGGAAGCAAGAGTCGCCACCGTCTTTTATTTTCTCCAAATGGAAAGGACAAAAGCACAGAAAAATTCCTTATAGAGATTGCTCTCGGTTCGGGAGGTAGATTATAGAAAGGGAAGGTGTTAGCACCCTTTCTATCCATGGTTGTCCATGGGCTCTTAGATACTTGCTCACTTGTGTTTTCAAAAATGGTTTGTTTGCTTTTCAACTGTGGGTTTAAAAAAAGTTTCTTTGAAAATTTCAGTTCGACTCTTGTATCAGTCCTCAAGAGTGTTTGAAAAGTTGCTTTCGAAAGCTTTTTGAAAAGGTGTTGGTGTGAAAAGTATTTTTGAATTTATTTTGAGATTAGAGCAAGTATCTAGAGTCGTCTACCTACCCTAAGGAATTCGTCTGTGTAAATGTCCTTTAAAGTAGTGCCATCCCACCATTGAGAGGTAGGTAGCACCACCATTGGAGGTGTTTGGGTCAATTCGAGGTTCGAGACATGGTGATCACCAGAGCAATGGGAAGACACCTTAGAAGCTACCCTCATGCCAGGTTCCCGGATCATGAGGACTTACTAAGACATCCTCTACTCGACGATCACCTTTCGAGGCAAGGCAACAGTGAGGCGTACCCTAGGGGTGGTGTGTGATTTGTGTGTCGTTTTCATTTGCATTTATCTTGTCATGTTATTGGTGTTCTACGCTTGTTTCCATTTTTGTCCATACATTCTTTCATGCTTTGATTTAACAGTTAAAATATTGCGGGAAAAGTAAATTCTAAGCTATTACAAATGGCGCGGGTCCACATCGCCAAAATTAACCAGGACCCGATTTGACGGAAAAATAAGGAAAGTAAAGAATTAAAAGTGCGAGTAATTAAATACATGGCTTCGGGAGAGATACATAAATATTTAAACGAAATAAAATAAATATGCGAATTAGAACAACAATTGAAAACGAGGGCGTTGGACCCTTTTGAAGTTAAATTGAAATTAAGAATTAATTAATTATTAAAAGAAGGAAAGGAGATGTTTTCTTGGTATTTTTAGTATTTTAGGATTTGATGAAAAAAATAGAATTAATTAAAATTAAAATAAGATGCAAACCCTAATTCTAGTGGCTTTTAATTTATTAAAAAAAATATTGAAGTTTTTTAACCTAAAATCAACCCTAATTTTTATATGCAAATTTGATTATAAAATAAATAAAATAAATAATATTAAGTATTTGAAAGAAAAATAAAAAGGATGAAAATTAATTAAACCTAATTCTATGTTTTTTCTAGATTTTTATTAAGAAAATATTAAATTAAACCCTAATTTAAAACTAATTAATTTACATGCAAATTTATTTACAAAATATTAACTAATTAAATATATTTAATTTTGATCTTTTCTGATTTTTATGGTGTTTTATGATTTTATGAAAATAAATAAATCAAAGAAATAAATGAAATTAATTAAAATAAAGAAAAGAAAAATATAAGAAAAGAATAGAGAAAGCAAACCCTAGGGGTTTCAGTCCCACATTGGGAGGTAAAGTCCATGTGATTAGGCCCATTATGTCTTGGCCCTTCTGACTTTTGCGTTGGCATGTGAGACGGTTGACTTGTGTTCATCATACTCTCCAGATCATGGCCCTTTGATTGATCTCAGGGTGTACGTGGAAGGTGGGATTTTGTGGACGTACGATAGTCGCTTGCCTAGAGACTGCACAGAAACACATTGAAGAAAAAAATATAAGGAAAGGGAGGGGACCTGGGATCGAACCCAGGTCCTGAAGGTCATCAACGCATGTGCCTGCCAATCGTGCCACTTGGTTACTTTGTATGTTAAATAACTGGAGAATAATATAATAAGAAACAACGATTAATGGGAAATTTAGCGCGCAAATTTAAATGGACCACTCATGCCTTGACACTGCATCATCTTCTCCGTTTTGTTTTTTTTCTGAAAACACAAAGACAATAAACAACGGTTTTGAACCGTTCTGCAATATACCATTAGAGAAAATAACGAATAGGCCATAAGGCCTCATAAATTAAGCGCGATGGTTGATTTTGAACCGTCCCAACATGCTGAATCCAGTTGTGGTACCATGGGACTCTAATTTTTCCTGAACTGGGAAACCCCAATTCAAAGTTCTTCAAACCCTAAAAAACGATAATGGTGGATTCGCGTAGGGTGCATAAGAATTCAATCAAACATGTGGGTTAGCTTCAGAATTGAACATAGAACACAAATTAAACATCAAAAATTGTAAAAGGTGCATGAATCATGATGCAAGAAAGTGATAAATTTCTGTACAGGGCATCGGTGTTCTCATGTTTCTTGATGTCAAAGTTTTTGGTTTTGATCCAAATCCCTTCTTTTAATCCTCAGCAAGCTAATGGAATCAGTATTGAGGCTTGAATCGCTTTAGAATTAGGTTTTCAGTTTTTCTTTTTCAAGCAAAAATTCCTAGTTCTTTTGATGCTTTTCTGCGCAGCCCTGTGGTTAGCATGATTAGGTTTGTGATCAGGCTCATATACTGAATGAATTAGGTCAAATTCCTTGTCCAAAGAATCAAAGATTTGATAAAGGGATATTTGATTTTTATGGCAAAATATTTTCATATCTTTCCATGCAATTTTGTATCAATCATGATCCAATCAATCCAATTCTTTCCATATTGAATTATGCACGAATTATTGAGTAGATTACATGTGCAAAAAGATTTGATACTTAGGTTAAATATTTTCCATGCATTTAATTTGATTTAAATGAATTAATATAAATAAAAATTCAAATAAATAAATAAAAAATGAAGAAATACTTCCCTTTGGGCCAAGTGGTCGTGCACATGCTTGGAATGATGAATTGTGGAAGAAAAATGGGCCCATTAGCAATTTTAGGTCATTTGAATCAATGTTGACTTTTCAAAATATCCAAAAATTTCCCAAGTTCTACAAGGCATAACTTGCTCAATTTTTAAGCTTTTCTCATGTTCTTGGACATTTTGGAAAGGTCTTTGAGTCCTCTAACCAATGCTTTTGGTCCCATGTCATTTTGATTTACCAATCGCAAGTTATGGCCTTTGACTTAAAGTCCCTTTTTGTTGACTTTTGAAAATGACCTATAATGTTGAAATTGATAACTTTTTGTGAGAGCATTTCTTGGACTTGAAGTATGAAGATGAGTTGTAGGAAATGTCTTTCTCTTCAAAATTAGCTTTGGATGGAATTTTTCTGATAATCCATGTGAAAGTTATGCCCTGGTCAATTTACAGTTGACTTTTTCAACTGTCCAAATAAGGAAACTTTTGCATCTTGATGATTTTTGAGCCAAACTTTGAGAATCATGATCAAGCATTAATCAAATGATGTTTGTGGCTTCAAAATGATATGTTGACCAAAAATTTGAACTTTTGACTGTCAAATGACCATTTTGCCCCTACAGTTGACTGTAGTGCAATTTAGGGTTTTGACTGTGCAATTTTGTGCTGAATGTCTTGAAACTTGGTATGAGGATGCTTGACCATATTTGTAGGCATATGAGACTTGATTGGACCTTTGGAAGCTTCATTTTCTTGATCAGAGCACAAACCCTAGTTTTGACTGCTTAGGAGGCTCTTGCACTGTGCAACCCTTGGGGAATTTTGAAGCATGACTTGGCAATTTCTTGAAGAATATGGGAGGGCAAATTTTGGGGTACAACACACGAGTTTTCTTAACGAGGATTTCTTGAGTATCCATCAAGTGTTGGATGCTTGACTTCAATAGCAGACAGTCGGATTACAAGGTTGAACAAAGGTAACAATCTTTTTCGCAGCCCGGGAAAATACCGGCTTTCAACAAATTCATCTTGATCATTGGCAACGGAGTCATTAAGTCATCAACAGCAGTAACGCGAAGATCTTCTACAATAGCATGGACATTATGACCATGTTTTGGCATATGAGCGGATATCACATTAGGTTTTTCGGGGGCATCAAACTCCACCTCCTTGGCATCTATTAAATCTTGGATCTTGTTTTTAAGGGCCCAACAGTTGTTGGTGTCGTGCCCCACACTGTCCGAATGATATGCATATTTTGCATTTGAATGATAATAAGGAGAAAAGGTATTTGGGTTTTTTGGCGCCTCTTTCAAGTTTGTAAGGTTTAACTTTAACAAATGAGGGAGGACCTGAGCAGGTGTCATATTAATCTGGGTGAATTGCCGTGCAGGACTTTCCACCCTGGTTTGGTTAGCTCTAGGTTGACTTCTTCGAGGTTGATCGACTGAGGAGTTCTGAATCATCACAGCCCCCACCGCCGGTCGGTGCTCCATTCTTCCTTGATTTATCTGGGTGTAAATAGCAGAAACTTCTTTCTTGGCTGGAAAGGTCTTCTTGATAGCAGTGGAAGTAGATGCATCCTTCTGAATTTTACTGCTCTTAATGCCAGCTTCGACTCTTTCACCCATCAAAATTAGCTTGGTGAACCCTGCAGATAAGCTCCCGATCAAGGGATTAAAGAATGGACCTGACAGGGTCCCCAAAAACATATCAACAAGCTCTCTTTCGGACAATGGTGGCTGCACCCTTCCAGCCAAATCCCGCCACTTCTGGGCATACTTCTTAAAGCCTTCATTAGAGACCATACCCATACTCTGTAATTGAGTACGAGTAGGTGCTAAATCTGCGTTATATTGATATTGTCGGTAGAAAGCAGTAGCCAAATCCTCCCAGTTATGTACATCAGATCTCTCAAGCTGATAGAACCAATCCAATTGCGTTCCCGACAAACTATCTTGAAAAAAGTGGACCCACAGATCCTTATCAGAAGAGTGAGGTTGGATCTTTCTGACGTAAGACCGCAGATGCATCTTCGGACAAGACAAACCATCATATTTAGCAAATGTAGGTACTTTGAATTTAGGGGGAATGACGATCCCAGCAACCATCCCTAGTTCTTCGAAATCTAACCTAGGTACTCTTTGTACCTCCATGGCTGCCAGCCGATCTTCCAAATTCTTATACTTATCGTCCGCAGAAGGGTACTACTGCTCAGAGTAATCTTCATCCTCTTCTTCTTCTTCCTCTTCAGCCTCAGACTCGAAAGGTACTGCAGCTCCTTTTTCCTTTGCCACCCCTTCATCAGACGTCGAGGGGAAATCCAGGACTCTCCTAGCTTGGTTCTTAAATCTTCTTCCCATAGTGGCCACACCAACTCTTTTCTTGTTCTTCTTTTCTTTTTCCTTTTCCTTCTCTAACAGTGCTTTAAGGTCCTCTTGACCATTTGCCAAGGTCATGAGGAGTTGTTGGAACTGTGAATTCTGTGCTTGTAGATCTTTGACTGTCTGCTCTATATCCATCTTGCTGAAATAAACAGCAGAGAGATAAGGAAACCTGGTGTGAAGATCTATTTATGCATATGATGAATGATATGTATTCATGTAATGCATTCAAGGATTCAGAAATTCAAATTTTTTGCAAACAAAAAAGAACGCACGTCATATTAATAAGAAGAGTTTTGTTAGTACATAAATGCCCCATGGGCAAAAACAATACAAAATTCTAATGTAAAAAGACGTTGCGCATCCTTTTCGGTGCGATGTAAGTGTTGAGAGTCTGCTCTTCATGGAGTCGATGAGTAAGTTCTAAAACCTTCTTCTCACTGGCGTAAAAGCTGGCTTCAAAAGTATTTCGTTCTTCCTTGAGCTGTATCCAACTCTTTTGCAAATCCTCCAATGATGTTGGCATGTCAGGATGTAGGAGGGTGTATGGAACCTCTCCTTCCATAAAAGGCTCTTTGATCATAGGCAGAATGTAGGGGTAAGGCATCATAAGATTCTGGGCGCGGGTTCGTACCCACTTGAGGTAAGGCTCAAGGGGGATGGAATTCTTGTGTCCCAGTGTCTTACTGTCCACTTTGTTGGGCATCCTCCAAGCTCGGATAAACCTTTGTCGAAGTCCTTGAGCGTTGTTGTCGAAGTCAAAAACCAAATATGGAATCAGCATGTCATGAGGGCCATCCCTTCGGGCATACCCAAATTGTCTCAGAGCTAAATATGGTTTGTAGGTAATGCCTCCCCTAATTCCAAGTAGTGGGACATTAGGGAATTCTCCACAACGATCAATGATGATGACATTTTCTCTGGACCGAGAACACCAATGAACATCAGAATGTGTAAGAGTCATCAATCGTTGTGACCACCTCAAGCCTTGCTCATTCTTCAAGACTGATTGGGGAAGGTGAGAAATAAACCACCTTGCTAGAAGAGGAGTACAACACATGAGAACACCTCTTTTCCTCATTGTTCGTGTGTAAAATGAGTGTAGGATGTCCCCAAGCAATGTAGGCACAAGATTCCGAGATATGAAAATCTTGACAGCATTCACATTTATAAGCTGATCAGGGTTTGGGAACAAGACCAAACCATAGATGAGAAGTGCTACAATCTCCTCAAAATCTTGCAGATCTAGAGAATTCTAGCAGTCTTGTGCCTTCTCAAACAGAAACTTTGCCAAGAAACCCTTGACACCACTTCTGGTTTCCCAATGACCTTTAATATCAGATGGTTGCAAGTGTAAGGCTTGAGCAACATCTTTAGGCTTTGATTCTCTTTCCATATCATTGTAGGGTAGTTGATGGAGAATAGGAATCCTCAGGAGTTGAGAAAATTCCTCCAAAGTAGGCACTAGTTGGTAATCGGGAAATGTGAAGCAATGGTGTAGGGGGTAAAAGAACTGGAAGAGAACTTTCACCATGTCTTCTTTAATGTTGGAGTTCACCAAGTTGAGAAGTCTACCATGTCTTTCACTGAAGAGAGAATTCTCTGGAATCTTGGAAGCAAGCTCTTTGAGTTGAGGAGGGATCCTCACAAGGTTGACTTGGATTGTTTTTCTGCGGAGTGATTCCATTACCTACTGTGATACGGTGGGAGAACTGACTAGTGTTTTGCGTTTGTATTCGCACTTGTGCGGTTGAGCAAGAGTCGCCATCGACTTTTTATTTTATCCTAAAGGAAAGGTTAAAAAAGCACAGCAAAAACCTTTTGAGATATTTCGTGGGTTCGGGGGGTAGATTATGAAAAGGGAAGGTATTAGCACCCTTTTCATCCATGGTTATCCATGGGCTCTTAGTTACTTGGTTTTTTTTAGATCACTTGCCTTGATTTTAGATTGCTTTGAAATTGTGGTGTGTGTGAGTGTTTTGAAAGTGTTTTTGAAGAGATGCCTTGTCTTAGGCGACCAATGTATTTGACTCGTGTTTGAGTGTTTTACAAAAGTGTGTATCTTTTCGAAAAGATGTTTCAAAATGTTTTTGAGAGTTTGTTTGAAAGTGTTGTGGATTGTGGTTTTTGAAAAGAAGGCAAGCGTTTTTGCAAATTGATCTCAAGTAACTAAGACTTTTGTCTACCCTATTGTACTCAAAGGTTTTTGTTATGTTTTAAACCCTTTTTAACAATTTTGTTCCACCATTGAATTTGGTGGACAATCTTGCGTTTAAGAAGTTTGTTCGGGACGGGCGCGGGTCATCGTATGGACCATGAATGCAATGGTGCCAAGTGTCTTTGGCAATTTGCTTTGAAGGGACTATGATCATTCCGTTTAGGCAACACTTTGAGAGACTTATGATCATTTGATTTTGTTTTGCCAAAGATACTCGACATGCAAGCATGGCCCATTTTGGAAGGCAACATGTGGGATTACCCTAGAGGGTGCAAGTGTGATTGTGTATTGATTTCATGTATTTGTCTTGTATTAGGTTATCTAGCGTTTGATTTTATGTACATGCAAACCCTAGGTCTAACCATGGTATAATTGGAAAACTGTAAATTGCGAAAATGTAAAGTCTACGCTATTACAAAATAGTATCCGAGAGTGGGGGTACAATATTCACAAATGGGGATGAGACTTATAGTATCCAATAAGTTACAACCAAATCGAATTTGCGATCAAATGTAAATGAGGTATATCAATGTATAAGATAAACAAATGTGTATAGGGGCAATGTGAATGTATTCATATTGTATAAGTGTGAGATGTATTGTGTAGGTATGTGATTATTTACAGGTGTGACAAGGTGAAGTTAATGCGTATTAGGGGATTTGTTTTGACCTAAATATGTATTTAATGAATCTTTGATTTGTATATTTTTAATATTTACAAAAGAAATGTTTTAATTGAATGTTCAAGTTTTAATTAAATTATGTATACAAAAAAATGATGTTTTAAGAAAAGAAAATATTTCTAAGTTTTAATTATGTACACAAAAAGTATTTTTCATTTGTTATGAATCGAATTATGTATATTAAAAAAGAAATGTATTTTTAATTGTTATGTACAAAAGTATATTTAAGAGAAAAAGATCTTTTCAATTATATTGTATGATATGTACAAAATTATATTTAAATTAAATGTTTTAAAATTATGTATATAAGATATTTTAATTAAAAGAATAGAAAAGTATTTTCAATTATATGATGTAGAAAAAATGTATCTTAATTAAATGTTTAAGAAAAATGATATATTTTCAATTAATTATGTATATTAACAAGAGTGTATTTTTATTAAAATATATTAAAGTTAGAAAAAGAATTTTTGTATTAAAAAGGTTTTAAGTATAAAAGAAAATGATCTATGTTAATTTAAATAAAAGGCTTGAAATAGGTTAGAAGTGGGCTCAAAGAGGGGGGTGTGAATTGGGGCAAGGATTTGGGCTTAGGCATGCAGAGACGGGCAAGGCCCACGTTGGACTCAAAACAATTTAGGGTTTGGAATTGTTGTTCAGTTGGAACAAAAGGCTTAGGGTTTGTTAGGCGCGCCGTTCACTTGTTCGTTTCTGAGTTCTTCAGCCCTTCTCCGTTCATCCTCATGCATGTCTCGGTACTTCCCTTCGTTCGAGGCCACCGGCGCCACCTATCTCCCTCCTCCTTACACTCGCTCCAACGGCAATATAAAAGGGTATGAATTCGTTCAAACGCATTAGGGATCTTGTATTTTTGCATGCTTAGTTCTTTGTTTATTGATTCAGATTATGTGCTTCTTTGGTTCGAGGTACGCGAAGAGGGAAAGAATCTATACCTTTCTGAGGAGACGGGGGAGGGACGGAGGTGGAGGCGCCCAGGCGGCCAAGGGCGGAGCGAGATGATGATGGACTTGTGGACTCCGGTTTGCGTATTCTTTGTCTTTGTCCTATTATTTGGTGATGATGATGAACTGAGCCTTTTTGATATTCACTTCCTCTTTGTTATCTTGATGCCTTCGAGTTGCCTTTGAATTGCATGTGATATTGCTTTTTCTGAGACTTTGATGCTTTGTACGCCTTTTCCTTCTTCTTCTGATTTTGCCCCTTGTGTTTGTTGCCTCTTTTCCACCCAATGATGAATTCATAATTCTGAGGGGGCCTCGCCTGTATGCTTGAAATGTTGTTGTTGCTTCTGAACGAATTTTGGTTTGTGTTGCCCCTGAATACTTTCTCTCTTCTTCTCTTATTGCCTTGAGTTGGATGCCTGGATTAATTTGCTTCGTACGTTGGTTTGATGGCCCGATGATGAAGAGATTCTGAGGGTCTGGATGGTTTATGTTTGGATTAAATGGTTTTGGCCAGGTTTTGGTATTAGGCTTGAGGTTCGAGTTTAGATAAGGCTGATGCAGGTATTATTTGGTTTTGGGATGGGTTTGAAAAATGGTTTTGGTTATGTTTGTCATCTTGGACAGTTTGTTGGTATATTTGTTTGACAGGGTATCAGGTTGGTTTATTAGGCCATGGTTTGGTTTCAGGCAGGGTTGAGCTTCAGGCTTGAACTTGGTTTTGAGGTTTTTGGTTGGTAACTGGTTTTGCTTCAGCAGGTTTCAGGTTTAGACAGGGGTTAATGGTTATTGCTTGAGGTAGCAGGTTCTGAGTTTGGAGATGTTTTATGGTTTAGGCTTTTCAGGCTTGAGGCCTAGCAGGTTATTGCTTGTGTGGTCTCAGGCAAGTGTGCTTGCAGGTTTATGATGGTTTGGAGGATTTTTTTGATGTTTAGGCTTTTTTTTATGTAGCAGGTTTTATGCTTGTATGGCCTTTTGTATGTGCAGGTTGTGGTTAGGCTTCAAGCTTAGCAGTTTGTATATTTTTCTTTTTGTTTTGGTGAAAGTTCTGCCTTTTTGTATATTTTCTTATGCCTGCCTCTAGCCTAAAGCCTGAACCCTGCTTCTTATCTCTCTACCCTTCTCTCTCAGTACAGTTGGATATTTTAATATGCTTCTTTCCTGTACTTTTTCTGAGAAATGCAGGAAAGAAGCATATTAAAATATACTTCAAGTCCAAGAAATGCTCTCACAAAAAGTTATCAATTTCAACATTATAGGTCATTTTCAAAAGTCAACAAAAAGGGACTTTAAGTCAAAGGCCATAACTTGAGATTGGTAAATCAAAATGACATGGGACCAAAGGCATTGGTTATAGGACTCAAAGACCTTTCCAAAATGTCCAAGAACATGAGCAAAGCTTAAAAATTGAGCAAGTTATGCCTTGTGGAAGTTGGGAAATTTTTGGATATTTTGAAAAGTCAACATTGGTTCAAATGACCTAAAATTGCTAATGGGCCTCTTTTTCTTCCACAATTCATTATCCAAGGCATGTGCACGACCATTTGGCCCAAAGGGAAGTTTTTCTTCATTTTTTATTTATTTATTTGGATTTTTATTATTAATAATTCATTTAAATTAAAATAAATACATGAAAAATGCTAAACCTAGGTTTTGAATCTTTTTATGCATAATATATCCTCAAGATTTCGTGCCTAGCCAAATATGGAAAGAACCAATGGAATTGGATATGATTTGTATCAAAAAGCATGTGAACAAGATTTGAAAATCATGGTTTAAAAATCAAATATCATATTCATTAATTCATGGATTTTGATCAAGTTTTTTAACCCTAATTCACTCCATACATAAGCTGGATCAAGACCTAATGCACAAGAACCAAAAAGCTGCGCCAGTAATCCTTACACAAACTTGAAAATTTTGCTTGAAAACTCAAATCTGAAAACACATTTGCAGGTGGATTGAAGCCAAGAAATCCATTCCATTGCATCCCTGGGACCTCAAGCAACGTGCCTGGATCAAGAACACTACCCCTAACGCCTTAAATCGTTGTACAGAAATCGAATTTTTCTCATAAAAAGGCATACTCGTGTTTTTATTTTAAGGCATTTTCATGGCATTTTGTTTGTGTATTCATACTATATGATGTGTTCTGAAGCTAACCATCTACTTTAATTGCGTTTTTGTATACTATATGCGATTCTACCATGGATGCAGATTAGGGTTCTTGGAAGTCCAAATTGGGCGTTTTGAAAAGCGGTAAAATTAGACCACCATAGTACCATGACTGAGTCAAGCATGATTGGACGATCACAAAGCCACCCTCACGCTCAATTTATGAGCATCCCTGGGCTAATCGCTATTTTTTAATAGGGTGCCTAAGGGAACGATGTAAAAACCGTTGCCAATGTTTTATGTTTTCAGGAAAAATAAGCCAAGGAAGGGGATGATTAGGTGGCTACCAATGATTGGAGCGTTTAAAATTTCGTGCGCAAGGAGCACTAACGTGTTTGTTTTATTTTATAATATTTGTCTGTTAGTCAATATGTAGAAAACGCGCTTGGATCAGTTGGCAAGGCATTGTAGTGGTAACGTTCAGGACCTGGGTTCGATCCCAGGTCCCCACCCCCTTTCATATTTTTCTTCATTTAATGTTCATATGCAGTGGCAACGTAGTGGAGCACCATACGTCCATAAAATCTGTCCATCCACGTGCCCAATGGAGCGATCAGAAGGCCAAGAATTGAATAACATGATGCACTGCAGTCAACCACCTCACACACTAATGGCAAAAGTCAAAGAGGCCTGAAGGTCATTGGGCCCAAATTGCTAAAGGAAACCTCCAAATTGGGGGCAGACCCCCTTAGGTTTGCAAATCCTTTTTATTTCTTTATTTTTTTTATTATGTTTATTTTCTTTTAATTGTTGTTTTTAATTAATTCAAATATTTCTCATAATATATAAAAAACACCAAAAAAATCAGAAAAGATAAAAAATAATAAATATTTTATTTAATAGTATTTTGTAAATAAAGTCCATTAATTAACTAGTTTTAAATTAGGTTTTAATCTTGACTTTTTTAATAAAAATCTAAAAAATATAGAATTAGGGTTTTTAATTAAATTTTTATTCCTTTTTCTTATCTTCCATAATAATTAAATATTAAATATTTATTTTTGTAATTAAATTGCATGTAAACTAATTAGGGTTAATTTTAGGTTAAACTTTAACATATTTTCATAATAAAATAAAAATTGTAGAATTAGGTTTAATTGCATTTAATTCTTTTTTCCCATTTAAATCTTAAAATACCAAAAACAAATTTCTTTTAATTTTAATTTCATTAATTTAATAATTGTTTAATTTAATTTAATTAAAAAGGGTCCAACGCCCTCGTTCCTAATTTAAATTTAATTCGCATATTTATTTTTATTCTTTATAATTTTGATGTATCTCTCCCAAGGCCATGTAACATCTTTTATTTGCCGCACTTTTAATTCTTTATTTTTCTGTCAAATCGGGTTCAAGAAATTTTGGCGATGTGGACCCGCGCCTTTTGTAATAGTTTAGAACCTTTACTTTTCGCAATTTTTAACTGTTAATCAAGGCATGCAAGAATGAATGACAAAAAAATAAAAACAAACGCTAGATCACCAATAACATGACAAAAGACAAAAATATCTGAAAACGACACACGAATCACACACCACCCCTAGGGTACGCCTCACTGTTGCCATGCCTCTCGAAAGGTGATCGTCGAGTAGAGGATGTCTTAGTAAGTCCTCATGATCCGGGAACCTGGAATGAGGGTAGCTTCTAAGGTGTCTTCCCATTGCTCTGGTGATCACCATGTCCCAAACCTCGAATTGACCCGAACACCTCCAACGGTGGTGCTACCTACCTCTCAATGGTGGGATGGCACTACTTTAAAGGACATTTACACAGACGAATTCCTTAGGGTAGGTAAACGACTCTAGATACTTGCTCTAATTTCAAAAACAAATCAAAAAATACTTTTCACACCAACACATTTTCAAAAAGCTTTCGAAAGCAACTTTTCAAACACTCTTGAGGACCGATACAAGAGTCGAACTGAAATTTTCAAAGAAACTTTTTAAAACCCACAGTTGAAAAGCAAACAAACCATTTTTGAAAACACAAATGAGCAAGTATCTAAGAGCCCATGGATAACCATGGATAGAAAGGGTGCTAACACCTTCCCTTTCTATAATCTACCTCCCGAACCGAGAGCAATCTCTTTAAGGAATTTTTCTGTGCTTTTGTCCTTTCCATTTGGAGAAAATAAAAGACGGTGGCGACTCTTGCTTCCGCGAACCAGCGTTAAACAGTCAGTTCCAGATCCACCGATCACAGAACTGGCGACTCTGCTGGGGATTCTCTTATAAAGTGAGGTGTACCTTAGGACTAAGATCACTGTGTTTTCAATTGCTTTCTTTGCTTGCTTTAAATTGTGGGACTGTCTCGGGAGTTCTATAGATCCTAACCCGGATCTGGGGATACCTTTTTAGAAAGTAGCAACAAGGCTGTGAGGGAACTGTGCAGGGTATACCGACATGGTTGAAACAGTCTGCTACGTTGATGTGGCACTTTGGTGTGTACCGGTAACCCTTGAGTTCAGTCAAGGAGAGTACGGGGCCTCCGCGTGGTGTCGTGAAGCATCAACAGACCTTAGGAACCTTAATTGAACTATCTTGGCCTCTTTAGGGTAGTGAGATAACTGACTTTGGTGCAGTCCGAGGTTTGTTGATACTCGATACTACACTCAATTGAGGGTTGCTTCCTGGAATATTTCGGTCGCCAGTTCAGTGGCTAAATTGAAACGATGAACAATGAAAGCAATCTTGTGATATTGGGACCCTTAGAACCCGGTTACTTCTAATAGGACAGGTTGAGCCCACCAACTTCAAGAGGGTAATACCCAGACCCCATGCTGGCCTAAACCCTAAGGGTTTCTCTTGTGTGACTTGTGTGCCTTCGTACTTGACTATTTGCATGCTTGTTGTCTGACACTTGAGCTTCTTGCAGGTTTTGTTTGTAGTCCTTAATTAGGACTCAAACAAGGTCTACCGAGTTTCTTGCAGGTTTCGTTTATAGTCCTTAATTGGGACTCATGACAGGGTTTACTAAGTTTCTTGCAGGTTTTGGTTTGCAGTCCTTAATTGGGACTCATTACAGGGCCTACTTACATCACTCCATGCATAGCATACCATCATACCATTGCATACATCCCACATAAGGACTAATCCATTTCAAGGATCTCAAGGGCTTGTGATGCAGGTCATGATGAATCAAAGTGGCTAGCAAGGGGAAAAGGGGATTTATTTTCCTCTAGCCGAGGTTGTCAGGGGCTATGACCCACTCGATATGGTGAGCCTTGACCCTTGAAGAAGGACTCGCCACAAACATGAAGTTCCTTCAATCAAGCTACAAAATTCAAACTCTAACAGTTTCTTGTTTACCCCGCGAGATCCTTGGAAACATTGCATGCATATCATACATATCATTGCATAACAGGTACCCTTTCTCTACAGGTTGCTTACCTTCTTTGCTGTTTATTTCAGCAGTCTCGTCATGAATCCTGAATCCTCAACCGAGCACACTATCAAGGCCCTCCAGGCTCAGAACGCCCAGTTCCAAGAGCTGATCATGAATTTGACCCAGGGGCAACAAGATCTGAAGACCCTGCTCTTGAAAAAGAAGAAGAAGAGGACTGTTTTGTTCAGCCCTAGACGCAGATCTGGGAACACACTGTCGGATGAAGATGAGAGGACAACTCCATCTGTGGGGAAAGGCAGTCATCAAGAGGAAAGGGTTCCCAGTCCAGTGGTCTCCGACAATGAGACAGATTTCAACGACGAACAGTACCCTCCGGCTGAGGATAGGTACAAACAGTTGGAAGACCGGCTAAGTGCTATGGAGATACAAAAAGTGCCTGGCCTGGACTTCGAGGATCTAGGTCTGTCTTCTGGGGTAGTGATCCCGCACAAATTCAAGGCACCTGCCTTTGTAAAGTACGACGGGGCATCCTGTCCAAAGCTGCATCTCAGGTCATACATGAGGAGGATCCAGCCCTACACGGCCGACAGGAACTTATGGATCCACTTTTTCCAGGAGAGTCTTTCAGGGACTCAGCTTGACTGGTTCTATCAACTAAATGGAGCCAACATCCGCAGTTGGGAGGACTTGGCCACTGCTTTCTACAAGCAGTACCAGTATAATGCCGGCCTTGCTCCCACGCGCACTCAGCTCCAAGGAATGTCTATGGGTACAGGCGAAGGTTTCAAAGAATATGCTCAAAAATGGAGGGACCTTGCTGGAAGGGTACAACCACCTCTGACTGACCGCGAGCTCGTCGACATGTTCTTGGGGACCCTGTCTGGTCCATTCTTCAACCACCTGATTGGGAATTCTGCTGCTGGGTTTACAAATTTAGTCTTGACTGGGGAAAGAATAGAAGCTGGCATCAAATCAGGAAAAATACATAATGATGATTCCTCGAACACTGAGAAGAAACCATCCAAGAGAGAATCTAGTGCGGTCAACGCAGTAGCTATTGTAAAGTCGGCCGGTGCTCCTCAGTGTCACCGTCAACAAAGGGAAGAAAGACCTAAGAGGCAATTTACTCCCCTCGGCATGACCTTGTCACAGATATTGCCACAGCTATTGGAAACCAAGTTGGTAACTCTCATGGATCCCCCGAAGAATCCTAACAAGACACCTTCAAGGTACAATCCCAATGCTCGCTGCGCCTATCATTCCGACAGCCCGGGGCATGCTACAGATGACTGTTGGACTTTGAGAAATAGGGTTCAAGATCTGATTGACGCAAAGGAAGTCCAGCTCGACTCTCCATAGGCTCCCAACGTGATCACTGCTTCCATGCCAAAACATGGCTAGGATAGAAAGCACTTTTCTTGTTCATTTGAATTCAAGTTGTAATTTTCTTTTGATTGTTCAAACATTTACTCATGTTAAACATTGTTATTTCTTTAATGCATCGCATATGTCTGTTTTGAAACAATATGTCCGTATTCACTAAATGTAAATTATTTTCATGTTTCTTCTGATGTCAACTCTTGATTAAGAAATTCTAAGCCTCTTGAGGGAGGATGACGAAAACGATACCATGATCTACAATATGCTTTTGAACAGACCCCGCTGATGAGGTACAGGCATTGTTTCAATCCCTAAACACTGGAGTTATAAGGATGATAATCCCTCGTCAACCCATCTGAGCCAAAGAAGTAGGAGTTTTTTCTTTTCGAAATTTAAAAACCGTAATCATAACCTGGGGCAGGGTAGTCTCTCAGTCGATCCAAGTGCATAACGAATGGCACCGAAGAGGTCCTTACAAAACAAAAGACAATGATGGTTCAGAACAATCAAAAGGACAGGCAGTCATTACCAAAATCAAAAAGCCCAAAAAGTCAAAACCTATAAAAAGGGACTTATGAAACTGGGGCATCCCGCTGACTGTAATTCCAAAAAGGAAACAGTTCAGGCAAAAAAAAGGGGATAACAAAAATCAAAAAAAGAGGTCATACAAACCCTCAACAAAAACAAATATGACTACCTAGTCAGAATAAATCATCAATATCTGAACCATCACCGGAAAATCAGAGCAAAGACTCAAACAAGGTCTAGCGTATGATCAACTGAGTTTAGGTTTGGAGAACATCACGAAGAGCGGGTGGGTACAAATAAAATTTGAGCCTTTATCCTTTGTTTCTTAAACCGTGAACCAGGCCACTTTATAACCCTTAAAAGTCCTAGCTGAAGCATGGGTTAGTTCGAAAGCATACTGTTACGAAAGGTATCCTGACTCCTTAAGGCCTACGGTAAATACGGAGTTGACATCATGTTGTACAAACATTAATTTGTTTTATGAAAAAAGGATGCATTTTCAAAATCTCCAAGACAGACATAGGCTTTGCATTTCTAACATAACATTGCTTGCATATGACTTTTTGTTCGAACAGCAAAGAAATTCGCACGAAGAATATCTGGTGAACAAAAAAAAACACTTCCAATCAAGGGGCAGGACATGATCATGGTCCAGTCCAATCAAGATTCGGAGAATCTCTCAAAGGCCAACTAGCCTGGGGGCAAAATCCCTGCCTGAATCACTTGGGGCATTCTGATAACGAATCTTGCCTGATCCAAAATTTTCTGGTAGTATGGCGACACAATACTTCTAACAGGGGCACCTCCCTACATTCTAAGAGCATGGACATCATCGAAAAGAATACTATGCACAATCAAAGACCCGCTAGGTTGACACACCTAGGCAAAAATTAGGGCTCCCGGTGAACCAAAAGGGTTCGGGCAAAAGGAAGGGATGAAATGAAAATCTGTACACCCGGCAAGTCGAAAACCTGAAAAGGCGGCTTGGGCAAAAATGGGTATCCCGGTGGACTGAAAACCCGAAAGGGCGGTCCAGGAAAAAGTTAGGGATTAAAGCGTACGACTATGTCCTGTCATCCTGTCACCTGCCTGCCAAAAGAAGGTTTGCCCATCAACAACTATCAGCACCTCACAGGTCTTCCTCTCCCACCTCAGAAACAGGGGCAATGATGAGTTGTTCAGCGATCTAATTGTTCTGTCCTCCAAGGTACCAAGGTAGGTTCGGCTAAAAAACATAACCAGTACATCTTAATTCCCCAGAGAGTGAGCCAGCAAGTCAGTGCACTCTTCTCCAAGCAAAGTTATCAAATCTTAAGGAAGTTGGGTATCCTCCAGTGGATCTCAACATCTCCCCAGCAGCATATGCATTCTTAACAAGCATCCCCGACAGTATATCAAACATTCAAAGGAATCAATTCCCCGATGCATCTCAAAACTTCCCCAAGAGAGTCCAATCTAGTTCCCCAGGAAAGTTGGAATCATCTCCCCAGCAGTAAGCTTATCCCCAGTAGATTCTGGAAGCTTCCCCTCGCAGAGCACGAACACGTCTCCCGGCTTTATTCAAAGAGTTATTTCCCTACCAGGATATAACTGGGTTATCCTCAGCCAAAAGCCACGGAAGGATCGTCCTCGACGAAGTCTTTTTATCCCCAGCGAAGTCTAGTAACACTTCCAATACAACAAGGGTATCCCCAACAAGTTACCAGCAACTCAGCAAAATACCTCTCTCCCCACAGAGTATTGCTTCCCAGCAAGATCGCTAGAGTACTTTTCTCCCCGCAGAGTATTCTATTCGCCAAGTTCGTTCCCCGACGGAGTTATCTTCTCCTACCGGTATTCTTGTAACATCAGCCCAGGATTCAACAAGCTCCCGGCACCCGTCAAGGATTCATTTTCCTAGACAAACATACATTCATAAACATCACATTTTCATACATCATGATACATGCATATACGCATCATGTCGTACAATCTCAGTTATGCCATTGCTTGATCCATATCATGCACTGCATATGACTGACCTTTACCTTTCAGGAAGGATACGGTTAAATGATCAGCTATGTCAGAATAGACAAATACAGTCAGAAAAGACAAATACAGTCAGAAAAGACAAATCCAGTCAAAAAGACAAGTGCAGTTAAATCCCAAAGGTTTTTCTGATGCTCAACCCAGTCAAAGAATACAAATCCAGTTAAATTAATGCCTAAAGATTTCTCTGATACACTCGTCGTTATAGACACTCGTCGTTATAGACACTCGTCGTTATAGACACTCATCGTTATAGACACTCGTTGTTATAGACACTCGTCGTTATAGACACTCGTCGTCATAGACACTCGTCGTTATAGACACTCGTCGTCATAGACACTCGTCGTTATAGACACTCGTCGTCATAGACACTCGTCGTTATAGACACTCGTCATCATAGACACTCGTCGTCATAGACACTCGTCGTCATAGACACTCGTCGTCATAGACACTCGTCGTCATAGACACTCGTCGTTATAGACACTCGTCGTCATAGACACTCGTCGTTATAGACACTCGTCGTCATAGACACTCGTCGTCATAGACACTCGTCGTTATAGACACTCGTCGTCATAGACACTCGTCGTGATAGACACTCGTCGTTATAGACACTCGTCGTCATAGACACTCGTCATTATAGACACTCGTCGTTATAGACACTCGTCGTTATAGACACTCGTCGTTATAGACACTCGTCGTCATAGACACTCGTCGTTATAGACACTCGTCGTCATAGACACTCGTCGTTATAGACACTCGTCGTTATAGACACTCGTCGTCATAGACACTCATCGTCATAGACACTCGTCGTCATAGACACTCGTCGTTATAGACACTCGTCGTTAAAGACCACCCGTCCATGGAAATAACCTGTCAGTAGAGACAACTCACCAATCTTTCTGAATTCCAGACTCGATTCCTGTATCTTGCCAGGGTGTGTCTGAAGAGTTCGAGGATCCGATACCTGAATCTTGCCAGGGTGTATCCGTTGAAGACTAGCATTACCAGACTCGATTCCTGTATATCGCCAGGGCACGTCTGAAGAATTCAAAGATCCGATTCCTGTAACCAGTCAGGACATATCTACATAAAGCATCTGAAGATCAGCTCCTGCAACATGTCAGGTACTCATTTTTCTTTTGCAAGTACGCAAGTTCTCGCTAAGGAACCTCTTACGCAATCAACATCCAGATGGCATCTATAAGCCCATCATCCTATCCATCAATCTCCAAATGGCATCTATAAGCCCATTCCCATCATCACACTGCTACTATGTGAGCGCAAATTTCTGGGCACTCTAGTGTTCAATCATCTTCTACCCTCGGATTACGAAAGGCACGTCAGCCAATCTGCATCCTCAGGTCTAAGAAGATTGAACAGGGGCAACTGTTGTACCCCAAAATTTGCCCTCCCATATTCTTCAAGAATTGCAAAGTCAAGCTTCAAAATTCCCCAAGGGTTGCACAGTGTAAAGGCCTTCTAAACAGTCAAAATTAGGGTTTTTGTTCTGGCAAAGAAAGTGAAGTTTCCAAGGGTCCAATCAAGTCCCACATTCCCATAAATATGGTCAAGCATCCTCATACCAAGTTTCAAGACTTTCAGCACAAAATTGCACAGTCAAAAACCCTAATTGCACTACAGTCAACTGTAGGGGTAAAATGGTCATTTGAACAGTCAAAAGTTCAAATTTTTGACCAACATCTCATTTTGAAGCCACAAACATCATTTGATCAATGCTTGATCATGATTCTCAAAGCTTGGCTCAAAAATCATCAAGATGCAAAAGTTTCCTTATTTGGACAGTTGAAAAAGTCAACTGTAAATTGACCAGGGCATAACTTTCACATGGATTATCAGAAAAATTCCATCCAAAGCTCATTTTGAAGAGAAATACATTTCCTATAACTCATCTTCATACTTCAAGTCCAAGGAATGCTCTCACAAAAAGTTATCAATTTCAACATTATAGGTCATTTTCAAAAGTCAACAAAAAGGGACTTTAAGTCAAAGGCCATAACTTGAGATTGGTAAATCACAATGACATGGGACCAAAGGCATTGGTTAGAGGACTCAAAGACCTTTCCAAAATGTCCAAGAACATGAGCAAAGCTTAAAAATTGAGCAAGTTATGCCTTGTGGAAGTTGGGAAATTTTTGGATATTTTGAAAAGTCAACATTGGTTCAAATGACCTAAAATTGCTAATGGGCCTCTTTTTCTTCCACAATTCATTATCCAAGGCATGTGCACGACCATTTGGCCCAAAGGGAAGTTTTTCTTCATTTTTTATTTATTTATTTGGATTTTTATTATTAATAATTCATTTAAATTAAAATAAATACATGAAAAATGCTAAACCTAGGTTTTGAATCTTTTTATGCATAATATATCCTCAAGATTTCGTGCCTAGCCAAATATGGAAAGAACCAATGGAATTGGATATGATTTGTATCAAAAAGCATGTGAAAAAGATTTGAAAATCATGGTTTAAAAATCAAATATCATATTCATTAATTCATGGATTTTGATCAAGTTTTTTAACCCTAATTCACTCCATACATAAGCTGGATCAAGACCTAATGCACAAGAACCAAAAAGCTGCGCCAGAAATCCTTACACAAACTTGAAAATTTTGCTTGAAAACTCAAATCTGAAAACACATTTGCAGGTGGATTGAAGCCAAGAAATCCATTCCATTGCATCCCTGGGACCTCAAGCAACGTGCCTGGATCAAGAACACTACCCCTAACGCCTTAAATCGTTGTACAGAAATCGAATTTTTCTCATAAAAAGGCATACTCGTGTTTTTATTTTAAGGCATTTTCATGGCATTTTGTTTGTGTATTCATACTATATGATGTGTTCTGAAGCTAACCATCTACTTTAATTGCGTTTTTGTATACTATATGCGATTCTACCATGGATGCAGATTAGGGTTCTTGGAGGTCCAAATTGGGCGTTTTGAAAAGCGGTAAAATTAGACCACCATAGTACCATGATTGAGTCAAGCATGATTGGACGATCACAAAGCCACCCTCGCGCTCAATTTATGAGCATCCCTGGGCTAATCGCTATTTTTTAATAGGGTGCCTAAGGGAACGATGTAAAAACCGTTGCCAATGTTTTATGTTTTCAGGAAAAATAAGCCAAGGAAGGGGATGATTAGGTGGCTACCAATGATTGGAGCGTTTAAAATTTCGCGCGCAAGGAGCACTAACGTGTTTGTTTTATTTTATAATATTTGTCTGTTAGTCAATATGCAGAAAACGCGCTTGGATCAGTTGGCAAGGCATTGTAGTGGTAACGTTCAGGACCTGGGTTCGATCCTAGGTCCCCACCCCCTTTCATATTTTTCTTCATTTAATGTTCATATGCAGTGGCAACGTAGTGGAGCACCATACGTCCATAAAATCTGTCCATCCACGTGCCCAATGGAGCGATCAGAAGGCCAAGAATTGAATAACATGATGCACTGCAGTCAACCACCTCACACACTAATGGCAAAAGTCAAAGAGGCCTGAAGGTCATTGGGCCCAAATTGCTAAAGGAAACCTCCAAATTGGGGGCAGACCCCCTTAGGTTTGCAAATCCTTTTTATTTCTTTATTTTTTTATATTATGTTTATTTTCTTTTAATTGTTGTTTTTAATTAATTCAAATATTTCTCATAATATATAAAAAACACCAAAAAAATCAGAAAAGATAAAAAATAATAAATATTTTATTTAATAGTATTTTGTAAATAAAGTCCATTAATTAACTAGTTTTAAATTAGGTTTTAATCTTGACTTTTTTAATAAAAATCTAAAAAATATAGAATTAGGGTTTTTAATTAAATTTTTATTCCTTTTTCTTTTCTTCCATAATAATTAAATATTAAATATTTATTTTTGTAATTAAATTGCATGTAAACTAATTAGGGTTAATTTTAGGTTAAACTTTAACATATTTTCATAATAAAATAAAAATTGTAGAATTAGGTTTAATTGCATTTAATTCTTTTTTCCCATTTAAATCTTAAAATACCAAAAACAAATTTCTTTTCATTTTAATTTCATTAATTTAATAATTGTTTAATTTAATTTAATTAAAAAGGGTCCAACGCCCTCGTTCCTAATTTAAATTTAATTCGCATATTTATTTTTATTCTTTATAATTTTGATGTATCTCTCCCAAGGCCATGTAACATCTTTTATTTGCCGCACTTTTAATTCTTTATTTTTCTGTCAAATCGGGTTCAAGAAATTTTGGCGATGTGGACCCGCGCCTTTTGTAATAGTTTAGAACCTTTACTTTTCGCAATTTTTAACTGTTAATCAAGGCATGCAAGAATGAATGACAAAAAATAAAAACAAACGCTAGATCACCAATAACATGACAAAAGACAAAAATATCTGAAAACGACACACAAATCACACACCACCCCTAGGGTACGCCTCACTGTTGCCTTGCCTCTCGAAAGGTGATCGTCGAGTAGAGGATGTCTTAGTAAGTCCTCATGATCCGGGAACCTGGCATGAGGGTAGCTTCTAAGGTGTCTTCCCATTGCTCTGGTGATCACCATGTCTCGAACCTCGAATTGACCCGAACACCTCCAACGGTGGTGCTACCTACCTCTCAATGGTGGGATGGCACTACTTTAAAGGACATTTACACAGACGAATTCCTTAGGGTAGGTAAACGACTCTAGATACTTGCTCTAATTTCAAAAACAAATCAAAAAATACTTTTCACACCAACACATTTTCAAAAAGCTTTCGAAAGCAACTTTTCAAACACTCTTGAGGACCGATACAAGAGTCGAACTGAAATTTTCAAAGAAACTTTTTAAAACCCACAGTTGAAAAGCAAACAAACCATTTTTGAAAACACAAATGAGCAAGTATCTAAGAGCCCATGGATAACCATGGATAGAAAGGGTGCTAACACCTTCCCTTTCTATAATCTACCTCCCGAACCGAGAGCAATCTCTTTAAGGAATTTTTCTGTGCTTTTGTCCTTTCCATTTGGAGAAAATAAAAGACGGTGGCGACTCTTGCTTCCGCGACATTTCGTGAACTAGCGTTAAACAGTCAGTTCCAGATCCACCGATCACATTAGGCATGCAGAGACGGGCAAGGCCCACGTTGGACTCAAAATAATTTAGGGTTTGGAATTGTTGTTCAGTTGGAACAAAAGGCTTAGAGTTTGTTAGGCGCGCCGTTCACTTGTTCGTTTCTGAGTTCTTCAGCCCTTCTCTGTTCATCCTCATGCATGTCTCGGTACTTCCCTTCGTTCGAGGCCACCGGCGCCACCTATCTCCCTCCTCCTTACACTCGCTCCAACGACAATATAAAAGGGTATGAATTCGTTCAAACGCATTAGGGATCTTGTATTTTTGCATGCTTAGTTCTTTGTTTATTGATTCAGATTATGTGCTTCTTTGGTTCGAGGTACGCGAAGAGGGAAAGAATCTATACCTTTCTGAGGAGACGGGGGAGGGACGGAGGTGGAGGCGCCCAGGCGGCCAAGGGCGGAGCGAGATGATGATGGACTTGTGGACTCCGGTTTGCGTATTCTTTGTCTTTGTCCTATTATTTGGTGATGATGATGAACTGAGCCTTTTTGATATTCACTTCCTCTTTGTTATCTTGATGCCTTCGAGTTGCCTTTGAATTGCATGTGATATTGCTTTTTCTGAGACTTTGATGCTTTGTACGCCTTTTCCTTCTTCTTCTGATTTTGCCCCTTGTGTTTGTTGCCTCTTTTCCACCCAATGATGAATTCAGAATTCTGAGGGGGCCTCGCCTGTATGCTTGAAATGTTGTTGTTGCTTCTGAACGAATTTTGGTTTGTGTTGCCCCTGAATACTTTCTCTCTTCTTCTCTTATTGCCTTGAGTTGGATGCCTGGATTAATTTGCTTCGTACGTTGGTTTGATGGCCCGATGATGAAGAGATTCTGAGGGTCTGGATGGTTTATGTTTGGATTAAATGGTTTTGGCCAGGTTTTGGTATTAGGCTTGAGGTTCGAGTTTAGATAAGGCTGATGCAGGTATTATTTGGTTTTGGGATGGGTTTGAAAAATGGTTTTGGTTATGTTTGTCATCTTGGACAGTTTGTTGGTATATTTGTTTGATAGGGTATCAGGTTGGTTTATTAGGCCATGGTTTGGTTTCAGGCAGGGTTGAGCTTCAGGCTTGAACTTGGTTTTGAGGTTTTTGGTTGGTAAATGGTTTTGCTTCAGCAGGTTTCAGGTTTAGACAGGGGTTAATGGTTATTGCTTGAGGTAGCAGGTTCTGAGTTTGGAGATGTTTTATGGTTTAGGCTTTTCAGGCTTGAGGCCTAGCAGGTTATTGCTTGTGTGGTCTCAGGCAAGTGTGCTTGCAGGTTTATGATGGTTTGGAGGATTTTTTTGATGTTTAGGCTTTTTTTATGTAGCAGGTTTTATGCTTGTATGGCCTTTTGTATGTGCAGGTTGTGGTTAGGCTTCAAGCTTAGCAGTTTGTATATTTTTATTTTTGTTTTGGTGAAAGTTCTGCCTTTTTTGTATATTTTCTTATGCCTGCCTCTAGCCTAAAGCCTGAACCCTGCTTCTTATCTCTCTACCCTTCTCTCTCAGTACAGTTGGATATTTTAATATGCTTCTTTCCTGTACTTTTTCTGAAAGGGCTATTCTGATGGGAAATGATGATAAAAGAGTTTGCTTGCATATCATGCTTTCCTCTGCATTCTTTATCTCTTCTTTGTCAGCTTTTGTACTTTGTGAACTTTCCATATCTTTGCCAAATCCTCTTTATGACAGCTTTGTGTAGACTTTGGCATTTTTGACAGCAAACTGTACTTTTTGATTTTTCAGTTTGGTTGAACTTGAACTATGCAGTTTGATATTTTGAATTTATGCATTTTGACATTTTGCATTCATGATTAAATGAATAAAATTCTTCCCTCTTTGTGAACCGGGAGAAATCCCGTGATTTGCAGAGAGGGTTAACTGATCCCAATCAGTGGCCCTTAATGATGATTGCAATTTTATCTGTCTTTATTATTTTATCTGCTTTTTGACTTTTCTCCTTTTCTTTTGCAGATGAATATTCGGATGGAGAGGAATAAAGTGAAGCATGAAGAATTAGAAATAAATAGGATAGTTTTCTTTTTATTTAAATTTAAATCAATGTAAAACCAATGTTTGTAATTAAATTCCAAACATCAATTGTACAGTTAATTTAAAGATAAATAAAAGTTTCCATTATCCAATTAAATCTGTTTTCTCTTTATTGTTTATTTATTATTTAAAACTCTTTGAATTAAAATAATTGAAAACTAAATTTCAATCACTTAATTTAGAATAATAAATAATTTAAATAAAACAATGCTTTAGTAATTGATCAGTTAAACCTGTCCTTTCCAATATCCAAAGCAAAGCAGCAGTTAACCAAAATAAATTGATCAAGCGCATTCCCTTTTCACTGATTCTTTGCCAAGCACTATAGATTCAATACTGCATATTTCTTTTGACTGGCTCAAACAAACCGACGTGAATCCAAACCAACTGCCTCTTTTACTGATTAAATCAAAACAATGCGAATTTAACCCGAATCTCGGAATAAACTGCAACGTGCTGTGGAATTTTAATCTTTCTGAGAATATGCCCATAAAACCTTAATTCCTGATTAAATGCCAACGAACATTCGCCTGATCACAATTGAGCCAGAATCAACCAAAACCCTAAGCCAATTATTTGAAGCCATCCAGAGCCCTGAAGAATCAATGAAACCCTAATTTTGTCTGACTGACGAGAAAAGTCCGTTTGTCCGATTCTTGAGCCAGTTTGAAAAGTCAGGAAATGCCTGAAGCTGAGATTTCTGGTGGTAAGATGCGAGGGCAAATTTTGGGGTACAACAGTTGCCCCTGTTCAATCTTCTTGGACCTGAAGAGTTAGATTGGCAAGTTTGCCTTTCGCGACTTGAAGGTAAAAGAAGATTGGACACTAAAGTGCCCAGAAAATTTGCACTCGGTGATATGATGGTAGAGGTGAATGGGCTTACAGATGCCATTTGGTGCGATAGAATCTTGTCGGGGAATGGGCTTAGAGATGCCATCTGAGAATGGGCTTAAAGATGCCATCTGAGAATGGGCTTAAAGATGCCATCTGAGAATGGGCTTAAAGATGCCATCTGAGAATGTTGAACTGCATGTCAATGGTGAGTGGACAAGTATCAGAAAGCCACCCATGTTTTGGAACATCTCTGAATCGGGGGTCTGAGCAAGCAATAGATTGACATCCATGTTTCGGAGAATCCGTAAACTATTTTCAGGAGTTGGGATTGAATAAGCAATAGAGCAACGTCCGTTGTTGGGAAGCGTCCGTAAACTGTTTTTCAAGAGTCTGAACAAGTTGGTAGATTGACATCCGTTGTAGGGAAGAATCTGTAAACTGTTTTCAAAAGTTGAGAAGAGTCTGAACAAGTTGGTAGATTGACATCCGTTGTAGGGAAGAATCTGTAAACTGTTTTCAGAAGTTGAGAAGAGTCTGAACAAGTTGGTAGATTGACATCCGTTGTAGGGAAGAATCTGTAAACTGTTTTCAGAAGTCTTTAAGTTGAAGAGGAACCGGCGTAGGGTTTCCTGATGATGCGTCTGAATGAATCTGGGATAAGTATCAGAATGTCGTCGTGTCCGGGTCACATCTGAACTATTTCTGGATGAATCTTGGGAGGTGATCTTTGTCTGTCGACTGATCTTACCTGAAAAAGTAAAGGGTTAGTCGTATGCAACGTCATGATGCATGATGCAATGCATGTGACATCAATGTTTATGACATGAATGTGATGAATGCGCATGTAAGCTTGATGAGCTATCTTGCTGAGGATAAATGAATCTGAGATGGCCGAAGATAAAAGAATCTTGACCGCTGCCGGGAAAATAATTCCTTGGCTGTTGCTGGGGAAGAGAATTCTGATGACCTCTACTGGGGAGTTCCAAATTAGTAGACTCAAGCTGGAGAGGTAAGATTGAGAATCTTCAGCTTGGTGGGAAGTAACTTTGGCGACTTCACTGAGGAACTCAAGATTTGCCCTCTCCAAAACTCTGTGGGGAGAAGGTTCAATGGTCTGGCTCCGCTGGGGATTGATAATTTGAAGTTTTAGCTTTGCTGGGGATAATGAAGCTTGACTCTGAGTGGAGTTAGCTTCTGGAAGAATCTGAACAAGCGATAGGTTAACATCCGTTACTTGGAGAACCCGTGAACTGTTTTCAGAAATCTTGAGATTGAATAAGCAATAGAGCAGTCATCCGTTGTTGGGAAGCGTCCGTAAACTGTTTTCAAAGGTTGCATCTGAACAAGTTGGTAGATTAACATCCGTTGTTGGGAAGAATCCGTAAAATGTTTTCAGAAGTCTTGAGAAGAATCTGAATAAGTGATAGGTTAACATCCGTTTACTTGGAGAACCCGTGAACTATTTTCAGAAATCTTGAAGTTGAATCAGCAATAGAGCCGCATCCGTTGTTGGGAAGCGTCCGTAAACTGTTTTCAAAGGTTGCATCTAAACAAGTTGGTAGATTAACATCCGTTGTTGGGAAGAATCCGTAAACTGTTTTCAGAAGTCTTGAGAAGAATCTGAACAAGTGATAGGTTAACATCCGTTTACTTGGAGAACCCGTGAACTATTTTCAGAAATCTTGAAGTTGAATCAGCAATAGAGCCGCATCCGTTGTTGGGAAGCATCCGTAAACTGTTTTCAAAGGTTGCATCTGAACAAGTTGGTAGATTAACATCCTTTGTTGGGAAGAATCCGTAAACTGTTTTCAGAAGTCTTGAGAAGAATCTGAACAAGTGATAGGTTAACATCCGTTTACTTGGAGAACCCGTGAACTATTTTCAGAAATCTTGAAGTTGAATCAGCAATAGAGCCGCATCCGTTGTTGGGAAGCGTCCGTAAACTGTTTTCAAAGGTTGCATCTGAACAAGTTGGTAGATTAACATCCGTTGTTGGGAAGAATCCGTAAACTGTTTTCAGAAGTCTTGAGAAGAATCTGAACAAGTGATAGGTTAACATCCGTTTACTTGGAGAACCCGTGAACTATTTTCAGAAATCTTGAAGTTGAATCAGCAATAGAGCCGCATCCGTTGTTGGGAAGTGTCCGTAAACTAATTTCAAAGGTTGCTTCTGAACAAGTTGGTAGATTAACATCCGTTGTTGGGAAGAATTCGTAAACTATTTTCAGAAGTCTTGAAGAGGAACCGGTGTAGGGCTTCCTGAATATGAGCTTGTGTAAAACTGCATCGGGTTTTGAACACTTTTGACATTCGAATGCCCCAAGTGGTGATGTAGATAAATTCCTGGCTTATTACAGGTGTTGGTCTACAATCGGTCGTTTACAGATGTTTTCCTGGGTTGTTACAGGAATCGAGTCTGGAAATGTGGTCAACAGATATGCCCTGGCTGGATACAGGAGTCGGATCTGGAATTGTGATAGTTGATAGACATGCCCTGGCTAGATACAGGAATCGAATCTTCAAACTCTTCAGACGTGCCCTGGCTAGATACAGGAATCGAGTCTGGAAATGTGGTCAACAGATATACCCTGGCTGGATACAGGAGTCGGATCTGGAATTGTGATAGTTGATAGACATGCCCTGGCTGGATACAGGAATCGAATCTTCAAACTCTTCAGACGTGCCCTGGCTAGATACAGGAATCGAGTTTGGAAATGTAGTCAACAGATATGCCCTGGCTGGATACAGGAGTCGAATCTGGAATTGTTGTAGTTGATAGATGTGCCCTGGCTGGATACAGGAGTCGAATCTTCAAACTCTTCAGACGTGCCCTGGCTAAATACAGGAATCGAGTCTGGAAATGTTGTAGTTGATTTGTTGAACACTTTTGACATTCGAATGCCCCAAGTGGTGATGAAGGAATCTTGAATCAGATTACTCTGCATATTGAGAGATTTCTTGAAATCTTGACTGGACTGCCCCAGGTTAACTGAACTTTGAAAGATCTGTTGGACCTTGACTGGACTGCCCCAGGTTAATTGAATTGTGGCATGTCATGCCCCTTGTTGATAGGAATTTTGCAGTGGAAGTGTTATCCTCTTGAAGTGATTTTTACTTACTGAGAGAGTTTTCGTTCCTCCGAACATTCGCTATATGAATTTCTTCGCTGTCAAACAAAAAGGTCAAATGCAGACAGTGATATTCGAATAATGCAAAGTTTATGTTTGTCTCAAAATTTTTAAAAATGCGCTTTTAGCAGAAAACTTTTCACAAGACAGATCGACACAAGATTTAGAGCAAAGCCCTACAGGAGTCAGGATACCTTTTGTAACAGTATGCTTTCGAACTAACCCATGCTTCAATTAGGACTTTTAAAGGGTTGTAACGTGGCCTGGTTCATGGTTTAAGAAACAAAGGATAAAGGCTCAAAGTATATTTGTACCCACCCGCTCTTCGTGATGTTCTCCAACCTAAGCTCAGTTAATTATGCGTCACACTCTGTTTTGAGTTTGGAACGACTTTTGGGCGATGGTTCACTAATTGAATTTTGGGAGACAGTCATCATCTCCTTTTTCTTTTTCAACACTTTTCATGTTGTTGAGGATTTTGTAATGACCTCACTATTTTGATTTTGATTTGTTATCCCTAACTTTTGCCTGACTGTTACCGTTTTCCGGGATTACTGTCAGCGGGATGCCCCAGCTTCCTTAAGCCTCCTTTATAGGTTTTGGCTCGGTGGGTTTTTCTCTTTTGAGAGATTGACTGTCTATCTGATAGGGAACCACCTCTGTCTTTTGATTCCAAAGGAATGCTTTCTTTTTTGACATCGTTCGTTGTATTACGAACTGAGAGTTTGCGACTTCAATGCGCGTTTTCTCTTGAATTAACTGAGATACTACCCTGCCCCGGGTTTATATCAAGGTTTTGATCGTTTAGAACAGAAAACTCCTACTTCTTTGGCTCGAAGGGGTTGGCTAGGGATTAACTTCCTTATAACTCCAGTGTTTGGGAATTGACAGAAATGCCTGTACATCATCAGCAAGGTCTGTTCAAAAGCACACTGTATAAGATCATGGTATTGTTTCGTCATCCTCCCTCTAAAGGCTTATAGCTTTTTATCAAGAGTCAAATGTCATAAAGAAAAGCATGAGAGTAGTGAAACGAATGGATGAATTCAAGACAAACATATGCAATGCATTAATGAAAACAGAGTTTAACATCAACAGATAATTGTTTGACAGCAAAAGAAATTACAACTTTGAAAATTCAAAAAGAAGCAAAAGTCTTTCAGCTTGAGCTTCGTCACTTCAAGTGGAGAACCCTTTAACGGAAGATTTTCATCTCGCCGTCTGGCATGAATTCCAGCACTCCAATGTCAATCAGATCTTGAATCTTGTTCTTCAAGGCCCAACAGTCGTTGGTGTCGTGTCCCGGGCTGTAGGAGTGGTAAACACAGAATGCGTCAGGATGATAGTGAGGAGAGGAGGTATTGAGCTTCTGAGGAGGGTCCTTTACGGTAAGCAAGTTGACCTCCAACAGACGCTTCAGTATGAAGAATGATGGTATTTCAGTCTCCGTAAACTGTCTTCCCGACTTTTCTTGCTTACGCCGATTGCCCCGTTGACGCTGGCGAGGTTGTTGATGGGTTTGTGACCCTGAAGCAAGTAAAGGGGTTTTCCCCTTGTCTTCTTAAGTGGATGAAGGCTGAGCGGTGACTTGCTCTTCGACCTCAGATGTTTGCCCCAGTTGGTTGTTTGGAAGCAGTTGGCGGACAAGAACTCTGAGTTCCTCTTGTCTTTGAGATAGGTCTTGGATGAGAGCCATCTGGCCCACCAACTATCCCATTACTTGGGTCCTCAAGGTTGTCAGATCAAACTGCAACTCCGCAAGCTGGTCACTCCTGGCATTGTTGGAATTCTCCAAGCCCTTGGTGAGGAGAGCTTTCATCTCCTCTTGCCCCAGAGACAAGTTCAGGAACATCTCCTGCAGCTGAGCAGTCTGGTCTTGGATGTCTTTGACAGACCTTTCTAGAGCCATCTCTTGCTGAAATAAACAGCAGGAGAGTAAGGAAACCTGAAAAAGGAAAGATTTTCAAAATGCAATGCATGATATGTGGATGCATGCTTTCAAGGATCTCTTGGGGTAAACACAAGAAAATGTTAGAGGTTGAACTCTGCTCTTGGATTGGAGATCTCTGCACCGGTGGACGTCCTTCCACGAGAATCAAGCTCACCATGTCGAGTGGGTCATAGCCACTGATTCAAGTTGTTGTTCTTGAACTTTGATTGGAATTGGTTAGAGGAGAAACCCCTTACCCCTTGGTAAACGTCTGGTTCAACATAACCCTGCATCAAAAGAACCCTCGAGATCCTTGAAATGGTTATTGAAAATGCTATGGTATGATGTCATGATGTTATGTGCATGTATGCACAAGCAAGTAAGTGTATATACAGACAAACATATTCACACAAAGCAAACAAGTCCTTAGGTTTAGGCTTGCATGGGGTTTAAGTAAGTACCCTCTTGAAGTTGGTGGGTTAAAACCTGTCCTATCAAAAGTAACCGGGTTCTAGAGGATCTCAAATCATTGGCTACCCTCAATCGGTCATAACTCCAGCATCGCAACCTTTTCTCGCGGTCGGAACCATCGCGAGAGTTTAGCCTCAATGAGCGTAGCATACTGCTACTGTTCTAATGGCCAAGTTGGGTCAATTAGGGTTCTAAGGTCGGTTGGTGCTTAACGACTCCTTGGAAGACCCATATTCTCCCCGTTTCAACACGAGGGATATCGGTACAGACCAAAGCGCCACACCAACGTAGCCACTGCTTCACCCATGTCGGTATACCCCGGACAGGTCCCTCGCAGATTATGCTACCTAAAAAGGTTTCCCCCAGATCCGGGTTAGGATCTATAAAACTCCGATACAAAGCCCACAAATGTAAAAGCAAGCAAAGCAATCAATTGAAAATAAAGGTGATCTAAACCCTAAGGTAACCCCACTCAAAAATTCTCCCCAGCAGAGTCGCCAGTTCTGTGATACGGTGGGAGAACTGACTAGTGTTTTGCGATTGTATTCGCACTTGTGCGGTTGAGCAAGAGTCGCCACCGACTTTTTATTTTATCCTAAAGGAAAGGTTAAAAAAGCACAGCAAAAACCTTTTGAGATATTTCGTGGGTTCGGGGGGTAGATTATGAAAAGGGAAGGTATTAGCACCCTTTTCATCCATGGTTATCCATGGGCTCTTAGTTACTTGGTTTTTTTTAGATCACTTGCCTTGATTTTCGATTGCTTTGAAATTGTGGTGTGTGTGAGTGTTTTGAAAGTGTTTTTGAAGAGATGCCTTGTCTTAGGCGACCAATGTATTTGACTCGTGTTTGAGTGTTTTAGAAAAGTGTGTATCTTTTTGAAAAGATGTTTCAAAATGTTTTTGAGAGTTTGTTTGAAAGTGTTGTGGATTGTGGTTTTTGAAAAGAAGGCAAGCGTTTTTGCAAATTGATCTCAAGTAACTAAGAGTTTTGTCTACCCTATTGTACTCAAAGGTTTTTGTTATGTTTTAAACCCTTTTTAACAATTTTGTTCCACCATTGAATTTGGTGGACAATCTTGCGTTTAGGAAGTTTGTTCGGGACGGGCGCGGGTCATCGTATGGACCATGAATGCAATGGTGCCAAGTGTCTTTGGAAATTTGCTTTGAAGGGACTATGATCATTCCATTTAGGCAACACTTTGAGAGACTTATGATCATTTGATTTTGTTTTGCCAAAGATACTCGACATGCAAGCATGGCCCATTTTGGAAGGCAACATGTGGGATTACCCTAGAGGGTGCAAGTGTGATTGTGTATTGATTTCATGTATTTGTCTTGTATTAGGTTATCTAGCGTTTGATTTTATGTACATGCAAACCCTAGGTCTAACCATGGTATAATTGGAAAACTGTAAATTGCGAAAATGTAAAGTCTATGCTATTACAAAATAGTATCCGGGAGTGGGGGTACAATATTCACAAATGGGGATGAGACTTATAGTATCCAATAAGTTACAACCAAATCGAATTTGCGATCAAATGTAAATGAGGTATATCAATGTATAAGATAAACAAATGTGTATAGGGGCAATGTGAATGTATTCATATTGTATAAGTGTGAGATGTATTGTGTAGGTATGTGATTATTTACAGGTGTGACAAGGTGAAGTTAATGCGTATTAGGGGATTTGTTTTGACCTAAATATGTATTTAATGAATCTTTGATTTGTATATTTTTAATATGTACAAAAGAAATGTTTTAATTGAATGTTCAAGTTTTAATTAAATTATGTATACAAAAAAATGATGTTTTAAGAAAAGAAAATATTTCTAAGTTTTAATTATGTACACAAAAAGTATTTTTCATTTGTTATGAATCGAATTATGTATATTAAAAAAGAAATGTATTTTTAATTGTTATGTACAAAAGTATATTTAATAGAAAAAGATATTTTCAATTATATTGTATGATATGTACAAAATTATATTTAAATTAAATGTTTTAAAATTATGTATATAAGATATTTTAATTAAAAGAATAGAAAAGTATTTTCAATTATATGATGTAGAAAAAATGTATCTTAATTAAATGTTTAAGAAAAATGATATATTTTCAATTAATTATGTATATTAACAAGAGTGTATTTTTATTAAAATATATTAAAGTTAGAAAAAGAATTTTTGTATTAAAAAGGTTTTAAGTATAAAAGAAAATGATCTATGTTAATTTAAATAAAAGGCTTGAAATAGGTTAGAAGTGGGCTCAAAGAGGGGGGTGTGAATTGGGGCAAGGATTTGGGCTTAGGCATGCAGAGACGGGCAAGGCCCACGTTGGACTCAAAACAATTTAGGGTTTGGAATTGTTGTTCAGTTGGAACAAAAGGCTTAGGGTTTGTTAGGCGCGCCGTTCACTTGTTCGTTTCTGAGTTCTTCAACCCTTCTCCGTTCATCCTCATGCATGTCTCGGTACTTCCCTTCGTTCGAGGCCACCGGCGCCACCTATCTCCCTCCTCCTTACACTCGCTCCAACGGCAATATAAAAGGGTATGAATTCGTTCAAACGCATTAGGGATCTTGTATTTTTGCATGCTTAGTTCTTTGTTTATTGATTCAGATTATGTGCTTCTTTGGTTCGAGGTACGCGAAGAGGGAAAGAATCTATACCTTTCTGAGGAGACGGGGGAGGGACGGAGGTGGAGGCGCCCAGGCGGCCAAGGGCGGAGCGAGATGATGATGGACTTGTGGACTCCGGTTTGCGTATTCTTTGTCTTTGTCCTATTATTTGGTGATGATGATGAACTGAGCCTTTTTGATATTCACTTCCTCTTTGTTATCTTGATGCCTTCGAGTTGCCTTTGAATTGCATGTGATATTGCTTTTTCTGAGACTTTGATGCTTTGTACGCCTTTTCCTTCTTCTTCTGATTTTGCCCCTTGTGTTTGTTGCCTCTTTTCCACCCAATGATGAATTCAGAATTCTGAGGGGGCCTCGCCTGTATGCTTGAAATGTTGTTGTTGCTTCTGAACGAATTTTGGTTTGTGTTGCCCCTGAATACTTTCTCTCTTCTTCTCTTATTGCCTTGAGTTGGATGCCTGGATTAATTTGCTTCGTACGTTGGTTTGATGGCCCGATGATGAAGAGATTCTGAGGGTCTGGATGGTTTATGTTTGGATTAAATGGTTTTGGCCAGGTTTTGGTATTAGGCTTGAGGTTCGAGTTTAGATAAGGCTGATGCAGGTATTATTTGGTTTTGGGATGGGTTTGAAAAATGGTTTTGGTTATGTTTGTCATCTTGGACAGTTTGTTGGTATATTTGTTTGACAGGGTATCAGGTTGGTTTATTAGGCCATGGTTTGGTTTCAGGCAGGGTTGAGCTTCAGGCTTGAACTTGGTTTTGAGGTTTTTGGTTGGTAACTGGTTTTGCTTCAACAGGTTTCAGGTTTAGACAGGGGTTAATGGTTATTGCTTGAGGTAGCAGGTTCTGAGTTTGGAGATGTTTTATGGTTTAGGCTTTTCAGGCTTGAGGCCTAGCAGGTTATTGCTTGTGTGGTCTCAGGCAAGTGTGCTTGTAGGTTTATGATGGTTTGGAGGATTTTTTTGATGTTTAGGCTTTTTTTATGTAGCAGGTTTTATGCTTGTATGGCCGTTTGTATGTGCAGGTTGTGGTTAGGCTTCAAGCTTAGCAGTTTGTATATTTTTCTTTTTGTTTTGGTGAAAGTTCTGCCTTTTTTGTATATTTTCTTATGCCTGCCTCTAGCCTAAAGCCTGAACCCTGCTTCTTATCTCTCTACCCTTCTCTCTCAGTACAGTTGGATATTTTAATATGCTTCTTTCCTGTACTTTTTCTGAAAGGGCTATTATGATGGGAAATGATGATAAAAGAGTTTGCTTGCATATCATGCTTTCCTCTGCATTCTTTATCTCTTCTTTGACAGCTTTTGTACTTTGTGAACTTTCCATATCTTTGCCAAATCCTCTTTATGACAGCTTTGAGTAGACTTTGGCATTTTTGACAGCAAACTGTACTTTTTGATTTTTCAGTTTGGTTGAACTTGAACTATGCAGTTTGATATTTTGAATTTATGCATTTTAACATTTTGCATTCATGATTAAATGAATAAAATTCTTCCCTCTTTGTGAACCGGGAGAAATCCCGTGATTTGCAGAGAGGGTTAACTGATCCCAATCAGTGGCCCTTAATGATGATTGCAATTTTATCTGTCTTTATTATTTTATCTGCTTTTTGACTTTTCTCCTTTTCTTTTGCAGATGAATATTCGGATGGAGAGGAATAAAGTGAAGCATGAAGAATTAGAAATAAATAGGATAGTTTTCTTTTTATTTAAATTTAAATCAATGTAAAACCAATGTTTGTAATTAAATTCCAAACATCAATTGTACAGTTAATTTAAAGATAAATAAAAGTTTCCATTATCCAATTAAATCTGTTTTCTCTTTATTGTTTATTTATTATTTAAAACTCTTTGAATTAAAATAATTGAAAACTAAATTTCAATCACTTAATTTAGAATAATAAATAATTTAAATAAAACAATGCTTTAGTAATTGATCAGTTAAACCTATCCTTTCCAATATCCAAAGCAAAGCAGCAGTTAACCAAAATAAACTGATCAAGCGCATTCCGTTTTCACTGATTCTTTGCCAAGCACTGTAGATTCAATACTGCATATTTCTTTTGACTGGCTCAAACAAACCGACGTGAATCCAAACCAACTGCCTCTTTTACTGATTAAATCAAAACAATGCGAATTTAACCTAAATCTCGGAATAAACTGCAACGTGCTGTGGAATTTTAATCTTTCTGAGAATATGCCCATAAAACCTTAATTCCTGATTAAATGCCAACGAACATTTGCCTGATCACAATTGAGCCAGAATCAACCAAAACCCTAAGCCAATTATTTGAAGCCATCCAGAGCCCTGAAGAATCAATGAAACCCTAATTTTGTCTGACTGACGAGAAAAGTCCGTTTGTCCGATTCTTGAGCCAGTTTGAAAAGTCAGGAAATGCCTGAAGCTGAGATTTCTGGTGGTAAGATGCGAGGGAAAATTTTGGGGTACAACACCTACAAAACAAGAACAAAGATGAAGATCTGAATCCTTGAAATGGTTAGTGGATGCATATGATGCTTTATGATGTTCATGATGTATGCACAAGTATATGTACAAGCAAGTCACACAAATTCCTAGTTTCAGGCTTGCATGGGGTTTCATAGGTAAGTACCCTCTTGAAGTTAAGTTGGCTCAACCTGTCCTATAAATAGTAACTGGGTTCTAAGGAGCTCAATATCACTGGATTATTTTCTGTGTTCATTGTTTCAGTTTAGCCACTTTACTGGCGACCGAAATATTCCAAGAAAATAACCCTCAATGAGTGTAGTATCGAGTATCTACCAACTTCGGACTGCACCAAAGCCGGTCATCTCACTACCCCTAAAAAGGCCAAGATGGTCAAGTAAAGGTTCTAAAAGTCCATTAGTGCTTCATGACATCACTCAGCGGCCCCGTATTCTCTTTGATTGACTCAAAGGCTACCGGTACCCACAAATATGTCGCACTAATATAGCTATTGCTTTAACCATGTCGGTATACCCCGCACAGCTTCCACAACGTATTGTTATTTACCTATGAATGTTTCCCAAATCCGGGTAAAGGATTCCAAACCCAAACAATAGAACCAAATGTAAAGCAATCAAAGCAAACAAGGTAAGCATGTAAAGGTGATCTAAACCCTAAGGTAACCCCACTTTTAGATATATCCCCAGCAGAGTCGCCAGTTCTGGTGATACGGTGGGAGAACTGACTTGAGGTTTTGCGTTTGTGTTCGCAAATGTTTCGGTTTAGCAAGAGTCACCACCGACTTTTTATTTTATCCAAAGGAAAGGTCAAAAAGCACAGGAAAGACCTTTGAGATGTTTTCTTGGGTTCGGGGGGTAGATTATGAAAAAGGAAGGTGCAAGCACCCTTTTCATCCATGGTTATCCATGGGCTCTTAGTTACTTGTTTAGATCACTTGCTTTGCTTTTCCAATTGTTTGAAATGGTGCTTTGTGTGTGGTTTTGAAAATGTTTTGAAAAGAGGCCATCGTTGTGGCAACCTTTGTAATGATTCTTGTTTGAATGTATACAAAGGTGTATTGTCTTTTGAAAAGATATTTCAATGTTTGAAAGTTTGTTTTGGGAATATTTTGAAATTGTGTTGTGAGGTGTGCTTGAAAATAGCAAGGATGTTTTTGCAAGTTTTGATCAAGTAACTAAGAGTTGTCTACCCTATTTTACTCAAAGATCTTTCCTACACATTTTTAACCCTTTTGATAGTGTTGTTTTACCATTGTATTTGGTAAACAACCTTGTATTAGGATGTTAAACGGGACAGGCGCGGGTCATCGTATTGACCGTGATAGCAATATTGCCAAGTATCTTTAGCAATTTTTTTGAGGGACTAGATCATTTTGTATAGGCAACCAAGATAGCGTCATCGAGGGACTATGATCTTTTGTTTTGTTTTTATTTTTCCAAGATACTCAACATGCATAACATGGCCATTTTAAAGACAACAAGTGGATGAAACCCTAGGGGTGCATGTGTGCATTGTGTTGTCAATTTACATGCTTTTTTGTCTTTGTATTAGTCAAGCTATTTGTTTGATTTTGGATTTTTTGCATACAAACCCTAATCTCTAATCATGGCATATTTGAAAGCGTAAAGTGCACAAAATAAACCTAAGTTATTACAACATTGGTATGGGGAGGGGGATACAATTTTGAATGGGGAATATTTGCAAGAAAATAAAACCCTAATATTTACTATTACATCCAAATTGAATAAATGGTACAAATAAATAAATTGGCAATAATTAAATAAGCAATTTAAATATAAATGTGCAAAATATTATAACTATGTAAAAATATGTTTTTTTTTGTTTTTTTTTATGTATGTAAAAGTATAATATTTAATGTATTAAAAAAGAAATAAAAATATATTTTTTTATTAAGGGTAAAAACCCTAATTTTCTTTTAAGAAAGTAAATATATATTAATTATATTATTCAGGTACAATAAAATAAAATAAAATATATACAAAATAAAAATATATTTAGAAAAAATATTATTTTAGTATAAATAACAAAAAATAAAGGTATAATATTTTTATGTATTATTTTCAAGTTTTCATTAAATAAAATAAAAGTATATACTAACTAAATTATTTTCATGTTAGAAAAATAAAATAAAATACAAAAATAAATGTGAAAATTTATAAAAAATGTTTTTGATATTTTTTATGTTTGGAAAATAATAAAATAAAATCAGAAATAAAAAATAAATACAAAAATATAAAAATATAAAGAAATGGGCCAGGGGGTGCAGTCAGCAAGGCAGGGGGTGCAAAAAGTGAGCCAGAACCAAGCCCAACCCATGAACTTCATCTTCAACCTTTGTCAAAAACAAAAACGCGCGCCCTGTACAAATGTCCAGATCCTGCATACGTGCTCTAATGCAAAAACTCATAACATCAAAGTTGTAGCATTTTTCATGACGAATTCAACCATATAAGAAACTTAATCTAACTCTCAAAGACCAGAGAGAATTTCTCTGGCCCTAATTTCTAACCTAACTTTTTCAGGAAGTTCATGAATCAAATTCTCTTAATAGGTTTAACTTAAATGAAAACCTAAGCATATGTACAGCTTCATGGCTATGAACACTACATTTTTAATTCACAAACCTAAGCCTAATGATTCCTAAATAGAGAGATAGGAAGTTGACAAAAACCTGTTTCAGTTGACTTCGTGTATGGCAATGTGGAGCTTTTCAGTGAGACCTGAGGTGCTTGGGAGCTTTCCTGAACTTCCTCTGACCTTCCCCAATGCTTAGTTTGCTTTGGATGTGCTTGAACAAGCTTGTAGAACTCAACCTACACAAGCTGAAAACAGAAATGGTGAAGCTTGCAAATGGAGTTACAGTCAGTGTCTAATGGTTGGGATAGCTTGGATATGTTATATGGAATGTGTTTGAACAGGTTTGGGACAAAACACACAAGGGGTTTTTTCTATGGAACTCCAAGTGCAGGAACTGCCCTGTTTTTGCAAGAGGAAGGTGATTTGATGTTCAAGAGTGTTTGAGGGATCAAAGGATCATGTTTCAGGCTCAATGCAATGTCAAGAACTTGTTTCAAATGCTTGCTAAGCTTGGTTATAACAGATGTGCAAGTTTCCTTGATTTTGGCAAGTTTCTTGTATTTTAAGCAAAAGTAAACCATGATGCAAGACAGGCCTGTACAGGCTATCTATCAGCTTGCACTTTACAATCTTGGCCCCCTCAGCTTGTGGATATTGTGTGTTGTACCAGATCTTGTTCAAGGCTCAAGGATTCTATTTGACATAAAGCAAATTTGACAAAAATGGCAATGTTGCCTTTTTGCTATTTTAGGGTTAATTCTTTGTGTAATCCTCCCATGACCAGAACAAAGCCTCAAACCAATGGATTTGTATTTAATTATTGAGTATGGAAGGGTTTTGGGACCTGTAATCAAGTACAAACAAGGCTGATTAGAGTTTGCAACTTGTATCAATATGAAAATGCCATGGATCAAAAATGGGTTTTTGCCAACTTCAAGCCTTCGGTTCTCCCTAACCACAAATGATTTTGGAGAGTTCTTGGACATTTTTTAAATCTTGTAACATTCTCTACAATCCATCTTTGAAATGTATTTTGATATTCCAAGTGGAACCATGTGAAAAATGGTCATGAAGATAGGTCAAAATCCTACCTAAATTAGGGCAAAATTTCACTAAGTTAGAAGTTTCATGGACCCTTGTTCCAAAAATCATAACTTGAAATCTAAGCTTCTTTTGGGAAAACTTTGTGTAGGACTACAACTTTCATGTTGGAAGTTTTGTTTGAATCCAATTGCATCATTGTGAAAATGTTGGGCAAAGTTGGGGAAAAAAAAGAAAATTCCATAACTTGGAAAAATTCGAAGTTATGAAATTTTTCAATTTTAAACCCTAATTTGCAAAATTAGGTTTCTTGATGAACAAGTTTCATGTTTTGACACATCTTGATGAAAAATAACCCTTGTCACTTGATTTTGACCAAAAAGTCAAAGTTTGACTTTTCAGTGTACAGTCAAATTTTGATCAGTTGACTGGAAAATTCATTTGTCAATCCAATGCATTTGAGATCTTTTGAACCTTATGAGTAGGTCAAGATGATGCCATTGAGTCCTTGAATCCATGCTTGAGCCCAATTTGCCATTGGATAGGTTAAAAATCATAAATTGCCCTTGTGCAGTCAAAACCCTAAAAATGACCATTTTGCCCTTTTGATGATCTGATCAAATTTCTTGAGGAGTTGTGGTCCAAACTTGATCAAATGGTCCATATGAGTCTATAATATTGATGTGGATAAAAAATTATGAGGTTTGACTGTAAATTGGCCACCGTTAACTTTTCCCCCCATACAACTAATTTCTAGGTCAACTGTCCAATTGACTACGCAAAAATTTGATTCAAAGCTTGAAACTTGGTAGAGGCAATCTTATAAGTCCAACATGAAGTATGAAAGTAACTTGGAGCATTGAAAGTCTAAAAATCTCTGTGTAAAATCAAACCCTAATTTAGGTCATTAGTACAAGGAGATGTCTTGAGCAGAGTAAAACCCTAATCCTGTCTGGAGTTCAAAGAGTATTGTGAGGGGAAATCTTCATAAAATGAGAGGGAAAATTTTGGGGTACAACAGGGGGTATATTATAGAAAGGGAAGGTGTTAGCACCCTTTCTATCCATGTTTTTCCACGGGCTCTTATGTACTTGCTCATTTTGAAATTGCTTGTGTGTGTGTTTTGAAAAGTTTTTGTTTAACTTCGTGATAACCCTTGTATTTGTCCTCAAGAGTGTGACGAAGTTGTTTTGAAAACTGTTTTGAAAGTGTTTGTGAAAAATATTTTTTATTGTTTTGAGCAAGTACTTAAGAGTTTCTACCTACTCGAAAAAGATTGTTAATTTTCTCGTTTCCTTTAGACAATGCTATCCTACTATTAATGAGTAGGTAGCCCTATCATTGAATGTTGAGGGACTATCGAAAGGGACGCTATGGTCATCGAAGGCAACATGTAAAGATATCTTAGCATTCGAAGGGACTGTCATCATATTGGCAACATCGAGGGACAAGATCATTTCTCGTAGGAAACTCGAGGGACGTTAGGGACCATGATCTTTATGATGAATTTAGAATTAAGGGTCTTTGCTAAGACATCCCTATGTTCGAGGGACATGACCATTATTTTCCGAGGCAACCAAGTGAGGTATACCCTAAGGGTGCATATGTGCAAGGTGTGTTATGTTCATTTATTTTAGTCTTGTGTTAAGTTTGCTAATGTTTGATTATTCTTGCCATACAATCCTATTAGTCATACATCTAGCAGTTAATAATTGCAGTAATTTAAAAGTGAAGAGATATAAAACCTAGCTATTACAAGGCTTCGGGGAGGGGGATTATGTACATATCCAAAACTGGGGGGAAAATAAATAAAAGCGGTAAAGGTCCTACTAATCATCTATTACATCCCAATATACAGTTACAATAATAAAAGGAAGTGCGAAAGAATAATAACGCGCAAATTTGAAAAGACGTCTAAAAATCCTAAGATATAAAAAATCTTTTTGTTGTTTTTTGTTTTAATTTATGAAAATGGTTTAAGTTAAAAAATAATTGATCTAGATCTATATTTAAAAAAAAAGTTAATTATTAAAGAAACATTAAATTTAAATAAAAGAAATTAATTATATGTTTTTTTTGGAATTTTTGTTACGAAAAGCAAAAGTTAAAGTGATTAGTTAATTAATTTATCAAAATTAAAATTTAATTAAGAAAAATCCTAAATCTATTTTTATGTGATTTTTATATTTGTTTATTGATTAAAATAAAAAAAGGGATTAAAAGAAATAAATGAAATGAATAAAACAAGAAAATAAAGATGGGCCTAGTAGAAAAAGTAAACAGGGTGTGATACGGTGCGAGAACTGACTTGAGGTTTTGCGTTTGTGTTCGCAAATGTTTCGGTTTAGCAAGAGTCGCCACCGACTTTTTATTTTATCCTAAGGAAAGGTCAAAAAGCACAGGAAAGACCTTTGAGATGTTTTCTTGGGCTCGGGGAGTAGATTATAGAAAGGGAAGGTATTAGCACCCTTTCTATCCATGGTTATCCATGGGCTCTTAGTTACTTGCTTAGATCACTTGCTTTGCATTTCTATTGTTTGAAATGGTGCTTTTCAATTGTTTGAAATTGTGCTTTGTGTGTGATTTTTGAAAGATGTTTTGGAAAGAGGCCATCGTTGTGGCAACCTTTGTAATGATTCTTGTTTGAATGTATACAAAGGTGTTTTTGTCTTTTGAAAAGTTTTCAATATTTGAAAGTAGGGTTTTGAAATTATGTTGTGAAGTGTGTTTTGAAAAATAACAAGGATGTTTTTTGCAAGTTTGATCAAGTAACTAAGAGTTTGTCTACCCTATTTTACTCAAAGATCTTCCTTATGTTTTAACCCTTTTAACAATGTTGTTTCACCATTGTATTTGGTGAACAACCTTGTGTTAGGATGTTAACGGGACAGGCGCGGGTCATCGTATAGACCATGATAATAATGGTGTCAAGTATCTTTGGCAATTTTCTTGAGGGACTTGATCATTTTGTTTAGGCAACTCAGATAGCGTCATCGAGGGACTATGATCTTTTTGTTTGTTTTTGTTTTTGCCAAAGTACTCAACATGCAACCATGGCCCATTTTTGAAGGCAACAAGTGGATGAAACCCTAGGGGTGCAAGTGTGCATTGTGTTTGTTTTTCATGCATGTTTATCTTGGATTAGGTCAAGCTAGTTATTGATTTTATTTTGCATATAAACCCTAAATCTAAGCATGACATAATTTGGGAGCTTTTAAATGTGCGAGAATTTAAAATGCTACACTATTACAACATGATATTGGGAGGGGGTACAAATTTGAATTGGGAGTATTTGACAAGAAAATAAAATCTAAGTTATTACAACCATATTGAATGTATAGGTGATATTCAAATGTACAATAATTGAAATAAATACAAATAAATAAAAGTCAAATAAAATGTACTATGCAAAAAAAGAAAGTTTTATGTATGTAAAAAGTATATTTTTTAATGTGAAATGCAAATAAATAAATAAAAGTCAATTTTTATTATTTTTGTTAATTAGGGCAAAACCCTAATTCTTAAATAAATAATATTATTTATTAATTATACATAATACTATATTAATTTATACAAAAAATAAAAGTATATTATAAAAATGATATTTTTAGTACAAAATATAAATAAAAATGAAAATATAGTATTTGTATTTTTGTCCTAATTTTTTTTTATAAAGTAAAAATATATAAGTATATATATATATATATATTAAATATATTAACTATGTAAAAAAGGAAAATAATAATTAATTTATATAAAAAAATGTGTATATTCAGGAAAAATGTTTTTAAGTATATAAAAAATAATAAATAAAAATAGGTATATTTTTTATATTATTTTTTAGTTTTTAATAAAAGAAAAATTAACCATTTATATATTTATACTAGTAAGATAAAAAATAAATACCAAATAAATATGAAAAATATAGAAAATAATTTTTTGGCATTTTTTATATTTAGACAAGAAATAATAAAGTCAGAATAAAAAATAAAAATTACAAAATGACAAATATTCAAATAAATGGACCGAGGGGGGGGTGTAAACTGAATAAAGTGGTGTCAAAAGCAAAAGGAACCAGGCCCAGCCCAGAATCCACTTCTTCTTCTTCCTTTGAACAACCTGCACGCGTGCTATGTACAAAACTGCAACTCTTGTCTCAGTTGACTTCGAGCTGGACAATGTAGCAACCTTCAATGGTGTTTGAGCTTTTGTTGAGCTTGCCTGGAGTCCAAGAAAGCTTTTCCAATGCTTGGCTTATTTTGAAACAACTTGGATCGTGCTGTAGAACTCAACCTGCAGAGCTTTGAAACAAAAATGGCAAAGTGTGTTAGAGGTGTTACAGCTTGCAATGGTTGTCTGGGGTAGCTCAAGTGAGTTGATTGGAAGGTGTTTGAACTATCTTTGGACAAAACGCACGATGGAATTTGGCTAGGGCTTGAAGTTTGCAGAACTGACTCTGTTTTGCAGAAAAATGGAGGTTTTGAGTAAGAGGAGGTTTTAGTGATGAAGGAGTCGTGTTTCTGGCTTATTAGGAGGTACAAAACTTGTTCACAATGTTCTTGTAAGCTGGTTTTTTCAGATGTGTGTTGTGGCTTGTATTTTGCAAGTTTCTTCTACTTGAAGCAAAAGAATGGAAGTGATGTTATAGCCCTGTACAGGCCCTCCTATCAACCTGCACACAACACTCTTGGCCCCTCCAATTCATGGATTTGGTTTGCAGTCTCAGATTTTGTCCAAGGCTCAATGCTTGGTGTTTGACATAAAGTAACTTTTGCAAAAATGGCAATATACCTTTTACCATTTAGGGCTTAATTTTGCATGTCATGTCCATATGAACAAGATAATACCTTAACTCAATGGTTAGGCATTAAATTATGGAGTAAAAGTTGGTTTTGAGGCCTGTAAGCTAGCACCAAACATGCTGACTTGAAAATGCAAGTTTGTATGAACATACATTGGCCATGGACAAAAGTGAGTTTTTGCCAACTTCAAGCATTCTATTCTCTCTAACCACAAGGGTGTTTGAGAATTACTTCGACAATTTGGAAAGCTTGGAACATGTACTATAATCCATATTTAAAATGAAACTTGAAACTCCAAGTGGAACTATGTGAAAAGTGGCCAAGAAGATGGGTCAAAATCCTGCCTAGATTAGGGCAAATTTTCTCTAAGTTAAAAGTTTTAGGTACCCTTGTTCCAAAAATTATAACTTGAGATACAAGTTTATTTTGAGAAAACCCTGTGCATCAAATTGTAGACTTTGTGATGGAATACAATTTTCATGTTGCAAGTTTTCTTTGAATCTATTTGCATCTTGGTGAAAAAATGGGACAAAGTTAGGAAAAAATAAGAAAATTTCATAACTTAGAAAATTTCTAAGTTATGAAATTTTTTCCTTTTTAAACCCTAATTTGCATTTTTTGGGTTTCTTGATGAAAAAGTTTCATAATTTGACATGTCTTGATGAAAAATAACTCTTGGCATTTGATTTTGACCAAAAAGTCAAAGTTTGAATTTTTAGTATACAATCAAATTTTGATTAGTTGACTGAAAAATTCATTTGTCAATCCTATGAATTTGAGATCTTTTGAACTTGTTGAATGGGTAAAGACAATGTCATTGAGTCCTTGAGTCCACATGTGAGCTTGGTTTGCCATTGGTTAGGTCAAACAGTCAAAAATTGCCTTTGAGCAGTCAAAACCCTAAAAATGACCATTTTATCCTTTTGGTGATCTGATCAAATTTCTTGTGGAATTGTGATCCAAACTTGATCAAATGGTTCATATGAGTTCATAATGTTGATGTGGGTCAAATTTCATGAGGTTTGACTATTAATTGGCCACAGTTGATTTTTTCCGCAATACAATTGATTTTAGGTCAACTGTCCAATTGACTGGGCAAAAATTTGAATCAAGGCTTGAAATTTGGTATGGACAAACTTGTGAATCCAACATGAAGTATGAAAGTCAATTTGGGAATTGTAGGTCAAAATATCCCTGTGCAAACTCAAACCCTAATTTGGGTCAACAGTGCAAGGAGATGTCTTGAGCCGAGCAAACCCTAACTTGATCTTCAGTTCCAAGAGTCTGGTGATGAGAAAATGTTGATGAAATGGGAGGGAAAATTTTGGGGTACAACAGTTGCCCCTGTTTAATATTCTTGAACCTGAAGAGCTAGATTGGCAAGTTTTCCTTTCGTGACTCGAAGGTAAAAGAGGATTGGACACTAGAGTGCCTGTAAATTTGCACTCGTCAAAACATGGCTGAGGAAATGGGCTTAAAGATTCCATTTGGAGATGGTAGAATCTTGCTGGAGATGGGCTTAAAGATGCCATCCAAGAATGTTATTTGAATTGCAATGTTGTAGGTCAGAAGAATGAGCATCAAAATGGTATTTGTGTCCGGGATGTCATTGAACTGTATCTGGAGACTGAGTTTGTATGAGAAAAAGAATGGCGTCTGTGTCTGGGGCATATCTGAGCTATAACCGTATTTGAACTTTTAATGAACGTCAGAATGACTGCCGTGTCTGGAGTATATCTGTATTGTATCTGGATAATAGAGAAACATCTGTGTACGGAGCAAATGTGTGCTGGGGATGAACTATGAATGAGTAACAGAATGGCAACCGTGTCTGGAGCGTATCTGGACTGTATCTGAATTCGAGATCTATATGAGTAGTAGAATGACCGCCGTGTCTGGGGTGTATCCGTACTGTAACTGGGATCTAAATAAGTGATAAAATGACTTTCGTGGCGACTGCACTGGGGGAATCAAACTGCTGGTGTAAAGGCCAGAACAACATCCGTGTTTGGAGCGTATCTAAACTTGTAGTTGATAGTTGAATCTGAATGCGAGGTAGAATGGCTGCCGTGTCTGGAGCGTATCTAGTCTGTATCTGATTGCTGAAGTCTGGATGAGTAGTAGAATGACCGTCGTGTCTGGGGTGTATCTGTACTGTATTTTGACTTGAAGTTCTTGAATGAGTAATAGAATGACCGTCGTATCTGGGGGTGTATCCGTACTTTATCCGAATAATTGTTAATGATAGCCTTTTAATCTTATCCTGAAAAGTGTAAAATGTTAGCTAAAACACGAAGTTATATTGCATGATATGAATGATGCATTGAACTGTATTTCATCAATGTTTATGATATATGAATGTAATGGATGTGCATGTGATCTGATTAGATGTCTTGCTGAGGAAAATAAATCCTTGGTAACTGGAGGTAATGAAATCTTTGATTACCGTCGGGGGAAGTAAATCTTTGACCGATGCTGGGGATTAATAAGGCCTCTGACAACTTCTGCAGGGAATGAGAATCCTTCATGACTTTCCTGGGATATAGGGGAAACTCTGAAAATCTCTTCTGGGGAATTGAAGCCTTGGAGAAGTGGGACCGAGAATCTTCAATCTTGCTGGGAGATAAATCTGTGGGGGGAAATACTCACCATTCTGGCTCCACTGGGGAATAAGGTTTAGACTAATCTGGCTCTACAGGGGATCTTGAAGTTTAACTCCGCTGGGGAAATATACTCCAAATTTTAGCTTTCTTGAGGATCTGAATGATGTATCGTAGGGGATTTCTTCTAGAATAGCATAAAGATTTCTTCCTAATCCTATCAGTAATTATCCTTTTTCAATTTCGTTTTGTCTGTAAGCAGTGATTATATTCTAATGCATATGCCTATTTAACAAAACATTGGACGTTTTCAGATAAAACATAAGTGTAAAAAGAAAAGAGAGGCAAGCAAATTTCCGCACTTTGAAGTATATTTGTATTAACTTTTGTGAGTATTTTTGTACAAAGGAGACAGACATCCTAGTAAGAGAATGTTGTCGTAAAAATTGAAAAGTTTTATACAAAAGAAAGATGGCTATGTGTAATAATTCCATAAGATTCCCATTCTGCTATAGCCTTCACAACTCTGGATATTTATCCATTCTCCGCTTCGTTTGCCGATGACTGGATTGATCAGAAGCTTGGAGTTTGTTGGTGAAGAGATTGTTCTTAAAGTGATCTGACGAGACATAGTCATGCGCTTTAATTCCCTAACTTCTACCTGGACCGCCCTTTCGGGTTTTCGATCCACCGGGAAACCCTTTTTTTGCCCAAGTCGCCCTTTCGGGTTTTCAACTTGCCGGGTGTACAGATTTTTTTTTGTTTTATCCCTAATTTTTGCTTGAACCGCCCTTTCGTGTTTTCGATTCACCGGGATGCCCATTTTTACCCAAGTCGCCCTTTCAGGTTTTCAACTTGTTGGGTTGTTTTATGCATAGTATCTTTTGACTATGTCTGCGTTCGCAGGGTGCGGTAAGTCATCGCCATCCATGGTGGTCAGAATCATTGCCCCACCGGAAAAGATGCTCTTGATTACAAATGGTCCTTCGTAAGTAGGAGTCCACTTGCCCCTGGGATCACTTTGCGGTAAGATGATCCGCTTGATTACAAGATCTCCGACTTGATATACTTGACGCCTGACTTTCTTGTTGAAAGCCTTGATCATACGTCTTTGATACGTCTGACCATGACAAACAACAGTAAGTCGCTTCTCATCGATCAAATTAAGTTTCTCAAGTCGGGTCTGAATCCAATCGTCTTCACTCAAACCAGCGTCCTTCATAATCCTTAAGGAAGGAATCTGAACTTCCATGGGTAGAACAACTTCCATGCCATATACCAAAGAAAATGGGGTTGCCCCTGTTGAAGTACGTGCCGTGGTACGATATCCATGCAGAGCAAACTGTAACATTTCATGCCAGTATTTGTAGGTGACTGTCATCTTTTGAATGATCTTCTTGATATTTTTGTTCGTGGCCTCAACAACACCGTTCATTTTCGGCCGATAGGGAGATAAATTGTGATGATAAATCTTGAACTGCTTGCATAGAGCGGTGATCATAGTATTGTTCAAATTTGTACAGTTGTCTGTGATGATCCTGTCGGGGATACCATACCGGCATATGAGATTTTGCTTGATGAAGCAGGCCACCACATTCTTTGTAACTGAGGCATAGGAAGCTGCCTCGACCCATTTGGTGAAGTAATCAATAGCCACCAGGATGAAGCGATGTCCATTGGACGCCGTGGGCTTGATCTCTCCAATCATGTCAATGCCCCACATTGTGAATGGCCAAGGAGATGTCAGAACGTTGAGAGGAACATGAGGAATATGTACCTTGTCGGCGTAGACTTGGCACTTGTGGCAAGTACGGGAATGTTGGTGACAATCAGCTTCCATGGTAGACCAATAGTAGCCTGCCCTTAGAATCTTCTTAGCCATCGTATGTCCGCTCAAATGGGTGCCAAATGTACCACTGTGTATTTCAGTCATGATCAACTCTGCTTCAGCTTTGTCCACACAATGAAGTAAAACACAATCATGGCTGCGTTTATAAAGGATGATGTTGCTTAGGAATAACTTTGCAGCAAATCTCCTTAAGAACTTTTTGTCATTGACGGAAGCTCCTTCGGGGTATTCTCTAGTTTGGAGATACCTTTTAATTTCATGAAACCAGGGTTGTTGCACTACTTCTTCGGTATTAATCTCATGACAATGCGCAGGTTCGTCCATTCGCTCGATGGTGATTTGGGGAGCCTCGTTATCCCAGTTGAGTTTAAACATGGAAGACATTATAGCCAGAGCATCTGCTAGCTGATTTTCTTCTCGCAGGAAATGTTCGAAAGTAATCTGCTTGAAATGAGGCAACAACGTCAGGACATGTTCTTTGTATGGGATAATATTAGGATGTTTGGTGTCCCACTCTCCTTTGACTTGACTGATGACCAAAGCCGAGTCCCCAAATACGACCAAAGATTTGATCCCCAAGTCTATAGCAGCCTTGAGACCAAAGATGCAAGCTTCATATTCGGCCATGTTATTGGTACAGCTGAAGCAAAGTCGGGCAGTGAAGGGTGTATGGCAACCTTCCGGAGAGATGAGTACCGCACCGATACCGTTGCCAAGTGCATTTGAAGCACCATCAAAGTACAGGGTCCATCGGGATCCTTGTTCAGGTCCGTCATGCAGTCTGTTACCTTCAATGTTGTCCAATGTCATGATGTCCTCGTCAGGGAAGTCGAATATCATAGATTGGTAATCTTCGACGGCTTGATGAGCTAGATGGTCAGCTTGTACACTCCCTTTTATAGCTTTTTGGGTAGTATACTGGATATCATACTCAGTCAGGATCATTTTCCATCTAGCGATTCTTCCAGATAAAGCAGGTTTCTCGAAGATATACTTGATCAGATCCATTTTGGAAATCAGCAAAGTGGTGTGAGTCAACATATACTGCCTCAGCCGGCGAGCAGCCTATACCAAAGCACAACAAGTTTTCTCGAGCAGTGAATAGCGAGTCTCACAGTCGGAAAACTTTTTGCTAAGGTAATAAATGGCATGCTCTTTTCGTTCAGACTCGTCATGCTGGCCCAGCACACACCCCATTGAGTTATCCATGACAGTCAGATACATGATTAACGACCTTCCTTCGACGGGCGGCATCAGAATAGGAGGTTCTAGCAAATACTCCTTGATTTTATCAAAAGCAATTTGACAATCATTGTTTCATTCAACTACCTGATCTTTCTTCAACAGTTTGAAAATTGGCTCACAGGTAGATGTCAGGTGAGAGATGAACCTTGCAATATAATTCAAGCGTCCCAAGAATCCTCTAACCTCCTTTTCAGTACGGGGAGCAGGAATTTCTTGTATAGCCTTTACTTTAGCTGGATCAACCTCAATGCCTTTGTTGCTGACAATAAACCCCAAAAGTTTACCAGACCTAACTCCAAAAGTGCACTTGCTTGGGTTCAGTCTGAGCTTATATTCCTTCAACCTGACAAACAGCTTATGCAGATGATCAAGGTGTTCTTCTTCTGTCTGTGATCGAGCTATCATGTTGTCTACGTAAACTTCGATCTCATGATGTATCATATCATGAAACAAAGCTACCATGGCGCGTTGATAAGTTGCCCCTACGTTCTTCAGTCCGAACGGCATCACCTTGTAGCAGAAGGTACCCCATTGCGTGACAAAGGTAGTTTTCTCCATGTCCTCGGGGGCCATTTTAATCTGGTTTTAGCCCTAGAATCCATCCATGAAGGAAAAAACCTTGTGTTGAGTTGTGTTGTCAACCAAAATGTCGATATGTGGCAACGTAAAATCGTCTTTAGGGCTAGGCCTATTCAAATCCCGATAGTCCACACACATTCTGACTTTGTCGTCCTTCTTAGGCACGGGCACGATGTTAGCAACCCATTGTGGATAAGAGGTAACATCCAGAAAGCCAGCGTTGAATTGCTTCATTACTTCAGCCTTAATCTTCTCAGACATGTCAGGCCTCATTCGGCGAACCTTTTGCTTGATCGGTGGACAGTCTTCTCTTGTAGGGAGATGGTGGACCACGATATCTGTGTCTAACCCTGGCATGTCTTCATAAGACCAGGCGAATATTTCAACGTATTCGTTCAACAACTGCACTAAGCGTTCCTTGACACTCGGTTCCAGGTTGGCACCCACTTTTACTTCCTTCCCGTCTTCCTCTGTCCCTAAGTTGATGGTTTCTAGCAACTCTTCATGAGGCAGAATGGCCCTCTCTTCTTGTTGTAGAAGTCTGGCTAACTCTCCCGGCACTTCACAATCTTCGTCAACTTCGTACTCAGCATGATTGACCAAATCTTCAGAGTTATCGAAGGCTAAAGCAGAATAGTCACCCATGGAATCCGGAATGGATGGGTACCTGCATTTGTTAGTGTGGGTGTGTGTAAGGGATAGCCATCCTTAAACAAATAAAAATGCAAAAGGAAAGAAAATGAACACAACAGTTTATGGATGAAAAACGTCCAATGATTCATTAAAACATGGCATATGATTATGAAGAAAATCAAACCCTTACAAATGGACCTACATGCCCCGGGCAAGGCATGAGGTGAAAATAGTGTGCAAATTGTTTTAGTTATTACAGACCATAAAAATGGGAAATTGTTCAAAGATAAAATTACTGGTTGATAAAGGTGATAGGAACAAAATCCTTTGCTTCCCAATTGCTCAAACCCCCTTCGACGGTCGGGAAGATCCAGTCTGCAAAATGGCTCTCTTCATCTTCATCTTCTACAGCATTGATTCCATGGTGTGAGATCTTGACGGGTGGCCCTCCAGCCTTGGAGCGACGCATAGCCCTTTGTCCTGCAACAGTAAACCCTAAATCAAACTTGGCCGTCTTATGGGGAAAGTCAGGAAATTGTCCCCATATTGTGGTCTTCCCTTCTTTAATCACAACCTCTGCGTCCTTGAGAGATACCATCCTAGCTACATGCTTGGGAACGATAGGTACCTCAACCATTGTCTTTGCAACTGCTACTTCGGGAGAAACTTCCTCAAAATGTTGGAAAGGCGTTTCGATGAACTCGCCATCTAACTCCACATATCGAAAGGAATTGAGATGACTGATCATGTACTTTTCCTCGCCGTGCACAGTTATAATTTTACCCTTAACATGATATTTCAGCATCTGGTGCAAAGAGGAGGTAACTGCCCCAGTATAATGGATCCATGGTCTTCCTAGCAAGCATGAGTATGACGGACGGATGTCCATCACGTAGAAGGTGGAATTGAACACTTCGGTGCCTACCTTGATAGGAATATCAACCTCTCCATGAACCATTCTTTTGGAACCATCAAAAGCCCTAACGACAATGTTACTAGGTTTGAGGGTCAAACCTTCGCAATCCAAACGGTCTAAGGCTTTCTTTGGCAGCATATTCAGGGAAGAACCAGTATCAACCAAGACATGGGCGAGAGTGGTTCCCCGACATTCAACTGAAACATGTAACGCATCATTGTGTTTCCTTCCTTTGGGAGTTAAGTCAGCATCAGAAAAGCCAAGGCCATTATCAGCAGTAAGACTGGCGACACACTCTTGAAATTGGTCAGCCGAAGTTTCTTGGGGAACATGTGTCACCTTCAAGAATTTGATCAGGGCCTTAGCGTGGGCCTCAGAACAGAGCAAAAGAGCCAACATTGAAATTTTAGAAGGGGTCTGCCCTAATTGTTCCACAATGTCGTAGTCACTTTTTCTGATTATTTTCAAGATTTCATCCATTTCTTTCTGAGTGGTTTCGGGGATAACCACAGCATGGGCCTTCGTCCGGACATGCACTTCTAGTATCCCCTTACCCTTGTCGATAATATCAGCAGATGGTCTTACTTCAGGGGTAACCAATTCTTCAATCACTGGGCCTTGCACAGGTGGTCCAACAGGTGCAGAAGCCTTCAAGGGTCCGAAAACTGCTCGAGGGGGAGCAATCTCCGGAGAAAAGATCCGGCCACTGCGGGTTATCTTGCTTGTACCCGCGATGTTCCCTATATCAGGGTCTTCTTCAGAAATCTCTTGGACTGTTTAGATTTGTTTGATGTCGTGGTAGAAGATTTCTCCCCCATAGTTCCACGATATCATTTTGCTTGATTGGTATGGGACAGATCCCGGCATAGTGATCTTTAAAGGTACACATTCAGAGTTGGGTGTAATCCTGACAGGCCTTTTACAAGCCTTGGGAGGATTATCGGAAATGGTTATGATAGCAATATCGTTGGTTGAAGTAACACAAGTATCAGGAGTAATAGGATTGAAAGTGTCAACAGGGGTTTTCTGGAAAAGTATCTCTTGAGTATCCATCAGGTGTTGGACACCTGACTTCAACATTGGACAATCACCTTGAATGTTCAAATAGAAATAACAGTCTTTACCACAACCAGGAAAGATCCCGGCTCGCAAAAAATTTTCTTTAATCACTAACAATGGAGTCAACAGATCGGCAACATGGAGGTTTTCCAAAACAGCATGCACATTGTGGCCGTGCTTGGGCATCGGAGCGGATATAACATTGGGCTTCTCAGGAGCGTCAAATTCAACCTCTTTGGCGTTAATTAAGTCCTGAATTTTGTTCTTAAGTGCCCAGCAATTATTGGTATCGTGTCCAGCACTGTCGGAATGGTAAGCACACTTGGAATTAGAGTGGTAGTATGGAGAGGAGGTGTTAGGGTTTTTTGGTTCCTCTTTCAAACTGGTCAGATTTAGCTTCAACAAATGGGGAAGGACCTGAGCAGGCGTCATGTTGATGCGGGTGAACTGCCGTTGTGGCCGTTCTACCCGTTGTTGATTAGGTCTCGACTGATTGTTACGAGGTTGATCATTTGACGAATTTTGAATCATCACGGCCCCTACAGACGACCGGCGCTCGGTTCTTCCCAATCCCTTCTGAGAATACACAGCAGATGCTTCCTTCTTGGCTGGGAAAGGTTTCTTAACAGCTGTGGATGCGGAAGCATCCTTTTGGATCTTTCCACTTTTAATGCCGGTCTCCACCCTTTCATTGATCAAAATCAGTTCAGTAAATCCCGCAGAAGAGCTCCCAATTAGATGGTTGAAAAAGGGGCCAGACAGGGTCCCCAGAAACATATCAACTAACTCCCTATCTGATAACGGCGGCTGCACCCTTCCAGCCAGATCACACAACTTTTGAGCGTACTCTTTAAAACCTTCATTGGAAGCCATCCCCATACTTTGTAACTGAGTACGAGTGGGCGCCAAATCAGCACTGTACTGATACTGACGATAAAAAGCAGCTGCCAAGTCTTCCCAATTGTGAACCTCTGATCTCTCGAGCTGATAAAACCAATCTAACTGAGTGCCAGACAAGCTGTCTTGGAAAAAGTGTACCCAGAGGTCTTTATCGGATGAATGAGGTTGGATCTTTCTAACATACGACCTCAGGTGCATCTTAGGGCAAGACAGACCGTCGTACTTGGCAAATGTTGGCACCTTGAACTTGGGAGGGATAACAATCCCAGCTACCATCCCTAGTTCCTCAAAATCCAATCTGGGCACCCTCTACAACTCCATAGCTGCGAATTTGTCTTTTAGGTTCTTATATTTGTCATCCGCTGGTGGATACTGTTGTTCGGAGTAGTCTTCGTCTTCTTCCTCTTCCTCCTCTTCTACCCCATACTCAGAAGGTACAGTAACTCCTTTTCCCTTGCCAGCCCCTTCGTCAAACGTCGAAGGGAACTCAAGAGTCCTTCTAGCATCGCTCTCAAACCTTCTTTCGAAAGTGGCTACCCCCGGTCTCTTTTTCTTTTTCTTCTCTTTATTCTTCTCCAACAGAACTTTGAGATCCTCTTGACCCTTTGCCAAGTTCATGAGGAGTTGCTGAAATTGTGAATTTTATACCTGTAGATCCTTTACTTTTTTCTCCAAATCCATCTTGCTGAAATAAACAGCAGAAAGATAAGGAAACCTGGCTTGAAGACCTATTTATGCATATGATGAATGGTATGCTATTCATGTAATGCATTCAAGGGTTCAAAAACTCAAATTTGTTGCAAACAAAAAGAACGCACGTCATATTAAGAAGAAATTTGTTAGTACATAAATGCCCCATGGGCGGAATATTACAAAATTCTTAATGTAAAAAGACATTGCGCATCCTTTTTGGTACGATGTAAGTGTTGAGGGTTTCCTCCTCGTGAAGTCGGCGGGTGAGCTCCAAAACCTTCTTCTCGCTGGCATAGAAGCTGGCTTCAAAAGTATCCCGTTCTTCTTTTAGTTGGATCCAACTCTTTTGCATTTCCTCCCATGATGTTGGCATGTCAGGATGTAGGATGGTGTATGGAACCTCTCCTTCCATAATAGGCTCTTTGATCAAGGGGAGAATGTGAGGATATGGCATCATAAGATTCTGGGAGCGGGTTCGTACCCACTTGAGGTAAGGCTCAAGGGGGATGGAATTCTTGTGCCCCAGTGTCTTACTATCCACCTTGTTAGGCATCCTCCAAGCTCTGATGAACCTTTGTCGAAGTCCTTGCACATCGTTGTCGAAGTCAAAAACTAGGTCAGGAATCAGCATGTCATGAGGGCCATCCCTCCGAGCATATCCAAATTGTCTCAAAGCTAGACAGGGGTTATAGGTAATGCCTCCCCAAATGCCAAGTAATGGGACATTAGGGAATTCCCCACAACGATCAATGATGATGACATTTTCTCTAGACCGAGAACACCAATGTACATCAGAATGTGTGAGGGTCATCAATCGTTGTGACCACCTCAAACCCTGCTCATTCCTCAAAACTGCTTGTGGAAGGTGAGAAATAAACCACCTTGCTAAGAGAGGGGTACAACACATGAGAACACCTCTTTTCCTTATTGTTCGTGTGTAAAGTGAGTGTAGGATGTCCCCAAGCAATGTAGGTATGGGATTTTTGGACATGAAAATCTTGACAGCATTCACATCTATAAGTTGATCAGGATTTGGGAACAAAACCAACCCATAGATAAGGAGTGCCAAAATCTCTTCAAAGGCTTGTAGATCAAGAGAATTCCAACAGTCTTGTACCTTCTCAAACATAAACTTTGCCAAGAAGCCCTTAACACCACTTCTGGTTTCCCAATGCCCCTTGATGTCAGATGGTTGCAAGTGTAATGCTTGAGCAACATCTTCAGGTTTTGGTTCTTTTTCCTTACCGTTGTAGGGTAGTTGATGAAGAATGGGAATTCTCAGGAGTTGAGAAAATTCTTCCAAAGTAGGCACCAACTGATAATCAGGGAATGTGAAACAGTGGTGTAGGGGGTCAAAGAACTGGAAAAGTACTTTCACCATGTCTTCTTCAATGCTGGTGTTGACTAAGTTGAGGAGTCTACCATGTCTTTCACTGAAGAGAGACTTCTCTAGAATCCTGGAAGTAAGCTCCTTGAGTTGAGGAGGGATCCTCACAAGGTTGACTTGAATTGTTTTCCTGCGAAGAGATTCCATGACCTACAAAACAAGAACAAAGATGAAGATCCAAACCCTTGAAATGGTTAGTGGATGCATATGATGCTTTATGATGTTCATGATGTATGCACAGGCACATGTACAGGCAAGTCACACAAAACCCTAGTTTCAGGCTTGCATGAGGTTTCATAGGTAAGTACCCTCTTGAGTTTAGTTGGCTCAAAAACCTGTCCTATAAATAGTAATTGGGTTCTAAGAAGCTCAATATCATTGGATTGTTTTCTATGTTCATTGTTTTGGTTTAGCCACTTAACTAGCGACCAAAATATTCCAAGAAAACAACCCTCAATGAGTGTAGTATCGAGTATCTACCAACTTCGGACTGCACCAAAGCCGGTCATCTCACTACCCCTAATGAAAGGCCAAGATGGTCAAGTAAGGTTCTAGTTCATTAGTGCTTCATGACATCACTCAGCGGCCCCGTATTCTCTTTGATTGACTCAAAGGCTACCGGTACTCACAAATATGTCACACTAATATAGTTATTGATTCAACCGTGTCGGTATACCCCGCATAGTTTCCACAACGTATTGCTATTTACCTATGAATGTTTCCCAATTTCGGGTGGAGGATTTCAAGCCCAAACAAGAGAACCGAAATGTAAAGCAATCAAAGAAAACAATAATCATGCAAAGGGTGATCTAAGCCCTAAGGTTACTCCACTTTTAAAGATATCCCCATCAGAGTCGCCAGCTCTGTGATACGGTGCGAGAACTGACTTGAGGTTTTGCGTTTGTGTTCGCAAATGTTTCGGTTTAGCAAGAGTCGCCAACAACTTTTTATTTTATCCTAAGGAAAGGTCAAAAAGCACAGGAAAGACCTTTGAGATGTTTTCTTGGGCTCGGGGAGTAGATTATAGAAAGGGAAGGTATTAGCACCCTTTCTATCCATGGTTATCCATGGGCTCTTAGTTACTTGCTTAGATCACTTGCTTTGCATTTCTATTGTTTGAAATGGTGCTTTTCAATTGTTTGAAATGGTGCTTTGTGTGTGATTTTTGAAAGATGTTTTGGAAAGAGGCCATCGTTGTGGCAACCTTTGTAATGATTCTTGTTTGAATGTATACAAAGGTGTTTTTGTCTTTTGAAAAGTTTTCAATGTTTGAAAGTAGGGTTTTGAAATTGTGTTGTGAAGTGTGTTTTGAAAAATAGCAAGGATTTTTTTGCAAGTTTGATCAAGTAACTAAGAGTTTGTCTACCCTATTTTACTCAAAGATCTTCCTTATGTTTTAACCCTTTTAACAGTGTTGTTTCACCATTGTATTTGGTGAACAACCTTGTGTTAGGATGTTAATGGGACAGGCGCGGGTCATCGTATAGACCATGATAACAATGGTGTCAAGTATCTTTGGCAATTTTCTTGAGGGACTTGATCATTTTGTTTAGGCAACTCAGATAGCGTCATCGAGGGACTATGATCTTTTTGTTTGTTTTTGTTTTTGCCAAAGTACTCAACATGCAACCATGGCCCATTTTTGAAGGCAACAAGTGGATGAAACCCCAGGGATGCAAGTGTGCATTGTGTTTGTTTTTCATGCATGTTTATCTTGGATTAGGTCAAGCTAGTTATTGATTTTATTTTGCATACAAACCCTAAGTCTAAGCATGGCATAATTTGGGAGCTTGTAAATGTGCGAGAATTTAAAATGCTACACTATTACAACATGATATAAGGAGGGGGTACAAATTTGAATTGGGAGTATTTGACAAGAAAATAAAATCTAAGTTATTACAATCATATTGAATGTATAGGTGATATTCAAATGTACAATAATTGAAATAAATACAAATAAATAAAAGTCAAATAAAATGTACTATGCAAAAAAAGAAAGTTTTATGTATGTAAAAAGTATATTTTTTAATGTGAAATGCAAATAAATAAATAAAGTCAATTTTTATTATTTTTGTTAATTAGGGCAAAACCCTAATTCTTAAATAAATAATTTTATTTATTAATTATACATAATACTATATTAATTTATACAAAAAATAAAAGTATATTATAAAAATGATATTTTTAGTACAAAATATTAATAAAAATGAAAATATAGTATTTGTATTTTTGTCTTAATTTTTTTTTATAAAGTAAAAATATATAAGTATATATATATATATATTAAATATATTAACTATGTAAAAAAGGAAAATAATAATTAATTTATATAAAAAAATGTGTATATTCAGGAAAAATGTTTTTAAGTATATAAAAAATAATAAATAAAAATAGGTATATTTTTTATATTATTTTTGAGTTTTTAATAAAAGAAAAATAAACTATTTAAATATTTATACTAGTAAGATAAAAAATAAATACCAAATAAATATGAAAAATATAGAAAATAATTTTTTGGCATTTTTTATATTTAGACAAGAAATAATAAAGTCAGAATAAAAAATAAAAATTACAAAATGACAAATATTCAAATAAATGGGCCGGGGGGGTGGGGTGTAAACTGGATAAAGGGGTGTCAAAAGCAAAAGGAACTAGGCCCAGCCCATAATCCACTTCTTCTTCCTTTGAACAACTTGCGCGTGTGCTATTTACAAAACTGCAACTCCTGTCTCAGTTGACTTCGAGCTGGACAATGTAGCAACATTCAATGGTGTTTGAGCTTCTGTTGAGCTTACCTGGAGTCCAAGGAAGCTTTTCCAATGCTTGGCTTGTTTTGAAAAAACTTGGATCGTGCTGTAGAACTCAACCTGCAGAGCTTTGAAACAAAAATGGAAAAGTGTGTTAGAGGTGTTACAGCTTTCAATGGTGGCCTGGGATAGCTCAAGTGAGTTGATTGGAAGGTGTTTGAACTATCTTTGGACAAAACGCACGATGGAATTTGGCTAGGGCTTGAAGTTTGCAGAACTGACTCTATTTTGCAGAAAAATGGAGGTGTTGAGTAAGAGGAGGTTTTAGTGATGAAGGAGTCGTGTTTCTGGCTTATTAGGAGGTACAAAACTTGTTCACAATGTTCTTGTAAGCTGGTTTTTTCAGAAGTGTGTTGTGGCTTGTATTTTGCAAGTTTCTTCTAGTTGAAGCAAAAGAATGGAAGTGGTGTTATAGCCCTGTACAGGCCCTCCTATCAACCTGCACACAACACTCTTGGCCCTTCAATTTCATGGATTTAGTTTGCAGTCTCAGATTTTTTTCAAGGCTCAATGCTTGGTGTTTTGACATAAAGTAACTTTTGCAAAAATGGCAATATGCCTTTTACCATTTAGGGCTTAATTTTGCATGTAATGTCCATATGAACAAGATAATACCTTAACTCAATGGTTAGGCATTAAATTATGGAGTACGAGTTGGTTTTGAGGCCTGCAAGCTAGCACCAAACATGCTGATTTGAAATGCAAGTTTGTATGAACATACATTGGCCATGGACAAAAGTGATTTTTTGCCAACTTCAAGCATTTGATTCTCTCTAACCACAAGGGTGTTTGAGAAGTTCTTAGACAATTTGGAAAGCTTGGAACATGTAATATAATCCATATTTGAAATGCAACTTGAAACTCCAAGTGGAACTATGTGAAAAGTGGCCAAGAAGATGGGTCAAAATCCTGCCTAGATTAGGGCAAATTTTCTCTAAGTTAAAAGTTTTAGGTACCCTTGTTCCAAAAATCATAACTTGAGATACAAGCTTCTTTTGGGAAAACTTTGTGAATCAAAATTGTAGACTTTGTTAAGGACTACAATTTTCATGTTACAAGTTTTCTTTGAATCTATTTGCATCTTGGTGAAAAAAAGGGACAAAGTTAGGAAAAAATAAGAAAATTTCATAACTTAGGAAATTTCTAAGTTATGAAATTTTTTCCTTTTTAAACCCTAATTTGCATTTTTTGGGTTTCTTGATGAACAAGTTTCATAATTTGACATGTCTTGATGAAAAATAACTCTTGGCATTTGATTTTGACCAAAAAGTCAAAGTTTGACTTTTCAGTATACAGTCAAATTTTGATCAGTTGACTGAAAAATTCATCTGTCAATCCTATGCACTTGAGATCTTTTGAACTTGTTGAATGGGTAAAGACAATTTCATTGAGTCCTTGAGTCCACATGTGAGCTTGGTTTTCCATTGGTTAGGTCAAACAGTCAAAAATTGCCTTTGTGCAGTCAAAACCCTAAAAATGACCATTTTACCCTTTTGGTGATCTGATCAAATTTCTTATGGAATTGTGATCCAAACTTGATCAAATGGTTCATATGAGTTCATAATGTTGATGTGGGTCAAATTTCATGAGGTTTGACTATCAATTGGCCACAATTGACTTTTTCCCCAATACAATTGATTTTAGGTCAACTGTCCAATTGACTGGGCAAAAATTTGAATCAAGGCTTGAAATTTGGTATGGACAAACTTGTGAATCCAACATGAAGTATGAAAGTCAATTTGGGCATTGTAGGTCAAAATATCCCTGTGCAAACTCAAACCCTAATTTGGGTCAACAGTGCAAGGAGGTGTCTTGAGCCGAGCAAACCCTAACTTGATCTTCAGTTCCAAGAGTCTGGTGATGAGAATATGTTGATGAAATGGGAGGGCAAATTTTGGGGTACAACACAGGGGATGCAATCATCAGAAATCCCTAGGCCCGAATCTTCGAAAGCTTCATGCCCTAACCATGGTGTTTTCAGATTCTTGTGTGGAACCTCTAATTCAACCATCCATAATTGTTCTATATAAACTCAAACAAAGGTTAGCATGCCATGAAATGTGATTTAAATTAGAGATTCAAAGTTTAAAATTTTACCAAACCGGTGTTGTCAAATGGGGGCGTGCTAGGCGTGTGATGGATTACTCTTGGGCCTTGTAAGACTCCTGAGGACTTCAAGAGGATGGTTTGAGGCTTGATGTCAATCGAGAGAGACCAAAACCTCGAGATATGACTTGCACCAATTCTTTGATTTTTGGAGAGCTTTTTGAAGAGATTTTTGAGATATTTTTAGAGGAATTTCGTGTGTTTCAAGCTTGTATGGCTCTATATTTATAGAGGATAATGAGGAGACAAGAAAGAATGGAAAGAATCTCCCTCATAATGTTGTGTTTTAAGACCATGATCAAAATTTGAAAAAATGTCATATTTGATTATTTTATGCCATTTTCACATGTGGATGAACCTGGACATATTTGAAGGGTTATTGCATGAAATCAATTGACATAGACCAGCATAAAACTTTCACAAAATGGATTCACATCAAAGTTTACATTATTTCTATTATTTATTTATTTAATTCTGAATTTTAATGAATAAAATATCAAAATAAATAGCATAAATAGTAGAAAAATGTATGGGTGGGCTTAGAGGTCGTGGACCATGTTAGGAATGAGTTTCAAACTTGAAAAGATAGGCCCATTTGGAAAAAATCCAAGTTTGGTCAATATTTGCTTCATGCATTTTTTTCCAAAAATTTGCTAACTTTGACAATGCGCATCTCTCTCAATTTTAACCCTATGAGGGTATTCTTTGACTTTTTAGAAAGCTTGGGATATCCCCTAAGCAACCTCTTTAGTTTCATCTCAATTGGATCTTCCATGTGCATGTAAGAAGCTTTGACCCAAAATGTGTTTTTGTTGACATTTGAAAAAGACCTAGAATGTCTGAATTTATATCTTTCATGAGTGCATTTATTGAAATTGAGGGCTGAAGATAAGTTGTAGGGAATTGGATTATCTTTAAAATGAGCCTTGGATGAGAAATTTTTGATAAAGTATGAGAAAGTTATACCTGGTCAAAGTTTGGTTAACTTTTCCTATAAGAACCCTAATTTAGCAACTTTTGAGTTTTGATGAATTAGGAGCATTCCTTGAGGAATCATGATCAACCCTTGATAAAATTATGGATATCACTTCAAAATGTTTATGTTGACAAATAATCTTGAATTTTTACTGTACGTGGGTCATAGTTGACTTTTGACCTAGTATAGTTGATTTTCAGGCATTTGAGCAGTTGACTGAGCAAACTTCTTGTGCAAGGCATAAAACTTGGCATGGATGATCTTGAGGACATATTAGGGCAATGGAAACCACTTAGGACCCTTGGAAACTCAAACATATTAATGAGGAGTGAAACCCTAGTTTGAGGCTCATTGTCTTAGGAGGAGGATTTGTCTGGCCAATCCTTAGTCAACTTGAGAAATTGAGGACCTCTAGGAGTTTATCTGGTGTGAAAATTGGAGGGAAAATTTTAGGGTGAAACACTTTCCATATTGGTTATCTACTGTGATGTATTTGTTTCCATGTTTGGTGGGTGTTACAAGAGGTAAAAGGCTCAATATCGAGGCCAAGTGAAAACCACAGGAACACTAGGAATAAAGTGGAACACGACAGATAGGGGGTGTAGATTACCCTAGACGGTTGTTTATTCCATGCTCAGACGAGGTTTTAATGAGGTTTTATCATTATCACGTAGGTTTACAATGATAGTACTCTCAAGAAAACCCGTGATTTTGAGTTACCTGAATTACCTTGACCTAGTTTCACCCGTGAGTGGGACGGGAATTATTCTTACAGGTATAGATGGTGACTATGTTCTGATGGTGACCGTATTGTTCTGTTGATGACTATGGTTATTTGGTTATGTTCTAGACTTTTATCCTAGTATATTCAAATTGGCCAAAGATTATACAGCGGTTATTCATGGTACTTGGTTTTGTTGTGTTCTGAAATTGGTACCGAACCTTTGATTCTGTGTTATTCAGATTATTCAACATATTTATGCAGCAGTTATCTAGAGGATTATACAGTTGATATGTTGAACTTTTGAACCTATGTTATTGCATCTTGCATCATAACATACTTATTTTACATAACAAAAGAAATGTAAAAAAATTGTGTGCATGAGAAAAGTTAACACATATGTTCTTTCCATTTCCAAGGAATCATGCTTGTAAGCCTTATGTTGTGCTTTTCCATCGCTTATCGAATAAAAATCAAAACTAAAAGCGTGCGGGTTCCTTGAAAATGACTGAACATGGAATCGTATCCATTCATTCACCTCATGCATCTTCATGTATTCATAACAGGTACTCATAGTTGGGGAAATTCCTATTCAGGCCTGGTATTCTTTTCAGAATTTTGAATCTTATCTTCTCACTGCTCCATTATCCGAAAAAGCGGTGGAACAACTTCGTGGGGAATTGGATGAGATGATGAGATGAAAAAAATTAGATTTGGCTGTTTATCATGGACATACAGGTCTTGGCCCATGGTCAGAAATCCTTAAAGAGGAAAAGATAACCAGTTAGAGACTCAGTTGAGTCGGGTATGGAAGTTCTGAAGACAATGTCAGCAAAGGAAAGTGGTATTGTATACGTTGTTGCAACAGGAGATGTCATTCATCTGCAGCCTATGGGAAATTTTTTTAAATCATGAGATACTTTGTGGGTCTCACCCAGAACTTCGTGTTCCTAGATTTTCTCATCAACAACTAGTTTCTGGTCTCTGAGTGAACCCATGGGGCAAAGCTTATCAGCAAAGACAGAGAAAAGCTTGAGAAGCAGGCTGATACAATCTTTATACCTTGTATCCAGTTACTTCCTCGTGTATTGTAAGCTCAATTGATTAAGCTTCATGCTTTGGCTCATCCTCCCACAAATTTCTCCCCTGATTTCGATGCCAATGCTGAATATGTCTCCCATTCCAGGGCACCTGGTTATGATATTGAAGACTGCAAGAGGTTGAAATATGAAGTTTGGCACTTGTCTGACTTCTTTTCCAAGGTTAAGTCCATGTTTGGCAAACCGTTTCAGACTTTTTCTCCTCAGCTGAGTGCTTCTTCTGTGTAGTAGAAGATGAGGATGCTTCTAAGATGAAGAAGCATAAGATGCCTAGTTCTTGGACATCTGTTGTTGTGTAGAAGAAAATACCGCAAAGGTCGAATTCTACATTCAGAGTTTAGTTTCTTATGTGAAGTAGAAGATTCTTTATTACAGTTCTTTAAATTTTCTTCTGTGTAGTAGAAGATGGAGATTCTTTTGTGAAGTAGGAGACTCTTCGTAATTTAGTTGCTAAAACTGGTCTTTTGTGAAGTAGGAAATGAAGTGTATTTTCTTCTGTGTAGTAGAAGATCCTTTGGTATGGTTGTTGGATTTTTCTTCCGTGTAGTAGAAGACGATGCTTCTTTTTTATAGTAGGAGATGCTCTGAAATTCAGCGGCTGATTTTCTATTCTGTGTAGTAGAAGATGGTTAGCGTTTCTTCTCTATGGTAGAAGATACTTTGTGATACAGTTTATATAAGTTCGCTTGATAAAGCATTCATCACATATGGTAAGGGGATTCGACGTGATTACCATGCTGGGGCACTTAGCCACTCAGCTAAAGGTTATAAACCATTCGAAGATGAGATGCAAGACCTGCTTGATGAAAAAGCCATCATTCTCGCACCAGTTGGTCAGATTTGAAGTCTCCTTTGACTCATTGAACGTCAAGACTGTCGGAGCATCGAATGAAGCAACAAGTCCATACAGAGACTAGTCTCCTCAACATGGAAAATTCAAATTACATTTGCATTCTCATTCGTAATCTTTCTTGTTTGGTTCAGTACTTTCTTGTATGCAAAACTTGCTTATTTTTGAATATTAATCATAATGCATTGAATATGTTTGTCTTGATTTAATCCATTCGTATTCACTCATTAATGTTTTTCTTTGATTTTTGATACTTAACTCTTGTTAAATAAAGCAAAATACCGTCGGATGGAGGATGATGAGTGATATACCAAAAATTTCAAACGGTGTGCTTTTGAATAAAAACCCCGATGACGATGTACAAGCCTTGGTCCAATTCATAAACACCGAAGATATAAGGGAGATAAACACTCGTTAACCCCTTTGAGCCTTGAAGTAGGAGTTTCTTTCTTGTCAGAAAAAAGCCCTCACATTTAACTTGGGGCAGGGTAGATTTTAGTTAATCCGATCGAGCATTCAGAACTCATCAGGAGTGCGCATCTAAGGATATAACAATGGTTATCTATCAAAAGGATGAGGAAAGTCAAAACCATAATGGTTTACCCTAATATATCAGCAGTGTGCATCGAAGAGAACAATACCACAATGGTTATCTCTCGCACATTAGAAGGTCAACATATGACGATACAACAATAGTTATCACTCGTCTACCAGAGACTCAGGAAGTCACAATTACCTCCAACAAGTCAAAAACAACTCGAAGTCACACGACCGATTCAAACAAAAATAAATGATGAAAGAAAGAGACAAAAAGCCTTGCTAAGTCGAAACTTGGAAAACAAGTCACTTAGGAAAAAGTCAGGGCATCCCGCTGGACTTCAGATTAAAAATCAAAAAGAATTTGTCCAGGCAAAAGTTTGGGAAAACAAAAAGAAAGCAAAAAGCGAAAAAGGATTACAAAAAATATCCTTAGCAAAGAACAAAGTCGTGTGATCAGACACCAAGAACGAAAGAGGCGAGTGACTGTCGTGTCCAGAAAAACCTTGTTTGACTCCTCAACCATTGTAACTTCCTTTTGAGAGATGAGTTCTTGCATCGAGTTAACTGAACTTAGGACTGGAGAACATCACGGAGAACGGGTGGGCACCAAATATTTTGAGCCTTAAATCTTTTTTTCTAAAACCGTGAACCAGGCCACGTTACAACCCTAAAAAGTCCTAACTGAAGCATGGGTTAATTTGAAAGCACATTGTAATGAGTATGGTAATCTGACTCTTAGGAGGTTTGCTAAAACTTTTGAGTTGGTATCACATCAAAATTTTAATTTCTTTTATACAAAAACTCGATGTTTTGACACCTTTTCAATAAAAGTTTTTAAACTTCAAGATAAACATGAGCTTTGCATTAGAATTATCATTTTTAGAATAAATATTCTTTGCGTATAAACAAGTGCTTAAACATCAAGTGAGCTCACATAATGAGCATCAGATGAAAGTTTGATTATCTCGACGGATAAATTTCTTCAAGATACCGTTGAAAGGTAAATCATTTTTGAAAAATGATCTTAATCTGGGGAAGACATTCCATTGACTTCGTTGAGTAAAATAATACCAGTTCGAGAAATGATATGAAGCAGATTGCAAAAGTGATTGTTCAGAAGTCTCTGTCGAGCAATGGTACATTATTTTCATATGGTCCCGAGGGGCCGATTTCTTCGAGTATCCATCAGAGAACAAGGAAATTCAAGTTGAGAAGTACAGTTGTGAAGTAGCCTACTGTTGTACCCTAAAATTTTCCCTCTCATTTCTCAAGGCATTTTTCACAAAGGATTCTCAAAAATTCAAACCTACACAAGTACTATTGGAATTTTCGGCATCAAGATAAAGAGGAAACTATTAAAAAGGGAAAAGAAGATGAAAATATTCTCTTTGACAAAAATTTAAGGAAAGATTAAGTTCCCTTCGATTTCACATCTTTCAATTGAGCACTTTGGCTCCTTCAATACAGGATTTGGTTGCACCCTTTGTTTGAACATTGGACTTCTTTTGGGAAAGTTCATCTCCTACTTCATTTGGGCACTAGACTGCTTTTGGACAAGTTCATTTCATGCTTTTGTTTGAACATTTTATTCTCTTCGCGCAAATCTTTCGTTTGGCCATATAGCATCTTTCTCGCGTGTTAGCCAAGATTTACAAGGCAAAATTCCTTACCATGCTAGCATGCACAAGGCCAAATTCACCCTTTGAAAAAAATTGTTACAAGCTTTGACATGGCAACACTTATCTTCAACTAGCTTCAATTCACAAGGAAAAAAGCATCCTTATAATGTCCTTTGATTCAGGACGCAAATTCTCTCTTCTGGTCTCTTTCGATTACACATCTTGCCTCCTGCAGGCCTCCTTCGTTTGGGGAATATGGCCTTCCCTATATTTCAAGCTTCGATTATGCCCTTCATCCTCTGCATGCATTCTTCATTTGGGGTGTGTGAATCCTTCAGTACAAGTTTTTCGTCACACTTTTCGTTTGGGCATATGGTTCCCTTCATATAAGCCTTCGTTTGAGCAAGGGTCTCTCGTATGTTTGCATGAAGTCACAAAGCAGGGACCTCCTACATACACCCTTTCATTTGGCCATATGACCCCTTGTAGGAAAGTTTGAGTGGGCAGTATCTCCCTTGGAAATGGCTTGCTTCAACACACAAATTCTACACTATGACATTGTCTCATGCGAAAGAAGTACCATGATGGCACATTCGAAGGACTTGCCAGACATGTCTGAATGTCCCAATCGAATGACATGTTTTGCTGACCCACCCTAGGAGCATGTATTTGGACCATTCGAAGGAACCCATGAAGGGCCTGGCCGAAAGATACTTATTTGGGCCCCTTCAAAAGATACCCACATGAGCCATTCGAAGGACACTTCGATTTGAAAAAAGAAATGCTTATTGAAGAGTCTGGTCGAAGGATAGGGCTTAGGGGTCAAGACAAAAGCTTAAGATGCCCAAAGGTACTTGTTGACCAAGTCCCATGTGCTGCCAGGTTCGGGCCTGATACATTGGCCATAAAAATCCAAAACTGCTGCACAGCAGCCCTACAACACTGTCTTATTCCTTGCACCAAAATGGCATACAAACACTGTCCCTCGAAAGCTACAAACACAACATGCTTTTTTTGTTTAAAATTTTTGTTTTCCCTCCTAAAACATCAGCCATGGCCATCTATAAATATGAGCCTCCACCACATATGTTAAAGGGCCTGAAGAGTGGCAAGATAACTCTTGTGAAAATTCCCAAAACTATCAAACACCTCCCAACGTTTTTTCTAATCAATTCTAAAAACTCAACCCCCTTTGTACACTAAGGGAATCCTTCGATTCACTCCCCCAAGTGACCATCTAACTAGCCTTCAGACCACTTCCCCAACTACAATACAGTAACCCTTTGATTCATTCTGTTACTTTTTATAGAAAGAACCTTCGATCCACTCACACACCCTCCTTCGATTTAGTGACTGCTTGCACAAAGTAGTAACTGGATTAGTCTCAGGAAGGCCCCAACGAACTTCCAATCACCACCAAGGAAGACACTTGCAGTTTCCTTAAATTTAAGAACTTCAAGAGGTAAGTTCCCCTTAAACTTGAATTTATTTTATTTAAATATCATGTGCACGTGCCAATAAAGAGAAATGTAGATATTTCATATAGGGAGCTTGACCATGTTTTAACCTTCGATTTTGACTGCCCATGTGCTGAAAATCTCAACTCTGACTAGTTAGGCTTTGGACTTTGAGACCCAATAATTTTGTGCTAACCCCTGGCCTGTAGTTACACTTGAATGTTGCATTTTAAGAATTTAAGACAGGTTCACTGTACCCCTCGATTGGCTAAATTCTCAAGCCTTTCGAATCTCAACCTGAGGGCCTAGCATGCTTACAGTCGAAGGAGTCAGCAAGGAGCCTGAGGTAAAGAATGCACCTCACACTGGCTCCAAACCCCAAATGAAGGAAGTATCCAGTAGAATGCATCTCACATTGACTCCAGGCCTCAAACGAAGGAAGTAACCAGAAAGGTGGCCTTGCATACTTCCAGCTCCCAATCGAAGGACAGAACCTTGCTGACTCAGGCCCAAATCGAAAGAAGTCAAAAAATGCAGAATCGAAGGATGCTTCTACCTGAATCGAAAGAGCTCATTTTTCTTCTTTTATTTTTATTTTGTCTTTATATTTTCTTGCTATTTCAATATGGTTGTAATAGTGTAGGATTTATTTTTGCATTTTTGTTGCTTTTGTATAAATGTTAGTAATTAGGATGTATGGCAAGATAAAAACAACAAGTAGATAACCTAAAATTCAAAAGACAAAATGCATGCAATCAAACACACTATTCACACACATGCACCCCTAGGGTAATCTCACTTGTTGCCTCGGAAAAATAGTCATGTCCCTTGAATATGGGCGTTTTAGCAAAGACCATCGATAGAAGATCATAGTCCCTCGATGACCCTTAATGATGCCTTCGGTAAATGATCTAGTCCTTAAACGAAATTGCTAAAACGTCCCATAGGTTGCCTTCTATGACTATACAAACGTCCGACACCCATCCCTTCACATCTAATGATGGGTCTTCTTACCAAATCAATGCTAATATAGCAACATCTAAAGGAGGAAGAAAAGAACGTTAATACCTTTTGAGTAGGTAGGATATTCCTAGTTGCTCGCTTGCTCATAGAAAAAAACATTTTATACACCCACACTTTCACTTTGAAACATTTTCAAAAGACAAAACACTTTGTACGCGTTCTTATAGAAACGAGAACTATTACAAAGATACTTTTCAAAATACTTTCAAAACCCACACCACAAACACATTTTCAAACAAAAGCAAGTGATCTAGCAAGAAACTAAGAGCCCGCAGATAACTACGGATGAAAAGGATGCTAATACCTTCCCTTTCCATAACCTACCCCCCAAACTCAAGAAATAATCTCAAAAGGTCTTTCCTGTTCTTTTTAACCTTTCCTTTTGGATTAAAGAAAAGTCGGTGGCGACTCTTGCTATCCGCAACAATTGCGAATAAATGCAAAACATCCCAAGTCAGTTCTCCTACCATGTTACAGAACTGGCGACTATGCTGGGGAAAACCTAAAAGTGGGGTTACCTTAGGGCTAGATCACCTTTACTTGCTTTTCATTGTTTGACATGTTTGCTTTATATTATGGTTCCTTGTTTGGGCTTGTTTTGTTCTTCTAATCGGATCTGGGGCACCTTTTTAGGTAAATAGCAATAAGTTATGGAAACTGTGCGGGGTATACCAACATGGTCTAAGCAATAGCTATGTTAGTGTGATAGATTTGTTGGTACTGGTAGCCCTTGAGTAGTCAAGGAGAATACGGGGCCACTGTGTGGTGTCATGAAGCACTAACTGACTTTAGAACCTTTACTTGAACAACTTGGCCATTAGGAAGTAGTGAGGTAGCCGTCTTTGGTGCAATCCAAAGTTGGTTGATACTCGATACTACGCTCATTGAGATCGGACTTTCGGGATATTTCGGTCGCCAAAAAAGAGGCTTGCACTGAAACAATGCCCGATGAAGAAAGATAGGTGATATTGAGATTCCCTAGAAGCCGTTTACTCTATAGGACAGGTTGAACCAACTAAACTTCAAGAGGATACTTACCTATGAACCTCATGCAAGCCTAAACCTAAGGACTTGTTTGATTAACTTGTGCATATGCTTGTACATAATATCATGGCATCATACCATAACATTTTAGACTAACCATTTCAAGGATTTTGAGATTCATCTTTGTTCTGTTTTGTAGGACATGACTCCCACTCACAATAATACAATCCAAGTCAACCTCGCACGAGTACCTTTTCAACTCAAAGAGTTAACATCAAGGGTCCCTGAGAATTCTCTGTTCACCAAAAGACATGGACGACTTCTCAACTTGGTTACCTCAAGCTTTGATGAAGATATGATGAAGGTGTTTTTTCAGTTCTTCGACCCTTTGCACCATTGCTTTACCTTCCCTGATTACCAGCTTATACCTATTATGGAAGAATTCTCTAACTCTTGGGAATTCCTATTCTCAATCAACTACCTTTCAACGGTATTTAAATAGACCCAATCCCTAAAGAGATTTCCCGAGCTTTACACTTGCAACAATCCGACGTCACGACTAATTGGGAAACAAGAAGTGGTGTCAAAAGGTTCCTAGCCAAGTTCCTGTTGGAAAAAGCTCAAGATTGTTAGAACACTCTGGATTTACAAGCTTTCGAATAAATCAGGGCTCTTCTCATCTATGGGATGGTACTATTTCCAAATCCTGACCAACTTATAGATGTGAATGCTGTCAAAATCTTCATGTCTCACAATCCAGTGCCTAATTTGTTGGGAGATATCCTGCACTCTCTCCATTCTCGTACCATGAAGAGGAGAGGAGCCTCATGTGTTGCACTCCTCTATTGGCTAGATGGTTTGTTTTGCACCTCCCCCAATCCGTTGTGAAGAACGAACAAGGTTTGAGATGGTCCAATAGGTTGATGTCACTCAGACATTCGGATATTCATTGGTGTTCTCGATCCTTGGAGGACATTACTATCATCGACCATTGTGGGGAATTCCCTAATGTCCCTTTTCTTGGCATTAGGGGAGGTATCACTTACAACCCTTGCTTACCTTTGCGACAATTTGGGTATTCCCGAAGAGATGGTCCTCATGATGCGCTCATCCAAGGTGTGATGTTCGACTATGAGAGCGACGACCAAGGCTATTGTCAAAGGTTTATACGAGCTTGAAGGATGGTAAATAAAGTGGATAGTAAGACATTGGGGCACAAAAATTCCATTCCCCTTGAGCCTTACCTTAGGTGGGTACAAGCTTGTGCTCAGAGTCTCATAATGCCTTACCCCTCTATCCTACCTGTTATCCTAGAGCCTGTTGCTAAAGGAGATGTATCGTATACTGTCCTTTATCCCAACATGCCTACCTCTTTTGAAGACTTGCAAAAGGATTAGATTCAGCTAAAGGAAGAGCGAGACACCTTCGAAGCCCAACTCTAGCCAGTGAGAAGAAGGTTTTGTAACTCACGAAGCAGATTCATGAAGAGCGGAGTTTGAATGCCTACATTGCATCAAAGAGGATGAGTTCAACCTTTTTGTCTTAGGAGTTTTGTTTTGTATTTTATTTCTTTTGTTGTAAGCCCAAAGAGGCATGATGTACTCGAACTCGGAGTTTATTAATACAACGTGTGTTTCCTTTTTGTCTAAACAAATTTAAATCTCTAATTTCCTTGAAATCATTTGCATATGCATTTTCATTCATCATAACACAAAAAGGTTTCTTACAACAGGTCTCCTTATCTTTCTATTGTTTATTTCAGTGAGATGGATATTAAACAGACAATAAAGGATCTTCAAGCGCAGAACACTCAATTCCAACAAATGTTCTTGTCTCTAGCTATAGGACAAGAAGACCTGAAGGCTCTTATGATCAAAGATAAGAAGAAGAAGGCGAAGAAACCAGTCGGCATGTTGAATTTGGGAAGAAGGTTTGAAGGACCAGCCAGGTGAACTCTAGATTTTGCAACCTCGTCAGGTGAAGGAGATAATCAATAATGGAAGAACAAGGAAGGGAATGACAGCCCAAGGTCTGAAGAAGAAGAAGTTGACTACTCTGAAGAACAATATCCTCCTGCTGATGATAAATACAAACAGTTGGAGGATCGCCTCAATGCTATGGAGATCTAGAGGGTACCCGAGCTGGATTTTAAAGAGATAGGATTGGTCTCAGGGGTGGTCATCCTGCAAAAATTCAAGGTCCCCACATTCTCTAAATATCATGGTGTCCCTTGTCCAAAGCTGCATTTAAAGTCATAAGTCAGGAAGATTCAACACCATACTGCTGATAGGAACCTATGGGTACATTTCTTCCCAGAAAGTTTGTCGGAGACGTAGTTGGATTGATTCTATCAGTTGGAAGGAACCAATATTCGCAATTGGGAATATTTGGCTGTTGCTTTTTACAAGCAATACCAGTATAATGTTGACCTATCTCAAACTCGAACACAGTTGCAAGGTATGTCTATGGGTGCTGGTGAAGGTTTCAAAATTTATGCCCAAAAATGGAGGGATCTCGCGGGAAGAGTCCAACCCCCTTTATCTGACAGACAAATGATGGATATGTTCTTAGGCACATTGTCAGGTCCATTCTTCAACCATCTAATCGGAAGCTCTTCGCCTGGATTTACAGAACTAATCATGACTGGTGAGCGGGTAGAAGCCGGTATTAAGAGCGGCAAAATTAAAAGGGATGTATCCTCAAGCACGATGAAGAAACCCTTTACCGGAAAGAAGGAGGTCAGTGTTGCTTATGACCACAGGAATCAAAACAAAACTGAACGTCACCTGACGATAGGGGCTGTCATGATATCCAATCCTGTATCAAATCAATAGAGAAACTATCAACGCAGGCCAGAGGCACCCATAATACGATTCACCCGAATCAACATGACCTTGTCCCAAGTTTTGCCACATCTATTGAAGTCCAATCTGGTGACTCTAAAGGAAGCTCCCAAGAACCTCAATACTGCTTCTCCCCACTACAACCCGAATGCTCGAATTGCCTATCATTCTGAAAGTATGGGGCATGATACAAACGATTGTTGGGCCTTGAAGAATAAGGTACAAGATCTTATCGAGGTGAAAGAGATTGAGTTTGACCCCCCAGAAACACCTAATGTAATAACGATGCCAATGCCCAAACATGGCCAAGGGGTCAATGCTGTTGATGATGACTGTTTTGTTTCCTCGGTGGATGAGTTAACTACTCCCCTTTTGACTGTTAAACAAAATCTAGTGTAAGCCGGTCTGTTTCTGGGATGTGATGAAAATTGTCCCTTATGTATGTCTCTACCAGATGGTTGTTTGTTACTGAAGATGGGCGTCCAGCGCCTGATGGTTAACAAAGAAATTATGTTCGAGAAAGTTCCTCTTACTAAAAATTCCTGTGAAGATGTTTCAATAATCACCATTTCCGACAATCCTCCCAGGGTCTCCACCAAAAGACCCGTCAGGATTACATCTGTTCCAAAGTCGGCTCCCCTAATCATCACCATGCCAGGGCCAATACCATATTCTTTGGATAAAGTTGTTCCCTAGAACTACGGGGCTGACATCTATTACCATGGCGTCAAGCAAGATCTATTGGCTATCAAAGATAAAGTTGCTAAAGGCACTGATCCTGAAATCGACAATATCGTTGGGACCAGTAAGATAACAAGAAGTGGAAGGGTTTTCTCCCCCGAGATCTCTCCAAAAACAATTGCTACTCCTGTAATTATTCCCGCTACCGCTCCTACCAACATTCCCAGTGATACTCCCATTGATTGTCCTACTGTTATCCCTACTCCCAAGACAAGGGGCAAAGAGATATTGTTTGAGCCTGTCCAGAAAAAGGCACATCCAGAGGTCATTCTTGAAGCTTCTAGCAAGGAGATGGAAGAGATATTAAAGATAATCAAGAAAAGTGACTACAACATCATGGAACAGTTAGGGAAGACCCCCCTCAAAAATATCAATGCTGGCCTTACTTTTATGCTTTGAGGCCCATGCCAAGGCCTTAGTAAAATTATGAAGACCGCCCACGTGCCCCAAGAGACCTCTATTGATCAATTCGAGAATTGTGTGGCCAGTCTAACCGCTAATAATGGACTGGGTTTTTCTGACGCTGATTTAACTCCCAAATGAAGGAAACACAATGATGCACTGCATGTCTCCATTGAGTGTATGGTCACTATGTTAGCCCACGTTCTTGTGGATACAGGTTTGTTGCTGAACGTCTTACCCAAGAATGCTCTTGATCGGTTAGATTACGAATGACTCACATTAAAGCCCAACAACATTGTGGTGAGGGCCTTCGATGGTTCTAAAAGAACAGTGCACCGAGAAGTAGACATCCTTATTAAAGTTGGAACTCAGACTTTTGATTCAACCTTATATGTGATGGATATCCTCCCATCCTATTCCTGTCTGTTGGGTAGACCCTGGATCCATGGGGCTGGTGCCGTCACTTCTACCCTACATCATATGTTGAAGTACCCAGTCAAGGGAAAGATCATCACAGTCCATGGGGGAGGAGGAGTACGTGGTTATCCACCTGAACTCTTTCAGGTATGTTGAAATAGATGGTGAGTTCATTGAAACCCCATGTCAGAATTTTGAGGAGGTTCCACAGATGGTCGCTGCGATCAAGACTTCTACCAAAGCTCCAAAGATTACCATACCTCCATTGAAAATGGCCTCTTTGAAGGATGCTCGAGCAGTAGTTGAGGAAGGTGGACGTACCATTTGGGGACAACTTCTGGATATTCCCTATAAATCCAACAAATTTGGTTTGGGTTTTACTTCAGAGGCCCAAAGAACTGTTAGACGTACTCGCGCTGGGGGACCACCTTTACGTATCAGCAATTAGGGAGTTAATGCATTGGAAGACAGTGATAGCAGCTGTGACATGGACGAGTGGATTTTCCCAACCATCAGCGGAGGACTCAACAATTGGGAGGCCAAAGATTTTATTCCTATTACTTTTATTCAAGAGTAATTGTCTTTTAAATTTTCCGAACATGTAATATTTAAACAATTTAAACTTTAAAACCTTGTGTCTTACCCGAGGCACAATGGTCCATCTGTGAGGGTTGTCACTTCATCTTCATATGTCATTAATAAATCATGGGACATTTTTGCATGAAAATTTTACGCTCTTTGTTTTTATTTTTCTACCTTTTATTTTATCAAAGATAACTATGCTCTTACACACACTCACATATCAAAATGCAGATTCACATCCACTCAGGACCCCATGGGTAACGATTCTGCTATGGCCTATCATGACTTTGAAAATCCGATCTACCAAGCCTAGGACGAAGGTGAGGAAGATTGTGAGGTACCGGGGGAACTTTCCAGATTATTACAACAGGAAGAAAGGACCATACAACCCCACGAATAGTCGGTTGAAATAGTTAACTTAGGTGCTGAAAAAGATAAGAAAGAAGTCAAGGTAGGTGCCAACCTGGAGCATAGTGGCAAGAAGCGCTTAACTCAGTTACTACATGACTTTGTTGAGGTCTTTTCCTGGTCCAAAAAAGACATTCCAGGACTCGACGCTGATATCGTGGTCCATCGTCTGCCGACAAAAGAGGACTGCCCTTCGGCGAAACAGAAGGTCCGTCGTATGCGGCCAAAAATGTCATAGAAAATCAAGACTGAAGTTATGAAGCAGTTCAACACCGGATTCTTAGTTGTCACCTCCTATCCACAATGGGTCGCCAACATTTTTCCAGTGCCCAAGAAGGACGGTAAGGCATGTATGTGTGGGGATTATAGAGACCTGAATAGGGCAAGCCCCAATGATGACTTCCCGCTTCCCCACGTTGATATTCTGGTTGACAACACCGCACAACATAAAGTATTCTCCTTCATGGATGGTTTCTCCAGATACAATCAGATCAAAATGGCACCTGAGGACATGGAGAAAACGACCTTCGTCACACAGTGGGGCATGTTCTGTTACAAAGTTATGCCATTTGGGATTAAGAACGTCGGGGCATCCTATCAGCGTGTTATGGTAGCTTTGTTTCATGATATGATCCATCACGAAATAGAGGTCTACGTGGATGACATGATAGGCAGATCTCAAACTGAAGAGGAACACCTTGACCATCTGCAGAAACTGTTTGAAAGACTGAGGAAATACAAACTAAGGCTGAACCCAAATAAATGCACTTTTAGAGTAAGGTCCGGTAAGCTCTTAGGCTTCATTGTCAGCGGTAAAGGTATTGAAGTGGACCCTGCAAAGGTAAAATAAATACAAGAAATGCCTGCTCTTCGCACTGAGAAGGAAGTTAGGGAATTCTTAGGACAGATAAACTACATCGCCAGATTTATTTCCCATTTGACCGCTACTTGTGAACCAATCTTCAAATTACTGAAGAATGATTAAGTGGTGGAATGGAATAACGACTTCCAGGATGCCTTTGATAGGAGCAAAGAGTACCTTTAAGAGCCTCCCATTTTGATGCCGCCAGTTGAGGGAAGACCTATGATCATGTACCTAACAATCTTGGAAAATTCAATGGGGTGTGTGCTGGGGCAACATGATGAGTCTGGCCGAAAAGAGCATGCAATATACTACCTGAGAAAAAATTTTATCGACTGTGAAACCAAATATTCACTACTCGAGAAAACTTGATGCGCTCTGGCATGGGCTGCTCTCCTGCTAAGACAGTATATGCTGACTCACACTACCTTATTGATATCCAATATGGATCCAATTAAATACATATTCGAGAAGCCCGCCCTCTCTAGAAGAATAGCAAGGTGGAAGATGGTCCTGACTGAATACGATATTCAGTACACTACCCAAAAAGCAATAAAGGAAAGTGTGCTAGCTGATCACCTGGCTCATCATGCTGTGGATGACTATCAATTCATGAATTTCGAATTCCCAGACGAAGACATCATGCTGGTAAATAATTATGAAGAACTCAGACCGTATGACAGACCTGAACAAGGATCCCGATGGACCATGGTTTTTTACGGAGCTTCCAACACACTCGGCAACGACATCGGCACTGTAATCATATCCCCTGAAGGTCGTCATACTCCTTTCACTGCTAGGCTGTGTTTCAACTGTACCAATTATATGGCTGAATATGAAACGTGTATTATGGGTCTCAAAGTTGCCATATATTTAGGGATCAAGTCCTTAAGTGTATTTGGAGACTCGGCCTTAGTCATCAGTCAGATCAAAGGAGAATGGGAAACGAAGCATCCTAATCTTATCCCTTACAAAGAACATGTGTTGACACTGATCCCACATTTTGAGGAAATTACCTTTGAGCATTTTCCACGAGAGGAAAATCAACTAGCGGACGCGCTAGCCACTATGTCATCCATGTTCAAAATCAGGTGGGATAATGAGGCTCCTCATATCACTATCGAGATGATGGACGAACCAGATTACTGTCACAATATTGATACTTAAGAAGTAGTGGACAAGCCTTGGTTCCATGAAATTAAGAGATATCTCGAGGCCCAAGAATATCCGGAGGGAGCTTCAGTCAATGATAAGAAATTCCTGAGAAGGTTTTCTGCTAAATTCTTCCTCAGTAATGGAATCCTCTATAAGCGCAACCACGACTCTACTTTATTTCGATGCATAGACAAGAGTGAGGAAGAAAAGATCATGGTTGATTTACACGAAGGCACCTTTAAAACTCATTCTAGTGGACACACGATGGCTAAAAAGATCCTACGGGCAGGATACTACTGGTCCACTATGGAAGCAGATTGTCATCAGCATTCACGAACTTGTCACAAGTGCCAGATCTATGCTGACAAAGTACATGTGCCTCTGGTTCCTCTAAACGTCCTGACTACTCCTTGGACATTCGCAATGTGGGGCATTGACATGATTGGAGAGATCAAACCTACAACTTCTAATGGACACCGCTTCATCTTGGTTGCCATTGATTACTTTACGAAGTGGGTCGAGGCAGCTTCATTTGCTTATGTTACCAAGAACATTGTGGCCCAACTCATCAAACAGAATCTTATCTGTCGGTGTGGTATTCCGGAGAGAATCATTACAGATAATGGTACCAATCTCAACAATACTATGATCACTGCACTATGCATGCAATTCAAGATCCAGCATCATAACTCTTCTCTTTATCGGCTAAAGATGAATGGTGCCATAGAAGCCACTAATAAAAAAATCAAGAAGATCATACAAAAAATGATAGTGACCTATAAGTACTAGCATGAGATGTTACCATTTGCTCTCCATGGCTACTGTACCACGACGCATACATCAACAGGGGTAACTCCTTTCTCTTTGGTATATGGCATGGAAGTTGTCCTACCAATGGAAGTCCAGATACCTTCTTTGAGAATAATGAGGGATGTAGGGTTGAATGAAGATGAATGGATTCAAACTTGACTTGACCAGTTGAACTTGATTGATGAGAAGAGGCTTACGGCAGTCTGCCATGGCCAGATGTGCCAAAAACGCATGATTAAAGCTTTTAACAAGAAGGTCAGACATCAGGTATATCAGGTTGGTGACTTGGTAATCAAGCGTATCATACTGCCACAAGGTAATCCCAGGGGCAAATGGACTCCTACATACGAAGGACTATTTGTGATAAAAAAAACACATTTTCTGGAGGGGCAATGATCTTAACCACTATGGACGGCGACGACCTTCCGCACCCTATAAACGCGGACATAGTTAAAAGATACTACGCATAAAAAAGACCCGCTAGGTTGACTGGCTTAGGCAAAAGTTAGGGACAAATAAGAAAAATCTGTACACCCGGCAAGCTGAAAACCTAAAAAGGCGGCTTGGGCAAAAAAGGGTATCCCGGTGGACTAAAAACCCGATAGGGTGGTCCAGGAAAAAGTTAGGGATTTAAAGTGTATGACTATATCCCGTTGGACCACCTTACAGCCAATCTTCAATATCAATCGTTAAAACTCAAACGGTTCTAATCAATCCAATCAGCTTTGGACAAAGCAGCAAGTGGATGAGACGCTCAGAGACATGAAGGCTATAGCAGAATGAGAACCCCATGGGTTTATTTCACATAGTTGTCTTTCTTTGTATTAGTTTTAATTCTCACGATGCCATTTTCTTACTAGGATGTTCGTCTCTTTGTACACAAATACTTATTCAAGTTAATAGAAAGATATTCCTTTAAAAGTGCAAAACTACCTGTTTTTCTTTTACTTTTCCGTTTTGTTTGTAAAAACGTCCAGTGTTTTTTTTTTGAACATATGCATTTGAACGTAATTACTGTTTACAAATGAGCGCATAAGAAAGGAACAGAAAACAGAAAGATAATTATTAATGGCTTTAAGAAACAGGATAATATCTATAGGCCGTTCCATAAAATCCTTGCAGGTACTTTCTCCGGCAGGAGCAGAAGTAAGGACATCCTGCTATAGGATCACTGATATATCTTCAGTATGCATCCTAATGGTATCAGGTGCTCTCATATCCTCGACGAAGTAAAATTTCCAATTACTGCTCCAAAGGTTCCCCAATGAAAGTCGCCCAGCTGCTCAGGATTCCCCAGCAAGATCTCACCAAGTCCACAAGCAATGCACGGAGTTTCCCTTACCCAACATAGTTTATTTCTCTAATAATGGAAACCAATCTATCAACACTTAAATTTCAACAAAGTATGAAGACTTACACTTCACATTCCCAACAACATTCAGGGATTTATTTCCCCCAATCTAAATAACACTGCAGCAGAACAACTAATATGTGCATACATTGCATTCACACATCATAACATCGACAACACAAATGCATATATCAATCTCATTTATTTTAAGAAACATCATTACGCCATGCATTTCATACATCATGGAATTGCATACAACTAACTCTTTACCTTTTCAGGAAAGATCAATCAACAGAAAATTATCATCAAAGACATGATAACTATCTGTGAATAAGTCAATTGTAGATCAATTTCCGATACAGGACTGGGTGGCTATCTACATAACAAATAATTTCTTCAGACCTATGCTGGTTCAATTTAAATCGATCAATGATTTATCTTGATTCCGTTCCGGTAGACACTTTCTCTGGTTCAGATATATCGCTCCAAAGATTTATTCTGATTCTTTTCCAGATTTCTACTGGTTCAGTTTAAATTGATCAATGGTTTATCCTAATTCCTTCCCAGTAGGCACTTTCTCTGGTTCAGATAAATCGCTCCAACAATTTATTCTGATTCTTTTCCAGACTTCTGCTGGTTCAGTTTAAATCAATCAATGGTTTATCTTTATTCCTTCCCAGTAGACACTTTCTCTGGTTCAGATAAATCGCTCCAAAGATTTATTCTGATTCTTTTCCAGACCTCTACTGGTTTAGATTAATCGCTCCCAGATTTATTCTGATTCTTTCCAGTTAAATAATATTTGAGACCTCTGCTGATTCAGTTTAAATCTATCAATGGTTTATTCTGATTCTTTCCTGTAGAAATTTTCTCCGGTTCAGATAAATCGCTCGAAAGATTTATTCTGATTCTTTTCCAGACCTCTGCTGGTTCAGATAAATCGCTCCCAGATTTATTCTGATTCTTTCCAGTTAAAGAATATTCGAAAGCTCTGCCAGTTCAGTTTAAATCTATCAATGGGTTATTCTGATTCTTTCCTGTAGACATTTTCTCTGGTTCAGATAAATCACTCCAAGATTTATTCTGATTCTTTCCAGTTAAAGAATATCCAAGCTCTCTGCTGGTTCAGTTTAAATTGATCAATGGTTTATCTTGATTCCTTTCTGGTAGACACTTTCTCTTGTTCAGATAAATCACTCCAAAGATTTATCCTGATTCTTTCCAGTTAAATATAACTCAAGACCTCTGCTGGTTCAGTTTAAGTCGATCAATGGTTTATCCCGATTCTTTTCCGTTAGACACTTTCTCTGGTTCAGACAAATCACCCCAAAGATTTATTATGATTCTTTTCCAATTAAAGTCAAGCTTAGACTTAGTCTAATATCTGTCAACAATCACCTTCAAATGGCATCTATAATCCCATCTCCAACAACTATCCATCATTTCTCCAAATGGCATCTTTAAGCCCATTCCCTACACAATCAACCACAACATCATCAAGCGTAACTTTCTGGGCACTCTAGTGTTCAATCATCTTCCACCTTCAAGTCACGAATGGGATATTCGCCAATCTAACTCTTCAGGTTTAAGTAGATTGAACAGGGGCAGCTGTTGTACCCCAAAATTTGCCCTCTCATTTCTCAAGGCATTTTTCACAAAGGATTCTCAAAAATTCAAACCTACACAAGTACTATTGGACTTTTCGGCATCAAGATAAAGAGGAAACTGGTAAAAAGGGTAAAGTAGATGAAAATATTCTCTTTGACAAAAATTGAAGGAAAAAACAAGTTCCCTTCAATTTATTATCTTTCGATTGAGCACTCTGGCTCCTTTGATACAGGCTTTGGTTGCACCCTTTGTTTGAACATTGGACTTCTTTTGGGAAAGTTTATCTCCTAATTAGTTTGGGCACTAAATTGCTTTTGGACAAGTTCATTTCATGCTTTCGTTTGAAAATTTTATTCTCTTCATGCAAATCTTTCGTTTGGCCATATAGCATCTTTCCTGCGTGTTAGCCAAGATTTACAAGGCAGAATTCCTTACCATGCTAGCATGCACAAGGCCAAAGTCACCCTTTGAAACAACTTGTTACAAGTTTCGACAGGGCAACACTTATCTTCAACTAGCTTCAATTCACAAGGCAAAAAGCCTCCTGATGATGTCCTTTGATTCAGGAGGAAAAATCCTCTCTTCTGGTCTCTTTCGATTACACATCTTGCCTCCTGCAGACCTCCTTCATTTTGGGAATATGGCCTTCCCTGTGTTGCAAGCTTCGATTGTGCCCTTCATCCTCTACATGCATTCTTCATTTGGGGTGTGTGAATCCTTCAGTACGAGTTTTTTGTCACACTTTTCGTTTAGGCATATGGTTCCCTTCATACAAGCCTTCGTTTGAGCAAGGGTCTCTCGCATGTTTTCATGAAGTCACAAAGCAGGGACCTTCTACATACACCCTTTCGTTTGGCCATATGACCCCTTCAGGCAAGTTTGAGTGGGCAATATCTCCCTTGGAAATGGATTGCTTCAACACACAAATTCTACATTATGCCATTTTCTCATATGAAAGAAGTACCATGATGGCACATTCGAAGGACTTGCCAGACATGTCTGAATGTCCCAATCGAATGACATGTTTCGCTTACCCACCCCAGGAGCATGTATTTAGACCATTCGAAGGAACCCATGAAGGGCCTAGTCAGAAGATACTTATTTGGGCCCCTTCAAAATATACCCACATGAGCCATTTGAAGGACACATGGATTTGAAAAAAGAAATGATTATTGAAGAGTCTGGTCGAAGAATAGGGCTAGGGGGTCAAGACAAAAGGTTGAGATGCCCAAAGGTACTTGTTGACCAAGTCCCATATGCTGCCAGGTTCAGGCCTAATACACAAGCTATAAAACTCCAAAACTATTGCACAGCAGCCCTGCAACACTGCCTTATTCCTTGCACCAAAATGGCATACAAACACTGTCCCTCGAAAGCTACAAACACAACATTCCTTTTTTGTTTAAACTTTTTTTTCCATCCTAAAACATCAGCCAAGGCCATCTATAAATATGAGCCTCCACCACATATGTTAAAGGGCCTGAAGAGCGGCAAGAGAACTCTCGTGAAAATTCCCAAAACTCTCTAACACCTCCCGACTTTTTTCCAAACACTTCTAAAAACTAAACCCCCTTTGTACACTAAGTGAATCCTTCAATTCACCCCCCCACCCCCCAAGTGAACATCTAACTAGCCTTCGACCCACTTCCCCAACTATAATACAGTGGCCCTTTGATTCATTTTGTTACTTGTTATAGAAAGAACTTTCGATCCAATCACACACCCTCCTTCGATTCAGTGACTGCTTGCACAAAGTAGTAACTGGATTAGTCTCGGGAAGGCCCCAGCGAACTTCCATTCACCACCAAGGAAGACACTTGCAGTTTCTTTCGATTTAAGAACTTCAAGAGGTAAGTTCCCTTTAAAATTGAATTTATTTTATTTAAATATCATGTGCACATGCCAATAAAGAGAAATGTAGATATTTCATATAGGGAGCTTGACCATGTTTTAACCTTCGATTCTGACTGCCCATATGCTGAAAATATCAACTCTGACTAGCTAGGATTTGGACTTTGAGACCTAATAATTTTGTGCTAACCCCTGGCCTATAGTTACACTTGAATGTTGCATTTTAAGAATTTAAGACAGGTTGACTCTACCCTTCGATTGGCTAAATGCTCAAGCCTTTCAAATCTCAACATGAGGGCCTAGCATGCTTACAGTCGAAGGAGTCAGCAAGGAGCCTGAGGTAAAGAATGCACCTCACACTGACTCCAAACCCTAAACGAAGGAAGTAGCCAGTAGAATGCATCTCACACTGAGTCCAGGCCTCAAACGAAGGAAGTAACCAGAAAGGTGGCCTTGCTGACTTCCAGCTCCCAATTAAAGGACAGAACCTTGCTGACTCTAGGCCCAAATCGAAAGAGGTCAAAAAGTGCAGAATCGAAGGATGCTTCTGCCTGAATCGAAAGAGATCATTTTTCTTTATTTATTTTTATTTTGTCTTTATATTTTCTTGCTATTTCAATATGGTTGTAATAGTGTAGGATTTATTTTTTCATTTTTATTGCTCATAGCAAAAAACATTTTATACACCCACACTTTCACTTTGAAACATTTTCAAAAGACAAAACACTTTGTACGCGTTCTTATAGAAACGAGAACCATTACAAAGACACTTTTCAAAATACTTTCAAAACCCACACCACAAACACATTTTCAAACAAAAGCAAGTGATCTAGAAAGAAACTAAGAGCCTATAGATAACTACGGATGAAAATGGTACTAATACCTTCCCTTTTCATAACCTACTCCCCGAACTCAAGAAATAATCTCGAAAGGTTTTTCCTGTTCTTTTCAACCTTTCCTTTTGGATTAAAGAAAAGTTGATGGTGACTCTTGCTATCTGCAACAATTGTGAATAAACGCAAAACATCCCAAGTCAGTTCTCCCACCGTGTTACACCTACTTTCAAGATGCAAGCCAGCCACCTTGAGGTTATGTTGTCTTAAAAACTCTGCGAGCTTCTCATTTCTCTGTGAGCATAAGATGAAGAAAAGGTTTGTCAAGACCCTATTGAGCAGGGGAAAGCATGTTGAATACTCCGCCGAGTAGGTGTTCATCCAATATGAGGCATTCGAGTCAAGATTTTATCCCTCAAAGTGCAGTCAAACTGGGGCAATTATGTCGAGATTTGACAAATCTCTCTGAGAATTATTTGATTAGAGGAGAATCTTTTTAGAATCTACAGATGCATGGGCATTCACTCAAGCATGGTTGAAATCGCTTCTAACTCTGGTCAGTCAAGGGAAGTATTCTGAAGTTCACAATACCGAGGCTATTTATTTTGCTGGTACATATCTCAAGAAGTCTCCTCGAGGCAAGTTTTTTGGAAGGCCCTACAGACAGGGGCAAGAAATTACGCATGGGGATTTTCTCCTCTTCAATGGTTGATCAGATTAAGTCTATGTGCAGGCTAAATAACTTCTGAATTTGAAGAGTGTGTCGAGAAGTCAAGATCATTATCCTCGGCTTATCAGAAACTTAAGTCCATTTGTTGATGTTCCTCCATCAAAAGTCGAGGTTATCATCTCTAATTGAAGTGTGGATCGTTATCCTCAATAGGATATGAGAAGCAACGCAAAGAGCATGTGAGGTTGTTACCCATACGAAGTTCAGGATGGAAATGTTGTTTCCTAAAAGGGCTCTTCTCCCAGTAAAATATTTGTCGCTACTTGACAAAAGTCTGCCTGCTAAGGGGTTTTCTCTTCTGAGATTTTTATTCCCCTGCGAAGCATTCCTTATTTCTCTGCAGAAGGAGAATGATTCTTCTCCCCAGAAATTCAGAAGATGTTTGAAGTCAAGATGATTTTTTCTCAATGGACTGCAATTTATTTTTGCAGTATCTTCTCCAAAGTCCAATTGCCAGTGGAATTCCTCCCCGAAGTTGACATGATGAAGTTGTAATCTTACATCGCAGTTTTTACCCGGTGGTTGGTAGTTCAAATTGTTTATTCTTTTAATGAGTTTGCCATTCCACACATGGGGCATATCGCCACGATTTTCCTCTTTGCAAGTATTGTTGGCCTTTTATGACAAGAAGCATACCAACAAGTGAATCAAGAAAGGTCTGTATGTGACCAACATGAGGATTTCTATACAATGGGATCCAATCTCCCCAGTGAATGTTGACTTCTGCTCAAGACAAAATCCTGTATCCCGGGTAAAGGTGTACTTTCGTGCATACATAATTCTTTATCTCCAGCGAAAGTGTATCCATGCATAATCCCCACTGAAGTCAACACTCTTGATGAGAGTTTATTTAAGAGTTTGTCTCTTCCAGATGGCTAATCTCTTAAGAAGTGTGTTTCAATGTGATTCTGTACAATCTTCTTCTTTAGTGCAATACATTATTTTCAAAGAATATGGGAAGAATTGCTTCTATGGACTGGATACCTTTGTTATATCCTCTTGAAGTTGATACCCTGCGTCTCCGTGGTTGGTATTTATCTCCCTAGTGAGGTTGTCATTCATTGTCTCCATGAAGTTTATATCTTTTCTCCCCGGGGAAGTTTTGCCCAAGTCAAGTTTTCTTGAAGAGATGCGTAATCAACATGATTATTATGCCTCAGTGGAGCAAGTCTCCTATTTTTCTGGAGCGGTATGCATAGACAAAATCCATCTAGGGTTCTTTGATCCCCGGTGATAGAGTATTGCTGAAATATTTCTTCGGTGGAGTTCTTAACCTCAAGCTTATGATTCAAAGGTGCCATTCTCTTCCTCAAGTGAAGATTGTTATCCTTGACAATAGCATCCCCAATGTGGCCGGTTAGAGTTCTTTTATTTAATAATTTCTATGATTCCTCAGCCGAAGTAACTTTTATTGAGGACTTATATCAGGAAGGTCCCAGTTCTCAACAATATTCTCTTTATCTTCGGAAAGAGATATTGAATTTGTTCCCCAGGAAGTTGGGTGTTTGATCAGAATTCAAGATTCTCTTTGAAACTGCTATTTATTTTTGCAGTATTGCTCTTCAGGAAGTTACTTCCTTAATGTTAACAATATTTAGAGGTTGGTGGTTCGCACTCATTCTCTCCATTGAAGTTCAGATTGCCCTTTCTCTACAGAAGATCAGATGTGCAAGATAATCGTTCGGAAGTCCATTATCTTCTCAGCAGCAGATTATTGATGTGTTTTCCCTTAGTGCATTGTTAAACATGCATCATTACATTGCATCTATCGAAACACATAGCATTTCCATTGTATGGAGAATTACGCTATAAAAAAAATTTAAACATGCATAAGTATAAGCCAATTATGTTTATACGCAGTAACCCGATGGTTATGCGCTCAGAGTTGAATTATCTCTACAACAAGCTTTGGGTGATCCTATCTTGTTTCCCCAATGGAGTCTGTTTTGATTGACCACTAGTTGGGTCTTTGGTATTTCTCATTTCCTCAGTAAGTCGTGGTTTTCTCTTGCCCTTGCAAGCCTTTGGTTATTTTTCCCGTGTTTGCTTTTCCGTTAGAGTTCAAGTGAGAGACGGTGTATATCCTTTCTTGCATCTCAAGTATTTGAGTATCCATACTTGGTGTGTGGTAATTCAGATAATTGCCACTCTTGAAGAATTACACCATGCCTTTTGCATGAGGGAGTTTGTAGTTCTTACATATTTGCAAACTTTTAAAGCCCAACACATGTTGGCAATCCTTGTTTAGAGTCCCTACAATTGGTCTCTTTTGTATAATCGCAAGTTCAACTTCGACTGGGGTTTTGTTTGGGTTTAATACAAACAAAAATCCCCAGAAGTTTCTTTCCCCAAGAGTTCTCTTTGGCTGGTCTCTTTTCTTTGTAAGTTCTCCTTTGATTGGCGTTCTATTCAAAGTCAATGTCTATTTGTACCCTCAGAAAGTCCGCCTTCGGCCAGCATTCTCTCTCCAAAAAGTCTATCTTTGACCAGTTGGGTTTCGGTGGGTTCACCATTGTTTGTTGTATCTTGATTGGATGCCTGCTTTGGTCGGTCTCTTTTCCATGTTTCCAACATTTAAGTTCTTTTTGATCAATTCCTTTTCTCTGGTTTATCCGTTTTGATCGGGTTTACCTTCTGTTAGCTTAGCTAACATTTCTGGTTAGGTTATGTTTTGGTCATTTCCTTTCCTTGTTTAGGTTATGTTTTGATCAGTTCCTTCTCTCTGATTTATTTGTTTTGATCGGGTTTACCTTCTGTTAGCTTAGCTAATATTTTTGGTTAGTGTTGCACCCCAAAATTTTCCCTCTCATTTTCTTTCAAAATTTTCTTTTACATTGGTGGTTGCCAACATCTTCCTGAGGAAAGTAAGATTTGAAGATGAAAGAAATGTCCTTCGATTGGAGCATCACAACTTCCTTCAAATGGAGCATCAGAGCTTCTTTTGATTGGAACATCAGAGCTTCTCTTGATTAGAACATCAGAGGGTCTTTCGATTGGAACATCATAATTGCCTTCGATTGGAATATCTAAGCTTCCTTCGAATGGAGCACCAAAGCTTCCTTCGATTGGAGCATCATAGCTTCCTTTGATTTGAGCATCATAGCTTCCTTCGATTCGAGCATCGGAGCTTCCTTCGATAGGAGCATCAGAGCTTCTTTCGATTGGAACATCAGAGCTTCTTTCGATTGGAACATCAGAGGGTCTTTCGATTGGAACATCAGAATTGCATTCGATTGGCATATCTACGATTCCTTCGACTAGAGCACCAGATCTTCCTTTGACTCGAGTGTATAAGCTTCCTTCAATTGGAGCATCAGAGCTTCCTTCGATTGGAGCATCAGAGCTTCCTTCGATTGGAACAATAAACTTCCTTCAATTAGGACATCAAAACAAAGTATCCTTCGATTGGAATATCAGTGCATAGGTGTCTTAATTTAAGATGTTCTGATAACGGAAATTCTGAACAAATCGAATCAGGACTTAGAATCATCATAAGAACAAGGGTTGATCGAAGAAGTTCTGAACAATTCGAATCAGGACTTAGAATCATCACAAGAACAAGGGCTGATCGAAGGAGCTCTGAAGAGGGAAACTCTGAATATTTTTAAATTCCTACAAAGCGCCAAGCTGACATGTCCAAGTTCATTCAGAATCCCAGAATGGCATGAAATATCTCAAAATGGAAATATTTTAATGTGTCTGATTCTGTTTTCAAAGCCCTGTTAATAGTTGGTCTTTAATGCTATGTTTCTTTGTCTCCTCCACCATCTATAAATACAAGATGTTAAACATATATCGAAGGGGGTACACATGAGAAAACTACATAGGATGCGCACAAAATGAATACACACACATATTGCACCAAAGACGCCTTGTCTATCGAAGGACCTCTACACAGCTTACCTCCAAGATAGCCCAGAAAGTTGCACCAGCCATCCCACGTTCAGGATTCCAAATCGAAGTGTCTTCAGTGGGTAAAAGCTTTTAATCTTATTCAATCTATATTATAAACTCATGTGGACTACATTTTCATATTATTCTTGTTATTTTTTAATGGTCTAGAAAATCGAAACTCGTGGCATAGACAATTTGCAAATTGAAGCAGCCCAGAGTTTCACTTTTCGTTTGGCTCTGGAACTAACAAACTTACAAGATTCAAAATGTTAGTTTTCCTTTATCTAGATTGAACAGTTAGAAGGCATGCGCTGGATGGAGGACCTGGGATTCGAATCCCTGGTCATACATTTTCATTTTTCTTTCTAACATATTCTATGCAGATCTGATATGTACAATGGCTAGGCGCTCATCATACACCATCAGATTATCACCTTCAAATCATAGTTGATACAGATCTAAGTGCTTCAATATGAAAAATCCATGGTGCATCCTCTGGAGGTCAGCACCGCTGAATCCCACGCTGACTCTGGGCTTGCCATCTTTTGGGCCTAACATTTTCCAGATCATCAGCACCCCCTAATTGCTGATCAACACCAGACCCATTTTTTTTTCATTTAATTTTATTATTTCATTTTTGTTTAATTATTTTATTAAATTCATTTCTTTTATTAGTTTAATCATAAAATCAGTAAAAAAATCACAAAAGATTAGGATTTAGTTTTTTTAATTAAATAATTAGTTTCTAAAATTAATTAATTAATTAACTTTAACCCTTTTCTTTCAAAATTAAAAATAAACTAGAATTTATGACTTACTTTAATTTTAATATTTCTTTTCATAAATATAAAAAACTACAAAAAGTTTAGTTTATTTTCTAAATATACTTTAGAGAAACTAATTTAATTTTTTCTCTTAAATCATAAATAAAAATAAAACCAAAATATTTTTCTTGTTTACTTAGAATTTTTCTTAGGATTTTTTTGGACGTAATATTTCATTTCACGCGCGTTATTTTTTATTCTCGCATTTTATATAAATAATGTAATTGATTATGGGATGTAATAGTATAGGTTTAAAATTACGCACTTTATTTCTTGCACTCTTTTTTTATGTAACTGTCCTAAAGCATTGTAATAGCGTAGGTTTTATAATTCCCGCACTTTACATTTCCTGTACAATATTATTGTTAGTAACTAGGATTGCATGGAAAGATTGAAAATAAACGTTAGCGAAGCTTAATGCAAAAGATAAATAACTGAATCTTAACACACTTGCACATACTCACCCCTAGGGTATCTCCCACTCCGGTTGCCTTCGAAAACAATCATGTCCCTCGAAACGGGGACGCTTTAGCAAAGGACCGTAAATCAAAAGATCATAGTCCCTCGATGACCCTACAGTTTCCTTTCGGTAATGATATAGTCCCTAAACAAAATTGATAAAGTGTCTCTACATGTTGCCTTTATGATTGTAAACGTCCCTTCGATTGTCCCTTAAACATCCAACGATGGAGCTACCTACTCACTAATAGTAGGATAGCATTGTCTAAAGTATAGGAGAAAAAGAACAAACATTTTTCGAGTATAAAAGTAGATAACTGTTAGAAGTTTGCTCAAAACAACTTTTTGCACCTACACAAAAACATTAAAAAAAAGACAATTTTCAAAATATTTGCTTTGTTAACACTCTTGAGGACTGATACAAGAGTTAAACACAAAGCAAATCGCCACACTAAGGCATTTTCAAAACAGTTTCAAACACACAAAGCACAAAGGTATTTTAAAATGAGCAAACCTCTAAGAGCCCATAGAAAACTACGGATGGAAAGGGTGCTAACACCCTCCCTTTCCATAATCTACCCCCTTACTCAGAAAACTCTCGAAAAAGGTATTTTTCTGTTCTTTTCACCCTTTCCTTTGTTGGATAAAAGAAAAGTCGGTGGCGACTCTTGCTTGCCGAAAATTTGCAAATACAAAGCACAAAACCAGTATTGAACAGTCGGTTCTGTCACCGCACGACAGAACTAGAGACTCTGTTGGGGAAATAAAAAAAGTGGGGTTACCTTAGAGTTTTAGTTCACCATTTTAAATGCTTTATTGTGTTTTTTATTGCTTTATCTTTGAGAGTTTGTTGGGGTATTCTTGTAAAGATCCTACACCCGGATCTGGGGCACCTTATTAGGTAAGTAGCAATAAATCATGGAGGATGTACGGCGTAGACCAATACGGACGAAGTGATGGCTACGTTAGCGCGATACTTTGGATTATACTAATGTTCCTTGAGTAAGTCAAGGATAACATTAGGCTTCCTCGTAGTGTCACTAAGCGTTAACTGACCTTTAGAACCTTTAATTGACTCATCCTAGCCATTAGGAAGTAGTGAGATAGTCGAGTTTGGTTCCGACCGAAGATTGGTTGATACTCGATACTACACTCATTAAGACTGGAATTTTGGGTTTTTTGGCCGTAATACTTTGGTGCGTGAGCTGAAACAATTCCTGATGGGAAGGTCAATGATATTGAGACTCCTTAGAACCCAGTTACTATTAATAGGACAAATTGAGCCAACCGAACATTCAAGAGGGTACTTACCTTAAAACCACATGCAAGCCTTTAAACCTAAGGTCTATTGTGTTATTTGCTTATGTTTATCTGTGATTTAAGCATAATCATGACATCATAAACATCATGAAATTCATATACACTAACCATTTCAAGGATCTGTCGAATTTACCGCTTTGCTGTTTTGTAGGATAAGAATTCAGGTCGCGGAAAAACCATCCGGATTAACTTCACAAAAATCCCTCCCAAGCTCAAGGAATTGGTCTTGAAAGTTCCCGAGGACTCATCATTCAACAAAAGACATGGTCATTTACTCAACTTGGTTACCACCGGATTTGACAAAGTTTTGATGGGTGTTCTATTCCAAATCTTTGATCTCGAGCACCATTGCTTCACATTTCCTGATTATCAACTGGTACCTACACTGGAGGAATTCTCTAAATTTCTTGGTTTACCTATATTGGAGCGAGTACCTTTCACTGGGTTAGAACAAGATCCAGATGCTGAAGATGTTGCCATAGCTCTGCACTTGAGGCCACCTGATATTGAATCCCATTGGGAAAGAAGAAGCGGAGTTAAAGGCCTTCTTGCAAAATTTCTAATGGAGAAGGCTCAGAGTTTCCTGGATGCTATGAGTTACCATGCCTTCGAAGATGTCTTAGCTCTCTTGATCCATGGGTTGGTCCTATTTCCTAATTCAGATCAATTTATAGATGTGAGTGCCATCAATATCTTCCTTGCTCACAATCTGATTCCTACATTGCTTAGGGATATCCTACATTCTCTCCAAACTCGTACTCTGAAGAAGCGAGGAACTCTCATGTGTTGCACCCCTCTTCTATATAGGTGGTTTATTTTGAACCTTCCTCTCTCAATAATGCAGAATGATTTAGGCTTAACGTGGAGTCAAAGATTAATGTCTCTCTCTCTCACTCCGACATCCATTGGTGTCCTCGCTCTCAAGGAGATATCTCTTTTATTAATCACTGCGGAGAATTTCCTAATGTGTCACCCTTGGGCATTAGAGGAGGCATCACCTACAATCCTTCTTTAGCACTACGTCAGTTTGGCTATGCACGGAGAAATAGTCCACCGGATATGCTCATCCAGGGTATTGTGTTCAATTACTCAGATAATTTGCAAAATTATCGGTAGAGATTCATCTGCGTTTGTGGCATTATTAAGAAGACTGATAGTAAGACTTCGGGGCGCAAGAACTCCATCCCTTTGGAACCTTGCCTCAAATGGGGGCGGGCTCGAGCCCAAAGTCTTATGATGTCATATGATGCCATCTTACCGGTGATCTTGGAACCTGTTGTTCAAGGGGGAGAGTCCTGCATTATTCTCCATCCTGATATGCCAACCAACTCCGAAGAGTTGTAAAAGTCTTGGATCCAGCTCAAGGAAGAACGGGATACTTTTGAGGCTCAATCCTATGAAAGTGAGAAGAAAGTGCTGGAATTAACAAAGCAGCTTCACAAAGAGAAGAATCTCAATACCTACCTCAACACCAAGAGGAAGCGCCCATGGGAGACTTAGGAGTTTAGAATTTCCTTTCAATGTTTATCCCTGTGTAATCTTTTGTTTCTTTAAAAACTGGCTAGTAAAGGGTTTTGTTTCTTGCTTTGTTTAATAGATCTTAAATCCAATAAGGTCCTTGAAAACATTGCATAAGCATATCATACATCTCACTGCATAAGCAGGTTTCAAAGCAGGGTTCTTATCTTCTTCGATGTTTATTTCAGCAAGTAAAGAAATGGCTCTTGAACAAAACATCAAGGATCTCCAGGAACAAAACACCCAGTTCTAGCAAATGATCGTGGTTCTAGCTAAAGGGCAAGAAGATATGAAAGCTCTCATTCTAAAGGACAAAAAGAAGAAGCCAAAGAAACCAGCTGGTGTATTGAATTTGGGAAGAAGGATTAGAGGACCAGTGCGACGAGCTTTAGAACTAGTAACTTCATAAAAAGAAGGACACAATCAAGAAGGGGAGGCCAGAGAGGAAGACCTCAGCCCGAGGGAATCTGATGATGAATCTGACTATAATGAGGAGTAGTATCCTCCGGCTTATGATAAATACAAACAGCTGGAGGATCGTCTGAATGCAATGGAAATCCAGAAGGTACTTGGGCTGGATTTTGAAGAGTGGGTTTGGTTTCTGAGGTTGTCATCCTACAGAAGTTTAAGGTTCCAGTGTTTGCTAAGCACGATGGGGTCTCATGTCCCAAGATGCATCTCCAATCCTATATGAGGAAGATTCAGCCTCACACCGCTTTATGGGTCCACTTCTTCCAAGACAGTCTATCCAGGACTCAACTTAAATGGTTCTATCAGCTGGAGGGAACCAATATCTGTAACTGGGAAGACATGGCTGCTGATTTCTATAAGCATTATCAATATAATGCAGACATTGCTCCAACTTTCACACAACTCCAAAGTATGTCCATGGGTTCAAGCGAGGGCTTTAAAGACTACGCCCAGAAGTGGAGAGACCTAGCAGGAAGAGTCCAACACCCTTTGTCTGATAGGGAGTTGGTGGATATGTTTTTAGGTACTCTATCTGGTCCGTTTTTCAACCATCTGATTGGAAGCTCCTCAACTGGTTTTACTGAGTTGATCCTAACCAGAGAGAGTGGAAGCTGGTATTAGAAGTGGCAAGATTCAAAAAGATACCTCCTCAAGTGTAGGAAAGAGACCTTTTGTGGGAAAGAAAGAGGTCAATGCTGCTTACAGTAAAAGAAATCAGGGCAGAACCGAATGTCGTCCAATGGTAGGGGATGTAATGATATCCAAGCCTACATCTACTCAACAACGGAACAACCAGCCCAAAGCAGAAAGGCCTATGAGACAGTTTACCCGGATTAATATGACTTTGTCTCAAGTTTTGCCACACTTATTGAAGTCCAATCTGGTAACTTTGAGGGAAGCTCCGAAGAATCCCAACACTGCATCTCCTTGCTATAATCCAAAGGCTCGGTGTGCCTACCATTCTGAGAGTTCAGACCATGATACAAACGATTGTTGGGATTTAAAGAACAAGATGCAGGATCTGGTCAAGGCAAAGGAGATTGAATTCGATTCTCTAGAAACTCCTAATGTTATAACTGCTCCCGTGCCCAAGAACAGCCATGGTGTTAATGCTGTTGAAAATGATATATTTGTTGCTTCTGTTGAGGAACTTGTCACTCCTCTCATGACTGTTAAGAGGAATCTGTTGCAAGCCGGTTTATTTCCGGGTTATGGTGAAAGTTGCCACTTGTGTTTATCTCTACCAACCGGTTACTATTTGTTGAAAGCAGGTGTTCAGCGCCTGATGGATGATAAAGAGATTATATTTAAGAAGACTCTCGTCACAACTGTTTCATGTAAAGATGTTTCGATTATAACCATTTCCTCCAATCCTCCCAGGTTCTCCACCAAAAGACCCGTCAGGGTTACATCTGCTCCAAAGTTGGCTCCCCTGATCATCACTATGCCAAGGCCAATACCATATTCCTCGGACAAAGATGTTCCCTAGAATTATAGGGCTGACGTCTATTACCATGGCGTCAAGCAAGACCTGTTGGCTGCTGAAGACAAAGTTACTGGAAGTACTGATCCTGACATCGGAAATATCGTTGGGACAATTAAAATAACAAGAAGCAGAAGAGTGTTCTCTCCCGAGATTTCTCCTCCTAAAGTCGTTACTATTCCTGTGATCATTCCTGCTGCTGCTCCTGCTAATACTACCACTACAACTCTTGTGATTAACCCTATTTCCACCCCTGTCACCGAGTCGGTCGAGACTCGAGGCAAAGAGATATTGGTTAAGCCTGTCCAGACGAAGGCACATTCAGAATCCAATCCGGAGGTTTCTAAGAAAGAAATGGAAGAAATCTTGAAAATAATTAAAAGGAGCGACTACAATATGGTTGAACAGCTGGGGAAGACCCCTTCCAAGATTTCAATGTTGGCCTTACTGTTGTGCTCTGAGGCTCATGCAAAGGCTTTGGTAAAATTCCTTAAGATTGCTCATGTGCCGCAAGAAACCTCCGTTGATTAATTTGAAGATTGTGTGGCTAGTTTGACCGCTGATAATGGACTGGGTTTTTCTGATGCAGATTTAACACCCAGAGGAAGAAAACACAATGATGCACTGCATGTCTCCATCGAATGCAGGGGCACCACTTTGGCCCATGTTTTAGTGGATACTGGTTTATCGCTGAATGTTCTGCCCAAGAAGGCTCTTGATAGATTAGATTGTGAAGGTTTGACTCTGAAGCCTAACAATATTGTGGTGAGAGCTTTTGATGGTTCAAAAAGAATGATGCACGGGGAGGTGGACATCCTTATCAAAGTTGGTTCTCAGACCTTTGACTCCACCTTCTACGTGATGGACATACGACCATCTTACTCTTGTTTGTTGGGACGCCCTTGGATCCATGGGGCTGGAGCTGTTACTTCCACTCTGCATCAGATGTTGAAGTACCCAGTGAGGGGAAAGATAGTCACAGTACGTGGTGAGGAGGAGTACATGGTAAGCCACCTGAACTCTTTCAGGTATGTTGAAATGGACGGCGAGTTCATCGACACTCGTCAGAATTTTGAAGAGGTGCCTCAGACCACGGCTACAATCGAGACTGTTACCAGTGTGCCAAAGATCACCAGGCCTCCATTGAAGATGACTTCACTCAAATATGCCAAGGCAATCATTGAAGAAGGGGCTCAAAGGGCTGTTCGTCGTGATCGTGCCGGTGGACCTCCCCTACGCATCAATAATCATGGGATCAATGCTTTAGAAAATAGTGATGGTGACTATGACATGGACAGCAGGATCTTCCATACTACCAACGGTGGACCCAATAACTGGACAGCTAAAGACTTTGTGACGATTACTTTTATTCAGGAGTAATTGTCTTTTTGTTTTTCTGGACATGTAATAAATGAACAATATAAACTCTATGGCCTTGTCTCTTACCCGGGGAACAATGGTTTATTTATGAGGGTTATCATTTTTCAATGTCATATGTCATTAATAAAGCATTGGACGTTTTTGCATACAAATTTTGTGCTCTTTGTCTTTCTTTTCTTCTTTTTACTTTGTTAATACAACTATGCTTTTACACACACTCACGCATCAAACTGCAGATACATGTCCACTATAGATCCCATTGATAACGGTTCTGTTATTGCCGGTTATGACTTTGAAAATCCGATCAACCAAGCCGAGGACGAAGGTGAGGAAGATTGTGAGGTACCAGGAGAACTTGCCAGACTGTTACAACAGAAAAAGGGCTATACAGCCTCATGAAGAGCCAATTGAGACAGTGAATCTGGGTAAAGAAGAGGATAGAAAAGAAGTCAAGATAGGTGCAAATTTGGAGCTTAGTGTCAAACAGTGATTGATTCAGATGTTGCATGATTATGTCGAGATCTTTACCTGGTCATACGAAGACATGCCAGGACTTGACACTGGTGTTGTGGTTCATCGTTTGCCAACTAAAGAAGATTGCCCTCCAGTGAAGCTGAAGGTCCATCGTATGCTCCCTGAAATGTCAAAGAAGATCAAAGCCGAAGTTAGGAAATAGTTCAACGCTGGGTTCTTAGCTGTCACCTCTTATCCATAATGGGTTGCTAACATAGTTCCAGTGCCTAATAAAGACAACAAGGTACGTATTTATGTGGACTACAGAGACTTGAACAGGGCAAGCCCCAAGGATGACTTTCCGCTTCCCCACATTGATGTTCTGGTTGACAATACCGCACAACATAAGGTATTCTCCTTCATGGATGAATTATCTGGTTACAATCAGATCAAGATGGCACCCGAAGACATGGAGAAGACAACTTTCATTACACAGTGGGGGCACTTTCTGCTACAAAGTGATGCCATTTGGGTTGAAGAATGTTGGGGCAACCTATCAGCGAGTTATGGTAGCTTTGTTCCATGATATGATTCACCATGAGATAGAGGTCTATGTTGACGACATGATAGCCAGATCTCAAATGGAAGAAGAGCACCTTGATCACTTACAAAAGTTGTTCGATAGGTTGAAGACGTACAAGTTGAGATTAAATCAGAACAAGTGCTCCTTTGGGGTAAGGTCTGGTAAACTCCTAGGTTTCATTGTCAGTGACAAGGGTATTCAAGTAGATCCTGCAAAGGTAAAAGTGTAATCTCAAGCCTCAACTCAACTTTAGTTTTGATGAAAGACAAACAAGCTAGTTTGATGAAAGACAAACAAGCATTATGGAAAGAAGGAAAAGAAGTGGAAATCAACTTAAAGCATCATTCACTCAAAGCTTCAAGGAACTTGGCAAGCAATCAAGTATATTAATTCTCAATTAAACTACATTGATTAGAAATGCTCAAAAATGATATACACACTTGCCACATCACTTCAATTATATTTCAAAACAATTTTTAAGTTTTTTCTCTGCTGTAAATCGATTAACATCTTGTGTAAATCGATTTACACATGCTTTTTCAAAAAACTGTTTGCTCCTGCCAGCAATCGATTTACAGGTTGTGTAAATCGATTGATCACAGAACAAACTGATTTTTTAACTCTTGTAAATCGATTGACACAACATGCTAATCGATTTACACTTCAAATTTTTTGAAATTCTGAATGTTACAAACACGTGCAATCGATTTGCATCTTATGTTAATCGATTTGCACATTGAAAATTTTGAAAAATCTGAACTGGTTTCAAGATATCCTTCACACCTTTTCTCCAATAGTTGCATGATCAAACATTGCATCTTGTCAAGTTTTTCAAACAGAAAAGTATCCTTTTGGAAAGGTATCTTGATTACTATATATTACAAATATTTCAAATCATAAACAACTCTTCTCTTATGCAATAAAATCTGAACTTTGTAAAATATTCAAACTTCATATTTCTTAACTTTTAAGAACAAAGATTTTCTGCACTTTCACACATATAAAGAACAGAAATCTTTGAGCATTATCTAACCATTGTGTTACAGTTTGAATTGCTTACAAGAGAAGAAAGAAGAAACTTCAAAGAAGTCACTCTATGTGATCAACATCTTTCAAGAAATCATACTTCATAAAAACATACAAAGTGTAACTTATTTCCAGGATTGTTGGAATTAAGTATTAGATTACTTTTGTTCCTTGTTGTCCATTGTTGGAAACAAGAGGTATCTTTTGAGAGGATTGTTCTCATTAGACTTATTGGAAATCCAAGAGGGTGTTCTTGGTTATTTGTTAGGTTCTTTAGTGGATAAGACTAGGAAGAGTCTTGTAAAAGTTCTAACAATATAGTAAAATCTCTTGCGTGTTTGCAAGGGGACTGGACGTACTTCCGGGGTGTGGAAGGAACCAGGATAATTCTCCGTGTCTCTTTACTTTCTGCACTTTACAGTTTTCAAAGCACTAAATCAAAACCAGAAAGTATAAAATAAGTCAAAAATCGACCACCACCTAATTCACCCCCCCTCTTAGGCGCAATCTTAATCTTACAATTGGTATCAGAGCAGGTTATAGGTAACCTGCTCCTAGAGATCCAGAATGGCTTCCGCAAATCATCAACCAGTTTCCAAAGAATGTGGTTTCAACAACAAGACCACTTCAATTGTTGCACATGGATCTTTTTGGTCCATCTAGAACAAGAAGCTTCGGAGGTAACATTTATGCATTAGTTATTGTAGATGATTTTTCCCGTTTCACTTGGACTTTGTTTTTAGTGCACAAGAATGAAGCATTCAAGGCATTCAAGAGATATGCAAAACAAGTTCAAAATGAGAAGTCATCAAAGATAACATCAATCCGAAGTGATCACGGTGGAGAGTTCCAAAACAGTCTATTTGAAGAATTTTGTGAAGAAAATGGGATCTTCCACAATTTTTCAGCACCAAGAACTCCACAACAAAATGGAGTAGTTGAAAGGAAAAATAGGTCTTTGGTGGAACTTGCTAGAACCATGCTAAGTGACTCAAGTTTGCCTAAATATTTTTGGGCGGATGCGGTAAGCACAGCATGTTATGTAAGCAATCGCGTGATCATAAGACCTATACTAAAGAAAACTCCATATGAGATTTACAAAGGAAGAAAACCAAATATCTCTCACTTTCATATTTTCGGGTGCAAATGTTTTGTCCTTAACAACGACAAAGACAATCTCGGTAAGTTCGATGAAAAATCGGATGAAGGTATCTTTCTTGGTTACTCCCTTTCTAGCAAAGCTTTTAGAATTTACAATAAAAGAACTTTAACTATAGAAGAATCAATGCATGTTTCTTTTGATGAATCTAACACCTCCAAGGAGGAAGTTATTATTTGTGATAATGATGATTCTATAGATCTATCTCATGAGATTTCCTACGGAGATGGCAAAATTGTCAATCCTGAACAAACACATGAACTTTCACATCAAAATGAAAATGATGATGATCTTCCTCAAGAATGGAGAACTCATCGTGATCATCCCATTGACAATATAATTGGAGATATTAGCAAAGGAGTATCTACTCGGCTAAATCTTAAGGATGCATGCTTAAATATGGCGTTTGTATCTCAAGTTGAACCTACTAAAGTGGCTTAAGCACTAGAAGATGATCAATGGATCCTTGCCATGCAAGAGGAGTTAAACCAATTCGAGCGGAACGAAGTTTGGGAACTTGTTCCTAATCCAGGAAATAAACGTATCATTGGAACCAAATGGGTTTTCAAAAACAAGATGGATGAAAATGGAATAATCACTCGAAACAAGGCAAGACTAGTTGCTCAAGGATACAACCAAGAGGAAGGAATTGATTTTGAAGAAACTTTTGCTCCGGTAGCACGTTTGGAAGCAATAAGACTATTACTTGCATATGCATGCTCATTGGACTTTGAACTTTTTCAAATGGATGTAAAAAGCGCATTTCTCAACGGATTCATAAATGAAGAATTCTATGTAAAGCAACCTCCCGGATTTGAAGACTTCAAACATCCTAATCATGTCTTCAAACTGAAGAAAGCTCTCTATGGGCTGAAGCAAGCACCAAGGGCTTGGTATGATAGACTAAGCGCATTCCTATGTGAAAAAGGGTTTGTAAAGGGTAAAGTTGATACCACTCTCTTCATAAAAAATGTTAATCATCATACCTTACTTGTACAAATCTATGTAGATGATATTATTTTCGGTTCAACTAACCAAAATATGTGCAAGGAATTTTCGTCTATGATGCAAGGAGAGTTTGAGATGTCTATGATGGGAAGATTGAATTTCTTTCTTGGTCTTCAAATTAAGCAACTCAAACATGGTATTTTCGTAAACCAATCAAAATATTGCAAAGACCTTATAAAGAAGTTTGAGATGGAAAGTAGCAAAGAAAGTGCAATTCCTATGGGATCCGGCACCTATCTTGATCCAGATGAATCAGGGAATTCTATTGACATAACTAAGTATCATGGAATGATTGGCTCACTCCTCTATTTAACAGCAAGTAGACCTGACATTATGTTCAGCGTTTGCCTATGTGCAAGATATCAAGCCAATCCTAAAGAGTCTCACCTTGCAGCAGTCAAGCGCATAATAAAATATCTCAAAGGAACAACCAACGTCGGATTATGGTATCCAAAAGGTAGTATGTGCAATCTAGTTGGTTATTCTGATGCTGACTATGCAGGTTGCAAAACTGATCGCAAAAGTACTAGTGGAACATGTCACATTCTTGGAAATGCCTTGGTTTCATGGTCATGCAAAAAGCAAGCAAGCGTAGCTCTCAGCACTGCAGAAGCAGAATACATTGCGGCTGGAAGTGGATGCGCTCAAATTCTTTGGCTAAAACAACAATTACTTGACTATGGAGTAAACCTTGGATGCATTCCTCTTCGATGTGATAACACAAGCGCGATCAATATTACGAAAAATCCAGTTATGCATTCCCGGACGAAACACATTGACATCAGACATCATTTCATCCGAGACCATGTACTCAAAGGAGATGTCGAGATCACATTCGTGGACACTCAAAATCAACTCGCGGACATCTTCACAAAACCACTTGCAAAGGATGCATTTTTCAAAATTCGTCGTGAACTTGGAATCCTCGATGAACAAGATATTTAAGGTGCACTCAATCCTTAACTATACCTTAATGTACATATATATGTGGTTAGACATTGTTTCAAATGTTAAAAATAATGATGTTTTAACTTTTTTCTTTAAGTAAATCGATTTACACCATATGTCAATCGATTTACCACTGAAGCAAATCATTTTTTTTAATAAAATCTTTTGTGTAAATCGATTTACACAATATGTAAATCGATTTACCACTGAACGAAAATTATTTTTTATGAAAATGTTCTGTGTAAATCGATTTAACCAAGGGGCAAATCGATTTACCACAGAATCTGAAGCATTTTCTGTGTATTTTCTCTATGCAATTTAATTTTTAACATGTGATACTTGTATGAGCTTTTAATATATTGGTCAAACATTCATTGTCTCTCAACCTCCCATCTTACTATTGCCCAATCAATGAAACCTTGACCAAATCACCAAATTAAAACCTCATAAAGACCTCACTTACTCTCTATATTATTTAAACTCACCAAAACTATCTCATAACACCAACACACTCTCTCACATAACAACACAAAGAACTTTATATCTCTCTTTTCAAAACCCTAACAAGATCCATGGCTCCCAAGAGAAAAGCCTCTGCCTCAGAGAAAGGAAAGAAGCAAGCTACGTCAACATCTGAAAACTCTGTGCTCGAATACCTCTCGGATCCACAGCGGGACAGATTTATCAAGCATTTTCAAAAGAAAATCATCTCTGCTCCAAAGTTTGGTATGTTATCTACTTTTCCAGATGAATGCTTCTCGTTTCAAAGAGATTTCATTGCTTATGGTTTAGAACCATTAATATCTTCACATGGTTTCTATTACCCGGATCTGGTTAGAATTTTCTACAGCAATATGTGCTATGAAAACAACAAATGTTATACCTATGTCCTTGGAAAAAGAATCCCTCTGTATTCCAAAACTATTGGCAGAATTTTGAACATTCCATATTCTGGAAGTACCCTCTATGATCCAGAAGATGCTGCTTGGGAAAACTATCAGAAGCGAGAATTTTTCTATAGCATTGGAAGGTTATCAGAATCTGAATACCGTGCCAAGCGGATTCGAAGTCTTGGCGGGGTTATTCCAGCTAGGGACACATGGAGTGCTGGAAATTTTCATATTGATGATAGGTTGTTTCACTATTTTCTGGTGTATATTCTGTTTCCTAGAGCAGGGAATCATTGTACGGTGACCGACCTAGAACTGCAAATTATCTATGCAAGGAAAAATGGAATTCCGGTTAATTGGGCAAAATTGATTGTGGTGCATATGCTAAAAGTTGCCGCAAGGGCCACCTTTCTACCATATGCATATTTCATTACAAGGATTATGGCAGCTTTTGATATAGATTTCACTGGATTTGAGCGGATTGAAATGGATCCAATCACCACTAGGATCTCCATCAAAAATGTTGATTCAAGGATGGGTGTTCATTTCAATGCTGAAGCAAAAACCATCACTTACATTGGAGAGGATGTTGTCGGCGATGAAGGTAATAATGCAGATGAAGAAGACCATGAAGTTCCTCCTCCTGCTGCTTCTTCTGGTCCAACAAATCAAGATGTTATGGATTTCATGACGCAAAAGTTTGCTTCTCTCAATTCTAACATCAATGCTCGATGGACTGAGATAAATGACTCTACCTCATCTCGAATAAATGCTTTTCAGAATGATATGAACCAACAATTTTCATATCTTTATTCACATCTTCATATCCCTCCATACGACCCAACCAATCCTGCTCCTCCGCCTCCTCAATACACCGAACCACCCCTTCAACAACAATTTCCATATCAAGGACCTTTCTAAAATGTTCCTGATCAATGTTATTAAATTCTTGTTATAAGTATCATTATGGTTTTTGTATTGTTGTATTTCAAGTGTTCATTTTATGTATTGTGTTCTTAAACTTTGTTCGATAATTTTGAAAGTTCTTTGTTTTTTATTCATGTTCCTGTACATTTCTTTCTGTTATAATTTCTTGTTGCATCTTTCCCTTCTTTTTGATAATGTCAAAGGGGGAGAAGGATGTAATAGCACTTTATGGTTGTTTGTTTTCATTGTCTTTACAGAGCAAGCTTTCAAATCTTTTTCTCCATAGGGGGAGAAAACACATTCTGCTCAAATTCTGATCAACACATAAAGGAAAATGGTTTGTCATCATCAAAAAGGGGGAGAATGTAATCTCAAGCCTCAACTCAACTTTAGTTTTGATGAAAGACAAACAAGCTAGTTTGATGAAAGACAAACAAGCATTATGGAAAGAAGGAAAAGAAGTGGAAATCAACTTAAAGCATCATTCACTCAAAGCTTCAAGGAACTTGGCAAGCAATCAAGTATATCAATTCTCAATTAAACTACATTGATTAGAAATGCTCAAAAATGATATACACACTTGCCACATCACTTCAATTATATTTCAAAACAATTTTTAAGTTTTTTCTCTGTTGTAAATCGATTAACATCTTGTGTAAATCGATTTACACATGCTTTTTCAAAAAACTGTTTGCTCCTGCCAGCAATCGATTTACAGGTTGTGTAAATCGATTGATCACAGAACAAACTGATTTTTTTAACTCTTGTAAATCGATTGACACAACATGCTAATCGATTTACACTTTAAATTTTTTGAAATTCTGAACGTTACAAACACGTGCAATCGATTTTCATCTTATGTTAATCGATTTGCACATTGAAAATTTTGAAAAATCTGAACTGGTTTCAAGATATCCTTCACACCTTTTCTCCAATAGTTGCATGATCAAACATTGCATCTTGTCAAGTTTTTCAAACAGAAAAGTGTCCTTTTGGAAAGGTATCTTGATTACTATATATTACAAAATATTTCAAATCATAAACAACTCTTCTCTTATGCAATAAAATCTGAACTTTGTAAAATATTCAAACTTCATATTTCTTAACTTTTAAGAACAAAGATTTTCTGCACTTTCACACATATAAAGAACAGAAATCTTTGAGCATTATCTAACCATTGTGTTACAGTTTGAATTGCTTACAAGAGAAGAAAGAAGAAACTTCAAAGAAGTCACTCTATGTGATCAACATCTTTCAAGAAATCATACTTCATAAAAACATACAAAGTGTAACTTATTTCCAGGATTGTTGGAATTAAGTATTAGATTACTTTTGTTCCTTATTGTCCATTGTTGGAAACAAGAGGTATCTTTTGAGAGGATTGTTCTCATTAGACTTATTGGAAATCCAAGAGGGTGCTCTTGGTTATTTGTTAGGTTCTTTAGTGGATAAGACTAGGAAGAGTCTTGTAAAAGTTCTAACAATATAGTAAAATCTCTTGCGTGTTTGCAAGGGGACTGGACGTACTTCCGGGGTGTGGAAGGAACCAGGATAATTCTCCGTGTCTCTTTACTTTCTGCACTTTACAGTTTTCAAAGCACTAAATCAAAACCAGAAAGTATAAAATAAGTCAAAAATCGACCACCACCTAATTCACCCCCACCCCCCCCCCCCCTCTTAGGCGCAATCTTAATCTTACAAAAAGCTATACAATAAATGTCGGCTCCTCGCATTGAGAAGGAAGTTATAGGTTTCTTGGGATGCCTAAACTACATTGCTAGGTTCATTTCCCATCTAACTGCTACTTGTGAGCCAATATTCAAACTCTTGAAGAAAGATCAAGTGGTAAAGTGGAATGACGAATGCCAGACTTCCTTTGATAGAATAAAGGAATACCTTTAAGAGCCTCCAATTCTGATGCCTCCAATTGAAGGAATACCTTTGATAATGTACTTAACAGTATTATATAATTCAATGGGTGTGTGTGTTGGGGCAGCATGACGAGTCTGGTCGAAAAGAGCATGCAATATACTACCTTAGCAAAAAATTTACCGACTGTGAAACAAGATACTCACTTCTCGAGAAAACTTGTTGCACTTTGGCATGGGCTGCTCGCCGAATAAGACAGTATATGTTGACCCACACTGCTTTATTGATATCTAAGATGGATCCTATCAAGTACATCTTTGAGAAGCCCGCTCTCTCTAGAAGAATAGTGAGATAACAAATGATCTTGACCGAATACGATATTCAATATACAACCCAGAAAGAAATCAAGGGAAGTGTATTAGCTGATCATTTGGCTCATCAGGCTGTGGACGAATACCAATCCATAAACTTTGAATTCCTGAATGAGAATATCATGCTAGTGATTGATTATGAAGAACCTGGACCGGACGAAGGACCTGAGAAAGGATCCTGATGGACTATGGTTTTTGACGGAGCTTCCAACGCGCTTGGCAATGGCATCAGTGCTGTAATTATATCTCCCGAGGACTGTCATACTCCTTTCACCGCCAGACTATGTTTCAACTGTACCAACAATATGGGTGAGTATGAAGCATGTATCATGGGTCTCGAAGCTGCTATTGACCTAAGAATCAAGTTATTGAGCATATACGGAGATTCAACCTTGGTAATAAGTCAAATAAAAGGATAGTGGGATATGAAGCACCCTAATCTCATCCCTTACAAAGAACATGTGTTAACACTAATTCCACACTTTGAAAAAGTCACCTTTGAACATTTTCCACGAGAAGAGAATCAGTTAGCGGACGCGCTAGCTACTATGTCATCCATGTTCAAGGTCAGATGAGACAACGAAGCTCCTCAGATGACTATTGAGAGATTGGATGAACCAACTTACTACTATGATATCGACACTGAAAGAGTGATGGATAAACCTTGGTTCCACAAAGTGAAAAGGTATCTCGAAGCTCGAGAATACCCTGAGGGGGCATCTGTCAATGATATGAAGTTTCTGAGAAGGTTCTCTGAAAATTTCTTCCTCAGTAATGGAATCCTCTATTAGCGCAACCATAACTTTACTTTACTTCGGTGTGTAGACAAGAGTGAAGCAGAGAGGATTATGGCAGATTTACATGAAGGTACCTTTGGAACCCATTCTAGTGGACACACCACGGCTAAAAAGATCATACGGGAAGGATACTATTGGTCCACTATGGAAGCAGACTATTATCAACATTCTCGAACTTGTCACAAATGCCAGATCTATGCAGACAAAGTACATGTGCCTCTGGTTCCCTTGAATGTCTTGACTGCTCCCTGGCCCTTTGCAATGTGGGGCATTGACATGATCGGAGAAATCAGACCTACCGCTTCAAACAGACATCGCTTCATCCTAGTCGCCATTAATTACTTCACGAAGTGGGTTGGGGCTGCCTCATTTGCTTCTATTACCAAGAATGTTGTGGTGCGATTCATCAAGCATAACCTTATCTGTCGGAATGGTATCCCCGAAAGAATCATTACAGATAATGGTACAAATCTCAATAACACTATGATCACCGAACTCTGTAAGCAATTCAAGATCCAACATCACAACTCTTCTCCTTACCGGCCGAAGATGAATGGTGCTGTAGAGGCTGCTAATAAGAACATTAAAAATATCATACAGAAGATGATAGTGACATATAAAGACTGTCATGAGATGTTATCATTTGCTCTTCATGGTTACCGCACCTCAGCACATACGTCAGCAGGAGCAACACCTTTCTCTCTGGTGTATGGTATGGAGGTTGTCCTACCTATTGAGGTCTAGATCCCTTCTTTGAGAATCATGAAGGATGCAGGCTTGAACGAAGATGAATGGATCCAGACCCGACTTGACCAACTGAACCTGATTGATGAAAAAAGGCTTGCGGCCGTTTGTCATAGTCAGATGTACCAAAAGCGTATGATCAAGGATTTTAACAAGAAGGTCAGACATCAGGTATATCAAGTTGGTGATCTGGTAATCAAGCACATCATTCTGCCGCAAAGTGATCCCAGGGGAAAATGGACTCCCACATATGAAGGGCCATTTGTGATCAAGAACATATTTTCTGTTGGAGCCATGATCTTAACCACTATGGACGGTGACGACCTTCCTCACCCTGTGAACACAGACATAATTAAAAGATACTACGCATGAATAAAGACTCGCTAGGTTGACTGGCCTAGGAAAAAATAAGGGCATCCTGGAGAACCAAAAAGGTTCGGGCAAAAATTAGGGATAAATACAACAAAAAATCTGTACACCCGGCAAGTCGAAAACCTGAAAAGGCGGCTTGGGCAAAAAAGAGTATCTCGGTGGACTAAAAACCCGAAAGGAAGGTCCAGGAAAAAGTTAGAGATTTAAAGCGTATAACTATGTCCTGTTTGACCACCTTACAACCAGACTTCAGTATCAACTATCAAGCTCAAACAGTACCAATCAATCCAGACAACTTCGAACAAATAGCAAAGTGATGAGATGCTCAAGGACATAAGGGCAATAGCAGAATTGAAACTCAATGGGATTATTACACATAGCTGTTTTCTCTTTGTGCACTATTTTGTATAGTTTTCATTTTCACGACGGCATTCTCCTGCTAGAATGTCAGTCTCTTTGTACAAAAACGCCTATTATAGGCAAACTTCAAAATCAATACAAAACACTTCTTTGAAAGTACAAAACTTTTCGTTTTCATTTTTTCTATTTTGTTTTGAAAAAGATGTCCAATGATTATTTTTGACGTCCAGTTGCTAATGTCTTTAAGAAACATGACAAAGTCTAAAAAGCCATTTGTAGTCCCCGCAATTATGTTCTCCAACAGGTACAAAGGCAGGGTCATCCTACTGCAAAGTCACTACTACATATTCAACATATGTCCTAATGATGTCTATGTCCCCACAGAGTGAAAACAACTAAAGTTTTGACCTCTTCTTCCCCAAGCAGGAATTATCTTCTCCAACAAAGTTCCCTCAAAGAACTGAAATCCATGTTCCCCAGCTAAGTTTTATAATATCAAATAGTTTATAAAGCCTCACCCCTGGTATAATTTATTTCCCTAGTTGCGGAAGTTCATCCCCCAACGGAGTTTATTTCTCTACATTGGCAAGATTTTCCAACATAGCATCTTCTCCCCAGTGGAGCATTCTCAAGCAGAAATCAAAGATCCCCAACAGAGTATCCCCAAACACAAAGAGGAAATTCCCGGTAAATCATCTCCATTTATCATCCCCAGCGGAACTAAAAGAATCACTTTCCTCATCTACCAAACAACAATCTGGGAGTCAACTTCCCAGTACTCTCCAGCAAGAAGTCAATGATTTATTTTCCCAGACTAGGAAATGTCGCAACATCATTCCATGTTCATACATCATGGCATGCACATATATATTGCATACAACACAATCTCATTCATTTTGAGAACATCATTACACGATGCATTTCATAAATCATGACATTGCATACGACTAACTCTTTATCTTTTCAGATAAGATCAATCAACAAACACCATTAACTGCTTATATGGCCTGATAGCCTTCTCAAAGGCTACATCTGACCAAGGGCTATTTCAGCATTTTCCTAAAAAAAAAATCATTCAAGACCTCTACTGGTTCAGTTTAAATCTACCAATGATTTATTCTGATTCATTTCCGGTGGATACTTTCTCTGATTTAGTCAGATCGACCCTAAGATTTCTCTAATTCTATTCCAGTTAAAGATAACTCAAGACCTCTACTGGTTCAGTTTAAATCGACCAATGATTTATTCTAATTCATTTCTAGTGGATACTTTCTATGGTTCAGTCAAATCGACCCTAAGATTTCTCTGATTCTATTCCAGTTAAAGATAACTCAAGACCTCTACTGGTTCAGTTAAATTGACACTAAGATTTTATGATTCTTTATCCAGTTAAATATATTTCAAGACCTTTCTTTGGTTCAGTTAAATCGACACTAAGATTTTCTGATTCTTATCCAGTTAAGAATACTGAAGCATGGATACGACCAGATAACAGTTCAATGTCTACAATTACTGCGAAGCCTGGAGCCGACTAGATAGTAGTTAATTTCATATTCCCCGATAAGTACTGTGAAGCCTGGAATACGACCAGATATCAGTCAGTCTTATTGTCCTCAGAAAGTCATTGTGAAGTCTGGATCCTGACCAGATAACAACTCGCTTTCGTCTCTCCAATCAAGATATAACTCCCCAATAGAGTAACGGATAACCGAAGCTCCTAGACTCTATTCCCCCAAAATATTCCCCAGCAGACTCCTCCTCAGACAGCAGGATCATGAATCCCCATAAAGATACTTCTTATAAAGTCAGCGTCTACTTTGGATGGCATCTTCAAAACCCATCTCCAATGACTCTCCGTCATGTTCCGTGGATGGCATCTTTAATCCCATCTCCGACGACTCTTCGTCATATTCCTTGGAGGACATCTTTAAGCCCATCTCCGACAGTCTCCCGTCATCTTTTCCAAACAGCATCTGTAAGTCCATTTCTGATTATATCCACCAACAATATCACTTCAGACGAATGAAAATTACTGGGCACTCTAGTGTTCAATCATCTTCCACCTTCAGATTATGAAAGGCATACCAGCCAATCTACATCCTCAGGTCTAAGAAGGTTGAACAGGGGCAGCTATTGTACCCCAAAATTTTCCCTCTAATTTTCTTTTACATGGGTGGTTGCCAACATCTTCCTGAGGAAATTAAAATTTGAACATGAATGAAATATCCTTCGATTTGAGCATCACAAATTCCTTTTATTGGAGAATTAGAGCTTCTTTCTATTGGAACATCAAAGCTTCTTTTGGTTGGAACATCAGAGGGTCTTACGATTGGAACATCAGAATTGACTTTGATTGGCCTATCTAAGCTTCCTTCGACTGAAGCACCAAAGATTCCTTTGATTGGAGCATTAGAGCTTCCTTTGATTGGGGCATCAAAGCTTCCTTCAATTGGAGAATCAGAGCTTCCTTCGATTGGAGCATCAGATCTTCTTTCGATTGGAACATCAGAGCTTCTTTCGATTGGAACATTAAAGGGTCTTTCGATTGAAACATCATAATTGCCTTCGATTGTCATATCTAAGCTTCCTTTGACTGGAGCACCAGAGCTTCCTTCGACTAGAGCATCTAAGCTTCCTTTGATTGGAGCATCAGAGCTTCCTTCGATTGGAGCATCAGAGCTTCCTTCGATTGGAACAACGGACTTCCTTCAATTAGGACATCATAACGAAGTATCCTTCGATTGGCATATCAGTGTAGAGGTGTCTTTATCTAAGATGTTTTGATAAAGGAAATTTTGAACAATTCGAATCAGGACTTAGAATCATCACAAGAATAAGGGTTGATCGAAGAAGTTCTGATAAGGGAAGTTCTAAACAATTCGAATTAGGACTTAGAATCCTCACAAGAACAAGGGCTGATCGAAGGGGCTCTGAAGAAGGAAACTCTGAATATTTTCAAATTTGAACAAAGCGCCAAGTTGACATGTCCAAGTTCATTCAAAATCCCAGAATGTCATGTGTGATGCGGTGGGAGAACAGACTTGATTGTTTTTTGTTTGATCGCAAATGTTGCGGTTAGAAAGAGTCGCCATCGACTTTTCTTTTATCCAAAAGGAAAGGTGAAAAAGCACAGGAAAGACCTTTGAGATTGTTTCTTGAGTTTGGGGAGGGGGGGATTATGAAAAGGTAAGGTATTAGCACACTTTTCATCCATGGTTTTCCATGGGCTCTTAGTTACTTGCTAGATCCCTTGCTTTTGTTTGAATGTGCTTGTGGTGTGGGTTTTGAAAGTATTTTGAAAATGTAACTTTGTAATGATTCTCGTTTCTATAAGAACGCATACAAAGTGTTTGTTTCGAAAATGATTCAAAAAAGTGTTTGTGGGATGTGTTTTTGAAAGTGATTTTGAAAAGGTGTCTTTGTAATTATTCTCGTCTCTATAAGAACGCATACAAAGTGTTGCCTTTTGAAAATGTTTTAAGGTGAGAGTGTTGGTGTATAGAATGTTTGTGTTGTGAGCAAGCAAGCAACTAAGAGCGAATCTACCTACTCAAAAGGTCTTAGGTATTATTTTCTTCCTCCTTTAGATATTGCTATCTTACCATTATTTTGGTAAGAAGCCTCATCGTTGGATGTGAAGGGACGAGCGTGGGACGTTTTTGTATAGTCATAAAAGGCAACCTATGGGATGTTTTAGCAATGTCGTTTTAAGGATTAGATCGTTTACCGAAGGCAAAATCAAGTGTCATTGAGGGACTACGATCTTTTATCGAGGGTCTTTGCTAAAACGCCCATGTTCGAGGGGCACGACTATATTTTCGATAGGAAACAAGATGGGATTACCCTAAGGGTGCTAGTGTGCAAGTGTGTTTGATTGCATGCATTTTGTCTTGATTAGGGTTATCTATTTGTAAATTTCATGTCTTTCCATACACACCCTAATTACTAACAATATATGAAAGCAATAAAAAGTGCAGAAAATAGATATTCTACGTTATTACAAGCATTAGGGGATGGGGGTACATATTTACAAATGGGGATTGCAAATAAAATTGAGTCCTAAGTTACTATTACAACCATATTGAATGGATAAGAATGTACACGAAAATGTGAAATGGACTTGTTTTGTTTCAGAAAAGAGATAAGTTTTGTTTAAGAAAATATTTTTGATATTTTTATTTTAAGAAATAAAATAAAGCATGTCAAATGTAAATTTTTTTTTGGTGTTTTTGGTTAGTGAAATAAGAAGTGATAGAAAAAATAGTGAGGAAAAAGAAAATAGAATCAGCGTATTGCTGACTAAAGGAGATCAGAAGTTCTGACTCTGGCGTGCTGTAAAACAGAGATCATATTAGTAAAAATAGGTAAAGTCAGAAGTTCTGGGTCCGCTGAGAACAAGGAAGATTTCAGAAGTTCTGATACCACTGCCAGAACTTGGTCTCCCTCTCCATGCTAGTCAGAACATCTGCAACTTAGTCATTTCTAAACAGAACAGAAGATGCACATATAACAGTTATGGCTGGTTTCACAGTGTTTCAGAAACAAGAAGTATCAGAACTATAAATCAGAGGCAAACATGGATCTGCTAATTCTAATTTTCTTAAGAAGTTCTGAACTAATTTACTCCCTATTTAGGCATACAAATACGTGAAACCCCGAAATACATACAGCCTCAGAAACATGATGTCTACATTGTATTTTTTTTTTGGACATGCAAATCTGATAATGCCTAAGTAATATGATGAGAGTCAACAGAAGCTTACCTTGTAGCTGGAAAAGACTTTGTGAGCGGGAGTTTGGTCCTGAACTCTATTGATGTTCTGAGCAGCTTCTTCACGTGCTCAGCAGGCTGGAAGTTTTCAACTTCTGGAACAGCCAAGGGGTAATGTTCTGACTTCTTTGAGATGGAGGTGGATGGAGAGTGTATTGCAGTATGAACACAGAAGTTAGGATAGCTTCTAATATGTGAATCAGAAACTGTGTGGATGGTTTTAGTCAAGAAACACTTGAGAACAGATGGAGTTTGAATGCAAGAAATCAAAAGTTAACAAGTTTTGTATTTTGTGTTGCAGCTTTAGGCTCTTGGAATTTTATCAGGGATTCAAGGCTTTTTTATTTCTTAATTTCTTCGACCCTTTTACCATTTCCAATGGCTCTCAATTTATAGGCAAAAATCTTGTAGCTTGGAGAAATCAAAAGTATAGCCATCATATGTTAGGCGCTGACTTGTTCTTGAAGCAAGTTCAAACAAGTATGGTTCAAGGCACAAAGTAAGGTGGTTAACAACTTTTAGCCGTGCCTAAACTGGATTTGTAAGCATGAATTAAGGAAAAGTACCCTCAGAAGCAAAAGTGAAGCATGGGCCCAGCATAAACTTTGTATAAAATCTGCTTTTCAAGGACAACAATGGTACTTCTATGCCACACTTGGGGAAATCGTTTGGAAAAAGACTCAAAAGTAGTTGTGAGCATTAAATGATGATGAGATTTATCAAACCAGAAATCCTGCAATGTGAGTTGCATCATTGCTTAATTCTGGGTCAGAGGTTCAGCTTCAGCATAATTTAGAATAAGCATCCAACTTATGATGCTCTTATCTCCTTGCTCCAACATGTTCTGAAGGAAATCTCAGACTTTCCAAGAAGCTTGTAGCACGCTTTGTAACCTTCTTTGAATTGCCCTTGTAAACTCTGACCAAACCTTTATAAAAATTGGACCAGAAGTTCTGACCCAACTCTGTCTTGAAAGTGTTCAGAATTTGTTGAGTGCTTTAGTTTCATGGACGTGTCTTTGAACATTTATAACTTGAAATTCCAGCATTTCCAGGGGAAGTTCTATTCTGCAATGTTTTAGATCTTATTGAAATCTATAACTTTTGTGCCAGAAGTTCTTCCAGAATCAGCTTGCATCATGGTGATAAACTGATCAGAAGTTCTGAGCTTGTCATATTTCTTAAACACTTAGAAAAATTCTAAGTATTTAGAACTTTGACTTTTGAATTTATTGATGAAACAAACTTCATGTTTCAACGTGTCTTGACGAAATATGATTCTTGAAGCTTGATTTTGATCCAAAAGTCAAAGTTTGACTTTTTAGTGTGCAAATGACCATTTCTCCCTTGTGAATGGCTTTCTTTTAAAATTTATAATTCATGGCTTGAAATTGGATCGAAGCAAACCTGAGGGACCAGGTTGATCCTTTGAGAAATGAGAGGGCAAATTTTGGGGTACAACAGCTGCCCCTGTTCAATCTTCTTAAACCTGAGGATGTAGATTGGCTGGTCTGCCTTTCGTGATCTGAAGGTGGAAGATGATTGAACACTAGAGTGCCCAGAAATTTGCACTCGTATGAAGAAATGCTGATTGGTGATGTCGGGCATGGGCTTACAGACGCTATTTGGAAGGCGAAGAGGAATCGTCAGAGATGGGCTTAAAGATGCCATCCAGGAAAGATCTGTTGCATAAGAGATTCCTTAGAGAGAATTCCCGTACCTCCTGTTGAGGGGGACTTTGCCGAGGAATGTTGATTTATGCCTTGGGAAGTGAGATCTAGGAGATTCGGGTGTCCATTACTCTACTGGGGAATTGACTCTTGATTGAGGGAGTGAAAGTAGAATGTATACCTAGTTAGGGTCTAGGCTGTACAGCGACTTACTGGGGAAATATGACACCGACCATATCTGGTCGGGTCTGGGCCTTTCAGTGTTGTAAATTGTTGTCTAGAGATAAGAGAGAAGGAACCTGGATAGTAGGGCTACTTCGAGATGAAATCCTGGATAGTAGGGTTGGCGGATTTTCCATTCGGAGAAATGATGGATAGTTGTTGGAGATGGCCTTAAAAGATGCCATCCAAAAGTGATTATTGGTTTTGTAATTTGTGAGCTGTAAGAATGAATATCAGAATGGAATCTATGTCTGGAGCGTATCTGAACTGTATCTAAAAGCTGAGTCTGAATGAGTATCAGAATGGCATCCGTGTCTGGTGCGTGTCTGAACTGTATCTGAAAGCTGAGTCTGAATGAGTATCAGAATGGCATCCGTGTCTGGTGCGTATCTGAACTGTATCTGAAGTTGTATCTGAATGATTATCAAAATGGCATCCATATCTGGTGCATATCTGAACTGTATTTGAGAGTTGAATCTGAATGAGTATCAGAATGGAATCCGTATCTGGTGCGTATATGAACTGTATCTGAGAGTTGAATCTGAATGAGTATCAGAATGGCATCCGGGTCTGGACCTTATCTGAAATGTATCTGAATAGTTGACTTTGAATGAGTATCAGAATGGCATCCGCGTTTGGAGTGTATCTGAATAGTTGACTTTGAATAAGTATTAGAATGGCATCCGTATCTGGTGCGTATCTGAACTGTATCTAAGAAGTTTGAATTTGAAGGAGTATTAGAATGGCATTCGTATCTGGTACATATCTGAAAACTCTGAACATTGTTAATGATAGCTGTTAATATTATCCTGAAAAGGAAAAATGTTAGCTAAAATGCCAAGTCATGATACATGAAATGTATGCATAATGGGACTATGTTGTATGCATTCGTGCTTATCAATGTTTATGATATATGAATGCGATGTATGCGTATGTGAGCTAATTTTCTGCACTGCTGTTGGGTTGAGGAAAATAAATCCCTGACTGCTGCTGAGGATATGTAAGTCCTCACGTCTTTGAAGTTGAATTATTGGTGAATTTCTGCCGAGAGAAATAAACTCTATTGTAAGGGCAATGCCATGCACTGCTTGAAAATCCTATTGGGGGAATCCTGAGAAATTTGACGACTTCTACCGGGGATCAACAAATTGAAGTTTTGTTCCGCTGGGGATTTAAATAACATACTGCAGGGGATTACTTGTGGGATGGCCTAGAGGTATTTCTCTATCCTTTCAACCTATCGGTAACTGCCTCTTCATTTTGTTTATTTGTAAACAGTAATTATATTCAAATGCATATGTTCAACAATGAATCATTGGACGTTTTTGTAGACAAAACACAAGTGTAAAGAAAAACAAATAGTTTTTGCACTTTCAAAGAGATATATTTGTATTGACTTTGAGTAAGTATTTTTTGTACAAGGAGACAAACATTCTAGTAAGATAATGATGTCGTAAAAGAGAAAAATTTGATACAAAGGAAAGATAGCTATGTGTAATGATCCCATGGGGTTTCCATTCAGCTATAGCCTTCGTATCTCTGAGCATCTTGTCAATTTGTTGCCTCGTTCGAAGATGATTGAATTGATCAGAACCTCTGAGTTTGTCAGTGGAAGCCGAAGTTTGTCCATGAAGTGATCCAACGGGACATAGTCGTACGCCTTAATTCCCTAACTTTTGCCTGGACCGCTCTTTCAGGTTTTCAGTCCACCGGGAAGCCCTTTTTTGCCCAAGTCGCCCTTTCGGGTTTTCAACTTGCCGGGTGTACGGATTTTTTTGTTTTATCCCTAATTTTTGCCCGAACCTTTTTGGTTTTCCGGGATGCCCTTGTTTTGCCTAGGTATGTCAACCTAGCGAGTTTCTTATGCGTAGTATTTTTTGGCTATGTCCGCGTTTGCAGGATGAGGCAGGTCGTCACCATCCATGGTGGTCAAAATCATTGCCCCACCAGAGAAAATGTTTTTGATTACAAATGGTCCTTCATAGGTAGGAGTCCATTTTCCCCTAGGATTTCCTTGTGGCAGTATGATGTGTTTGATCACTAGGTATCCAACTTGATACACTTGGCGCCTGACTTTCTTGTTGAAGGCCTTGAACATCCGCTTTTGATACATTTGACCATGGCAAACAGAAGCAAGTCTCTTCTCATCGATCAAGTTCAGTTGATCAAGACGAGTCTGGATCCAATCGTCTTCGTTCAAACCTGCATCTTTCATAATCCTCAGAGAGGGGATTTGAACCTCAATAGGCAAGACGGCTTCCATGCCGTAAACCAGAGAATAGGGTGTTGCCCCGGTTGATGTGCGGGCTGTGGTACGATAACCGTGGAGAGCGAATAGTAGCATCTCATGCCAGTCTTTGTATGTGACCGTCATTTTCTGTATGATCTTTCTAATGTTTTTATTTGCAGCTTCGACAACACCATTCATCTTTGGCCGATAGGGAGAAGAATTATGATGCTGAATCTTGAACTGCTCGCACAATGCGGTGATCATAGTGTTGTTGAGATTTGTACCATTGTCAGTGATGATCCTTTCTGGGATACCGTACCGGAAAATAAGGTTTTGCTTGATGAAACGGGCAACAACATTCTTGGTAACGGAAGCGAAGGAAGCTCCCTCCACCCATTTTGTAAAATAGCCAATGGCCACAAGGATGTAGAGGTGTCCATTGGAGGTTGTCGGCTTGATTTCTCTAATCATATCAATCCCCCACATAGCAAAGGGCCAAGAAGCTGTCAATACATTCAGAGGAACCGGAGGTACATGCACTTTGTCAGCATAAATTTTGCATTTATGGCAGGTTCGAGAGTGCTGATAGCAATCTACTTCCATCGTAGACCAGTAATAGCCTGCCCGTAGGATTTTCTTTGTCATCGTATGCCCACTGGAATGGGTACCAAAACTGCCTTCATACAATTCAGCCATGATCCTTTCAGCTTCAACCTTATCTACGTACCGAAGTAACACAGAGTCATGATTGCGTTTATACAGGATGTCGTTAATAAGGAAGAACTTAGCAGAGAATCTCCTTAAAACTTTTTGTCATTGATTGAAGCTCCTTCTGGATATTCTTGAGCCTCGAGATACCTCTTGACTTCGTGAAACCAAGGCTGGTCCACTACTTCTTCAGTATTAATCTCGTGACAATATGCTGGTTCATCCATTCGCTTAACGGTGATCTGGGGAGCCTCGTTATCCCAATTAAGTTTAAACATAGATGACATTGTGGCTAGTGCGTCTACTAGCTGATTTTCTTCTCGCGGGAAGTGCTCGAAGGTAATCTTCTCAAAATGTGGTAGTAATGTCAAAACATGTTCTTTGTAAGGGATAAGATTTGGGTGTTTGGTATCCCATTCCCCTTTGATCTGACTGATAACCAAATATGAATCTCTGAATACATCCAAGGATTTGATCCCTAGGTCTATGGCAGCTTTGAGACCGAAGATGCACGCTTCATATTCTGCCATGTTGTTTGTACAGTTGAAGTAAAGTATGGAAGTAAAGGGAGTATGACACCCCTCTGGAGATATGAGTACAACACCAATACCATTTCCGAGTGCATTGGAGGCTCCATCAAAGAAAAGGGTCCATCGGGATCCTTGTTCAGGTCCGTCATATGGCCTGAATTCTTCACATTTGTCTAATGTCATGATGTTTTCATCCGGTAATTCAAACTTCATGGACTGGTAGTCTTCTATGGCTTGGTGAGCAAGGTGATCGGCTAATACACTGCCCTTTATTGCTTTCTGGGTAGTATACTGTGTGTCATATTCTGTCAGGATCATCTGCCATCTCGCTATTCTCCCAGAAAGAGCAGGCTTCTCGAAGATGTATTTTATCGGATACATCTTAAATATCAACAAGGTAGTATGAGTCAGCATATACTTTCTTAGCCGGCGAGCAGCCCATGCCAGAGCGCAACAAGTTTTCTCGAGCAGTGAATATCTGGTTTCACAGTCGGTGAACTTTTTGCTCAAGTAGTAAATAGCATGCTCTTTTCGGCCAGACTCGTCATGTTGTCCCAATACACACCCCATTGAGTTTTCTAGAATAGTCAGATACATAATTAACGGTTTTCCCTCGACTGGTGGCATCAACACAGGAGGCTCTTGTAAGTATTCTTTGATTTTGTAAAAATCAACTTGACATTCATCATTACATTTGACTACTTGATCTTTCTTTAACAGTTTGAAGATTGGTTCACAAGTAGCTGTCAGGTGAGAGATGAATCTGACAATATATTTCAAACGTCCCAAGAATCCTCTGACTTCCTTTTCAGTGCAAGGAGTGGGCATCTCTTGTATTGCTTTAACTTTGGCAGGATCGACCTCGATACCTTTGTTGCTGACGATAAAGCTTAGGAGCTTACCAGACCGTACCCCAAATGTGCATTTGTTTGGATTCAACCTCAACTTGTACTCTTCAGTCTCTCAAGCAGTTTTTGTAAGTGATCAAGATGCTCTTCTTCAGTTTGAGATATGGCTATCATATCGTCCACGTAGACTTCTATTTCGTGATGTATCATGTCGTGAAATAGAGCTACCATGGCATGCTGATAGGTTGCCCCAGCGTTCTTCAGTCCGAATGGTATTACCTTGTAGCAGAATGTGCCCCACTGTGTGACAAACGTTGTTTTCTACATGTCCTCAGGCGCCATTTTGATTTGGTTGTAACCTAAGAATCCATCCATGAAGGAAAACACTCTGTGTTGTGCCGTATTATCAACTAGGATATCAATGTGGGGGAGTAGAAAATCATCCTTAGGGCTTGCCCTATTCAAATCTCGGTAGTCTACACACATTCGCACTTTGCCGTCCTTTTTGGGTATGGGAACAACATTGGCAACCCATTGGGTGTAAGAGGTGATGGCCAAGAATCCAGCATTGAATTGCTTCATGACCTCTGCTTTAATCTTTTCTGACATATCCGGCCTCATTCGACGAACTTTTTGCTTTACTGGCGGACAATCCTCTCTTGTAGCAGACGATGTACCACAATATCTTCATCAAGTCCTGGCATGTCTTCATACGACCAGGCAAAGACTTCGACATATTCATGCAATAACTGAATCATGCGCTTCTTAACACTGGGTTTCAGACTGGCACCCACTTTGACCTCTTTTTTGTCCTCTTCGGTACCTAGGTTGATTGTATCCACAGGTTCCTTGTGTGGCTGAATGGTTATTTCTTCTTGTTGTAGTAGTCTGGCCAGTTCCCCTGGTACTTCACAATCTTCCTCACCTTCATTTTCGGCTTGGTAGATCAGATTCTCAGAGTCACTAAAGGCCATAGCAGTATCGTTACCCATGGGATCCAGAATGGATGTAGACCTGCATTGTGAGTGTGGGTGTGTGTAAGGGTATAACTATATTTGAAAGAAAATAAAATGTAAAAGAAAAACAATGGGCACAAAAGTTGTATGCGAAAACGTCCATGATTCATTGATGTCATATGAAAAATGAGATAATAACCCTTACAAATGGACCATTGTGCCTGGGGTAAGACACAAGGTTTCAAGAGTGCGAGTTGTTTTGAATATTACAGATCCAACAAAATGTAAAGACAAATTACTGAGGGATGAAAGTGGTTGGGATGAAGTCTCTAGCCTCCCAATTGTTGAGCCCTCCATTGACAGTTGAAAAGATCCAATCATGTAGGTTGCAGCCGTCTTCACCATCTTCCACCGTGTTGACTTCACGGTTGCTGATCTTCAAGGGTGGCCCTCCAACACGGGCAAGGCATACAACCTTTTAAGCACTTGAAGTGAAACCTAGGCCAAACTTGTCAGACTTATATGGGATATCTGGGAGTTGTCCCCAGATAGTGCATCCTTCTTCTTCTACCACAGCTTTAGCATCTTTTAGTGACGACATCCAGAGTGGAGGCCTTGTAATCTTGGGAACAGCCTTGGTCACTGCCACCTCCTGAGGGACCTCCTCAAAGTGTTGAAATGAAGTTTCAATGAATTCACCATCCAATTCCACATACCTGAAGGAATTGAGATGGCTAATCATGTATTCTTCCTCTCCATGAACGGTGATAATCTTCCCTTGAACCAGATATTTCAGCATCTGGTGCAATCTAGAAGTAACAGCGCCAGCATTGTGGATCCATTATCGGCCTAGCAGGCAGGAGTACGAAGGGTGGATGTCCATCACATAAAAAGTTGAATTGAAAGTTTGGGTTCCCACTTTTATGGGAATATCTACCTCTCCATGTACCATCCTCTTCAAATCATCAAAAGCCCTTACCACTATGTTGCTTGGCTTCAAAGTCAATCCCTCATAGTCAAGTCTATCAAGAGCCTTTTTGGGTAATACATTCAGAGATGAGCCAATATCCACCAAAGTATGCGCCAGAGTGGTGCCCCTACATTCCACGGAAACATGCAACGCCTCATTATGCTTTCTTCCCCTTGGCGTCAGATCAGCATCTGAAAAACCTAAACCATTGTCCGCAGTTAGGCTGGCCACGCAGTCTTGAAATTGATCAGCAGATGTCTCTTGAGGTACATGGGCGGTCTTTAAGAATTTCACCAAGGATTTTGCATGTTCCTCGAAACATAGTAGCAACGTCAGCATAGAGATTTTAGAGGGAGTTTTCCCCAATTGTTCAACTACATCGTAGTCGCTTCTCTTTATAATTTTTAGGATCTCCTCCATTTCTTTCTTGGAGGTCTCAAGGATAGCCAATGACTGAGCCTTCGTCTGGACAGACTCAACCATAACACCTTTTCCTCGAGCCTCGGTTAACTCGGCAACAGGAGCGTTAGTAAGAATGATTACAGGGGTTGTAACGGCTTTGTCAATTGGAGCACTTGTAGAGATGATTATGGGTGTAGGAGTAACCTTTGGATCAACCACAGGGATAATCACGGATCCAGAAACTTCTTTTGGGGGAGCAATTTCTGAAGAAAAGATCCTACCACTTCGGGTAATTTTGCTAGTTCCAGCAATATTATTGATGTCAGAGTCTTCTTTCTCGGAATTTATTTCGTCGGCGGCCGACCAGTCTTGCTTGATGCCATGGTAGTAAATGTCCCCTTCGTAATTTGAAGGCACGGTTTTGTCTAATTCATACGGGACTGGCCCATGTATTGTGATTATTAAAGGGGCTACTTTCGGAACTGATGTAATTCTAACGGGTCTTTTGGTGGAGACCCTGGAAGAATTGGTGGAAATGGTAATGATATAAACATCTTCAAAAAGGATAGGTGGAACAGGAGTCTTTTAAAAAAAATATCTTTGTTATCTATCAGGCACTGAATGCCTGCCTTCAACAAAGGACAACCAGTTGGTGAGGATAAGCAGAGATGGAAAACTTTATTACAGCCCGGGAACACACCGGATTTCAACAAGTTCATTTTAACAGTCATAAGTGGGGTCATGAGTTCATCAACTGAGGTAACAAACAAATCTTCTTCAACGGCATTGGTATTGTGACCATGTTTGGGCATAGGAGCAGAAATGACATTTGGCTTTTCGGGCGCATCAAACTCAATTTCTTTTGCTTCAATGAGGTCTTGTATTTTGTTTTTCAAGGCCCAACAGTTATTAGTATCGTGACCAGGACTTTCAGAGTGATATACACAAAGGGTATTGGGATGATAATGAGGAGATGTTGTGTTGGGGTTTTTCGGAGCTTCTTTCAAAGTCACCAAGTTGGATCTTAGTAGATGAGGTAATACTTGAGATGGAGTCATGTTAATTCTAGTGAACTTCCTGACTGGCCTTTCCATCCTTGGTTGATTACTCCTTTGCTGATCAGATGCAGGTTTTGGGATCATAATAGCCCCCACCATTGGTCGACGTTCAGCCCTATCTTGGTTTCTTTGCGGGTATACGGCATCCAACTCTTTCTTTCTGATGAAAGGCTTCCTTACGACTGTAGAAAAATATGTGTCTTTCTGAATCTTTCCATTCTTTATACTGGCTTCTATCCTCTCTCCGGTCAATATTAGTTCGGTGAAGCCTACAGATGAAATTCTGATTAAATGATTGAAGAAGGGCCCAGACAAGGTGCCCAAAAACATGTCTACCAATTCTCTCTCATACAAAGGGGGTTGAACTCTTCCAGCCAAATCTCTCCATTTTTGTGCATAGTCCTTGAAACCTTCATTGGACACCATGGCCATACTCTAGAGTTGAGTACGGGTAGGCGCTAAATCAGTATTGTACTAGTATTGCTTATAGAAAGCTGCAGCAAGATCTTCCTAATTATGAACATTAGCCCTTTCTAGTTGGTAGAACCAGTCAAGTTGAGTACCAGACATACTGTCTTGGAAGAAATGCACCTATAAGTCTTTATCAGCGGTATGGGGTTGAATTTTCGTCACATATGATCGGAGATGCATCTTAGGGCATGAAACTCCGTCATATTTAGCGAATACAAGTGCTTTGAATTTCAGAGGAATCACAATCCCTGACACCAAACCCAATTCCTCAAAATCCAGGTAAAGTACTTTTTGGATTTCCATCGCGCTCAAACGCTCTTCAAGATGTTTGTACTTGTCATCAGTTGGAGGATACTATTCCTCAGAGTAGTCCTCTGCTTCTTCCTCCTCTTCTGATTCTGACGGGACAACTATTTTCTTGCCTTTCTCCTCTCCTTCACCCGATGTTATTGCAAAGTCCAAAGTCCTTCTTGTTTGCCCATGAAATCTTCTTCCTATGTTTAAGACTCTGGTTACCTTCTTTGTTTTCTTTTTCCTCTCTTCAGCTAGCAGAGTCTTCAACTCTTCTTGCCCCTTGGCTAGGATCATGAGTAACTGTTGAAATTGCATATTCTGAGCTTGAAGATCTTTCACAGTTTGCTCGAGATCCATCTTACTGAAATAAACAATAGAGAGATGAGGAGACTTGTTGCAAAAACCTGCTTATGTTATGATGAATGGTATATGAATATGCAATGTTTTCAAGGATTTTAAAGATTCAAATTTGTTTTAGACAAAAATAAACACACATTATATTAATAAGATAAAGTCTGAGTACATCAACGCCCCTTGGGCAAAATAATACAAAACTCTAAGATAGAAAAGTAGTGTGCATCCTCTTTGGTGCAATGTAGGCATTCAGAGTCTGCTCCTCATGAAGTAGCCTAGTGAGTTCCAAAACCTTCTTCTCGCTTGCGTAGAATTGGGATTCGAAAGTATCTCGCTCTCCTTTGAGTTGTATCCAATCCCTTTGGAGGTCTTCAAGAGATGAGGGCATGTCATGATGTAGGATAGTGTATGGAATATCTCCTTCCTTAATAGGCTCAATGATTACTGGGAGAATGGATTGGGGGAAGTTGAACAGTTCCCACCGGGGGTTGGTGGTTGGAAATTTGACTTCATTGGGGAAGAAGGTTTAGACTATTCTGGCTCCACTGGGGATAGGGAGTTTGAATTCTGATGGGGACCTTGAAACTTAACTCAGCTAGGGAATCAAGTTTAGAATGCACTGGCTCTGCTGAGGGTCTTGAAGCTTAACTCCGCTGGGAAAATATACTCCAAATTTTAGCTTTGTTGAGGATCTGAATGATGTATCGTAGGGGATTTCTTCTGGAATGGCATAAAGATTTCTTCCTACTCCTTCAACCTATCAGTAATTATCCTTTTTCAATTTCGTTTTATTTGTAAGCAATGATTATATTCAAATGCATATTCCTATTTAACAAAACATTGGACGTTTTCAAATAAAACATAAGTGTAAAAAAAGAAAAGAAAGGCAAGCGAATTTCTGCACTTTGAGTTCCAAACCCTTCTTCTCGCTTGCGTAGAATTGGGCTTCGAAAGTATCTCGCTCTCCTTTGAGTTGTATCCAATCCCTTTGGAGGTCTTCAAGATATGTGGGCATGTCAGGATGTAGGATAGTGTATGGAATATCTCCTTCCTTAACAGGCTCAATGATTATCGGGAGAATGGAGGGGTAAGGCATCATAAGACTCTGAGAACGAGTTCGTACCCATTTGAGGTAAGGCTCGGGAGGGATGGAATTCTTGTGTCCCAAAGTCTTTCTATCCACCTTGTTTAACATCCTCCAAGCTCGGATAAATCTTTGGCGAAGACCTTGATTGTCGTTGTCGTAGTCAAATACCAAACCTTGAATCAGCATCTCGTGCGGGCCATCTCTTCGGGTATAACAAAATTGTCTTAAGGCTAAGCAAGGGTTGTAGGTGATTCCTCCCCTAATGCCAAGTAAAGGGACATTATGAAATTCCCCATAACGGTCAACAATGATAACATTCTCTTTGGATTGAGAGCACCAATGAATATCTAAATGTTTGAGTGCCATCAACCTTTGTGACCACCTTGAACCTTGCTCATTCTTTAATACAGATTGGGGAAGATGAGAAATAAACCATCTTGCCAAGAGAGGAGTGCAACACATAAGGACACCTTTTTTCCTCATCGTGCGAGTGTGAAAAGAGTGTAGGATATCCCCTAGTAATGTAGGCACCAGGTTGCGGGATATGAAGATTTTGACGGCGTTCATATCTATGAGTTGGTCAGGATTTGGAAACAAAATCATCCCATAGATGAGGAGAGCCAAAATTTCCTCAAAGGCTTGCAAATCCAAGGAATTCCAACAGCTTTGGGCTTTCTCAAACAGGAACTTTGCAAGGAAACCTTTGACACCACATCTTGTTTCCCAATGAGTTATGATATCAGATGAGTGCAAGTGTAGAGCTTGGGAAATATCTTCTGGATTTAGGTTTCTTTCCGTACCGTTGAAAGGTAGTTGATTGAGAATGGGAATCCTCAATAGTTGGGAGAATTCTTCCAAAGTAGGAACAAGTTGATAATCGGGAAATGTGAAGCAATGGTGCAAAGGATCAAAGAACTGAAAGAGCACCTTCATCATGTCCTCATCTGTGTTGGAGGTGACCAAGTTGAGTAGGCGACCATGTCTCTCGGTGAATGGAGAATTTTCATGAATCCTTGAAGCTAGCTCCTTAAGTTGTGGAGGGATTTTCACAAGGTTGACTTGAATAGTTTTCCTGCGAAGTGAATCCATATCCTATAAAACAAGAACAAAGATGAATCCCAAAATCCTTGAAATGGTTAGTGGATGTATATGATGTTCATGATGTCCATGATGTTATGTACAAGTATGCATATACAAGAAAAGCAAATAAATCCTTAGTTTAGGCTTGCATGGGGTTTTATAGGTAAGTACCCTCTTGAAGTTTAGTTGGCTTAAACCTGTCCTAGTAATAGTAACCGGGTTCTAAGGAGCTCAATATCACCGGATTGTTTCCTTGGTCATTGTTTCAGCACAAGCCTCTTTAATGGCGACCAAAATATCCCAAGAAACCAAACCTTAATGAGTGTAGTATCGAGTATCTACCAACTTTGGACTGCACCAAAGCCTGTCATCTCACTACATCCTAAAGGCCAAGTTGGTCAAGTAAAGGTTCTAGAAGTTCATTAGTGCTTCATGACATCACTCAGCGGCCCCGTATTCTATTTGATTAACTCAAAGGCTACCGGTACCCATAAATATGTTGCACTAACGTAGCTATTGCTTAGACCATGTCGGTATACCCCGCACTGTTTCCACAACGTATTGCTACTTACTTATAATGTATCCCAAATCCGGGTAGAGGATTCAAACCCAAACAAAGAACCATAATTTAAAGCACACAAGTCAAACAATGTAAGCAAGTAAATGTGATCTAAACCCTAAGGTAACCCCACTTTTAGAATTTTCCCCAGCAGAGTCGCCAGTTATATGATGTGGTGGGAGAAAGGACTTGATTGTTTTGCATTTGATTGCAAATGTTGTGGTTAGCAAGAGTCGCCATCGACTTTTATTTTATCCAAAAGTAAAGGTGAAAAAGCACAGGAAAGACCTTTGAGATTGTTTCTTGAGTTCGGGGGGGGAGAGATTATGAAAAGGGAAGGTATTAACACCCTTTTCATCGATGGTTTTCCATGGGCTCTTAGTTACTTGCTAGATCACTTGCTTTTGTTTGAATTTGCTTGTGGTGTGGGTTTTGAAAGTATTTTGAAAATGTAACTTTGTAATGATTCTCGTTTCTATAAGAACGCATACAAAGTGTTTGTTTCGAAAATGTTTCAAAAAAGTGTTTATGGGATGTGTTTTTTAAAGTGATTTTGAAAAGGTGTCTTTGTAATGATTCTCGTCTCTATAAGAACGCATACAAAGTGTTGTCTTTTGAAAATGTTTTAAGGTGAGAGTGTTGGTGTATAGAATGTTTTTGTTGTGAGCAAGCAAGCAACTAGGAGCGAATCTACCTACTCAAAAGGTCTTAGGTATTCTTTTCCTCCTCCTTTAGATGTTGCTATCTTACCATTGTTTTGGTAAGAAGCCCCATCGTTGGATGTGAAGGGACGAGCGTGGGACGTTTTTGTATAGTCATAGAAGGCAACCTATGGGATGTTTTAGCAATGTCGTTTTAGGGATTAGATCGTTTACCAAAGGCAACATCGAGGGTCATCGAGGGACTACGATATTTTATCGAAGGTCTTTGCTAAAACGCCCATGTTCGAGGGACATGACTATATTTTCGATAGGAAACAAGGTGGGATTACCCTAAGGGTGCTAGTGTGCAAGCGTGTTTGATTGCATGCAATTTGTCTTGATTAGGGTTATCTATTTGTCAATTTCATTTCTTGTCATACACATCCTAATTACTAAAATATATGAAAGCAATAAAAAGTGCAGAAAATAAATATTCTACGTTATTACAAGCATTAGGGGATGGGGGTACATATTTACAAATGGGGATTGCAAATAAAATTGAGTCCTAAGTTACTATTACAACCATATTTAATGGATAAGAATGTACAAGAAAATGTGAAATGGACTTGTTTTGTTTCAGAAAAGAGATAAGTTTTGTTTAAGAAAATACTTTTGATCTTTTTATTTTAAGAAATAAAATAAAGCATGTAAAATGTAAATTTTTTTTGGTGTTTTTGATTCGTGAAATAAGAAGTGATAGTAAAAATAGTGAGGAAAAATAAAATAGAATTAGCGTATTGCTGACTAAAGGAGATCAGAAGTTCTGACTCTGGCGTGCTGCAAAATAGAGATCATATTAGTAAAAATAGGTAAAGTCAGAAGTTCTGGGTCCGCTGGGAACAAGGAAGATTTCAGAAGTTCTGATACCACTGCCAGAACTTGGTCTCCCTCTCTGTTCTAGTCAAAACATCTGCAACTTAGTCATTTCTCAACAGAACAGAAGATGCGCATATAACAGTTATGGTTGGTTTCAGTGTTTCAGAAATAAGAAGTATCAGAACTATAAATCAGAGGCAAGCATGAATCTGCTAATTCTAATTTTCTTAAGAAGTTCTGAACTAATTTACTCCCTACTTAGGCATACAAATACGTAAAACCTCAGAATACATACAGCCTCAAAAACATGATGTCTACATTTTATTTTTTTTGGACATGCAAATCTGATAATGCCTAAGTAATATGATGAGAGTCAGCAGAAGCTTACCTTGCAGCTGGAAAAGACTCTGTGAGCGGGAGTTTGGCCCTGAACTCTATTGATGTTCTGAGCAGCTTCTTCACGTGCTCAGCAGGCTGGAAGTTTTCAATTTCTGTAACAGCCAAGGGGTAATGTTCTGACTTCTTTGAGATGGAGGTGGATGGAGAGTGTATTGCAGTATGAACACGAAAGTTAGGATAGCTTCTAATATGTGAATCAGAAACTGTGTGGATGGTTTTAGTCAAGAAACACTTGAGAACAAATGGAGTTTGAATGCAAGAAATCAAAAGTTAACAAGTTTTGTATTTTATGTTATAGCTTTGGGCTCTTGGAATTTTAGCAGGGATTCAAGGATTTTTCTTTCTTAATTTCTTCGACCCTTTTACCGTTGCCAATGGCTCTCAATTTATAGGCAAAAATCTTATAGCTTGGAGAAATCAAAAGTATAGCCATCATATGTTAGGCGCTGACTTGTTCTTGAAGCAAGTTCAAATAAGTATGGTTCAAGGCACAAAGTAAGGTGGTTAACAGCTTTTATCCTTGCCTAAACTGGATTTGTACGCATGAATTAAGGAAAATTACCCTCATAAGCAAAAGTGAAGCATGGGCCCAGCATAAACTTTGTATAAAATCTGCTTTTCAAGGACAACAATGGTACTTCTATGCCACACGTGGGGAAATCCTTTGGATAAAGACTCAAAAGTAGTTGTGAGCATTAAATGGTGATAAGATTTATCAAACCAGAAATCCTGCAATGTGAGATTTTGCATCATTGCTTAATTTTGGGTCAGAGGTTCAGCTTCAGCATAATTTATAATAATCATCCAACTTCTGATCCTTGTATCTCCTTGCTCCAGCATGTTCTGAAGGAACTCTCAGACTTTCCAGGAAGCTTGTAGCATGCTTTGTAAAATTCTTTGAATTTCCCTTGTAAACTCTGACCAAACCTTTATGAAAACTAAACCAGAAGTTCTGACCCAACTCTGTCTTGAAAGTGTTCAGAATTTGTTGAGTGCTTTAGTTTCATGGACGTGTCTTTGAACATTTATAACTTGAAATTCCAGCATTTCCAGGGGAAGTTCTGTTCTGCAATGTTTTAGATCTTATTGAAATCTATAACTTTTGTGCCAGAAGTTCTTCCAGAATCAGCTTGCATCATGGTGATAAACTGATCAGAAGTTCTGAGCTTGTCATATTTCTTAAACACTTAGAAAAATTCTAAGTATTTAGAATTTTGACTTTTGAATTTCTTGATGAAACAAACTTCATGTTTCAACGTGTCTTGATGAAATGTGATTCTTGAAGCTTGATTTTGATCCAAAAGTCAAAGTTTGACTTTTTAGTATGCAAATGACCATTTCGCCCTTGTGAATGGCTTTCTTGGAAAATTTGTAATTCATGGATTGAAATTGGATGGAAGCAAACCTGAGGGTCCAGGTTGATCCTTTGAGAAATGAGAGGGCAAATTTTGGGGTACAACAACATGAAATATCTCAAAATGGAAATATTTTAATGTGTCTGATTCTGTTTTCAAAACCCTATTAATAGTTGGTCTTTAATGTTATGTTTCTTTGTCTCCTCCACCATCTATAAATACAAGATGTTAAACACAAATCGAAGGGGGTAGACACGAGAAAACTACACAGGAGACATACAAAACGAATACACACACATATTGCACCAAGGACGCCTTGTCTATCGAAGGACCTCTACACAGCTTGCCTCCAAGAAAACGCAAAAAGTTGCACCAGCCATCCCACGTTCAGGATTCTAAATCGAAGTGTCTTCAGTGGGTAAAAGATTTTAATCTTATTCAATCTATAATATAAACTCGTGTGGATTGCATTTTCATATTATTCTTGTTATTTATAAATGGTTTAGCAAATCGAAACTCATGGCATAAACAATTTGAAAATCAAAGCAGCCCAGAGTTTCACTTTTCGTTTGGCTCTGAAACTAACAAACTTACAGGATTCAAAATGTTAGTTTTCCTTTATCCAGGTTGAACAGTTAGAAGGCATGCACTGGATGGAGGACCTGGGATTCGAATCCCAGGTCATACATTTTCATTTTTCTTTCTAACATATTCTATACAGATCTGATATGTACAATGGCCAGGCACTCATCATACACCATCATATTATCACCTTTAGATCATAGTTGATACAGAGCTAAGCGCTTCAATATGAAAAATCCATGGTGCATCCTCTGGAGGCCAGCACCGCTGAATCCCACGCTGACTTTGGCCTTGCCATCTTCTGGGCCTAACATTTTCCAGATCATCAGCACCCCCTAATTGCTGATCAACACCAGGCCCATTTTTTTCATTTAATTTTATTATTTCATTTTGTTTAATTATTTTATTAAATTCATTTCTTTTATTAGTTTAATCATAAAATCAATAAAAAAATCACAAAAGATTAGGATTTAGTTTTTTAATTAAATAATTAGTTTCTAAAATTAATTAATTAATTAACTTTAACCCTTTTCTTTCAAAATTAAAAGTAAACTAGAATTTAGGACTTACTTTAATTTTAATATTTGTTTTCATAAATATAAAAAACCACAAAAAATTTAGTTTATTTTCTAAATAGACTTTAGGGAAACTAATTTAATTTTTTCTCTTAAATCATAAATAAAAATAAAACCAAAAGATTTTTGTTCTTTACTTAGAATTTTTCTTAGTATTTTTTTGGACGTAATATTTCATTTCGCGCGTGTTATTTTTTATTCTCACATTTTATATAAATAATGTAACTAATTATGGGATGTAATAGTCTAGGTTTAAAATTACGCACTTTATTTCTTGCACTCTTTTTTTATGTAATTGTACCAAAGCATTGTAATAGCGTAGGTTTTATAATTCCCGCACTTTACATTTCCTGTACAATATTATTGTTAGTAACTAGGATTGCATGGAAAGATTGAAAATAAACGTTAGCGAATCTTAATGCAAAAGATAAATAACTGAATCTCAACACACTTGCACATACTCACCCTAGGGTATCTCCCACTTCGGTTGCCTTCGAAAACAGTCATGTCCCTCGAAACGGGGACGCTTTAGCAAAGGCCCGTAAATCAAAATATCATAGTCCCTCGATGACCCTACAGTTGCCTTTCGGTAAATGATCTAGTCCCTAAACAAAATTTCTAAAGTGTCTCTACATGTTGCCTTTATGACTGTAAACGTCCCTTTGATTGTCCCCCAAACATCCAACAATGGGTCTACCTACTCACTAATAGTAGGATAGCACTGTCTAAATGATAGGAGGAAAAGAACAAACCTTTTTCGAGTATAAAAGTAGATAGCTGTTAGAAGTTTTCTCAAAACAACTTTTTGCACCTACACAAAAACATTTAAAAAAACAACTTTCAAAATATTTTCTTTGTTAACACTCTTGAGGACTGATACAAGAGTTAAACACAAAGCAAATCGTTGCACTAAGGCATTTTCAAAATATTTTCAAACACACAAAGCACAAAGGTATTTTGAAATGAGCAAACCTCTAAGAGGCCGTAGAAAACTACGGATGTAAAGGATGCTAACACCTCCCCTTTCCATAATCTGCCCCCCCCCCCCCCCCCCCTACTCAGAAAACTCTCGAAAAATGTCTTTTTCTGTTCTTTTCACCCTTTCCCTTGTTGGATAAAAGAAAAGTCGGTGGCGACTCTTGCTTACCGCATATTTGCGGATACAAAGCGCAAAACCAATATTGAACAGTCGGTTTTGCCACTGCGCGATAATTAGGTTATGTTTTGATCATTTCCTTCCATTGTTTAGGTTCTGTTTTGATCAGTTCCTTGTCTATGGTTTATCCATTTTTATCAGATTTACCTTCTGTTAGATTAGCTAACGTTTCTGGTTAGGTTATATTCTGATCATTTCTTTTCCTTGTTTAAGTTCTGTTTTGTTCAGTTCCTTCTCTATGGTTTATTCGTTTTGATCGGGTTTACCTTCTGTTAGCTTCACTAACATTTCTGATTAGGTTATGTTTTGATCATTTCCTTTCCTTGTTTAGGTTCTGTTTTGTTCAGTTCCTTCTCTCTAGTTTATCCGTTTTGATCAGGTTTACCTTCTGTTAGCTTAGCTAATATATATGGTTAGGTTATGTTTTAATCATTTCCTTTCCTTGTTTAGGTTCTGTTTTGATCAGTTCCTTCTCTCTGGTTTATTATTTTTGATCGGGTTTACCTTCTGTTAGCTTAGCTAACATTTTCGGTTAGGTTATGTTTTGATCATTTCCTTTCCTTGTTTAGGTTTTGTTTTGATCAGTTCCTTCTCTCTGGTTTATCCATTTTGATCGGGTTTACCTTCTGTTAGCTTAGCTAACATTTCTGGTTAGGTTATGTTTTGATCATTTCCTTTTCTTGTTTAGGTTCTGTTTTGATCAGTTCCTTCTCTCTGGTTTATCCATTTTGATCGGGTTTGTCTTCTGTTAGCTTAGCTAACATTTTTGGTCAGGTTGTGTTTTAATCATTCTCTTGCCCAGTTAGAGTGTGTTTTGAGAAGTCTCTTTCTTATATGTTTCCAGCTTTGACCAGACACGCTATTATATTCCAAGTTCACCTTAATCGATGTTCTTTTTCTAGGATTCTATCTACGGTTAGCATTTTGATATCTTTGGTTGAACTCGTTGTATTAGATTTCTTCCTCCCTTGATATTTGGTTGAGATCACTTTGTTAGATCCCTTCCATTTCTGATAGTTTCATTTGAGATCGCCTTTTTAGGAATTAGTCTCTTTTATCTTTGGGTGAAATCATTGTGGAATCTCACCTTTTCCCGACATCTTCGATTGAGTCCGTTTTGTTAGGTCTCTTTCTTGTTAGACATTTTCATTAGAGTCTGTTGTAGTGGATCTTTTTCTTGAGTATCTAATCTTTGTCTTGTGTATGTCTAACCTTGACTTGACATCCAAGAGATTTACCAGGTAATCCCTGTAACCAAAAGAAGGGATCAAAATGTACAAAAAACCAAAAAATATAATAATATCTGACTGGCTTCGAAGCACACATTTTCGGGTTCTTTTAGTATTTAATCTTCTTCCACCTTGAAAGTTCGAAAGGTTGGCGTCAATCTCACCTTCAGGTTTAAGACGATTAAATAGGAGCAACTGTTGCACCCTAAAATTTGCCCTCATAATTTATTTTATCTATCTTAGGCTTAGCATCGCATTCGCATATTTTCATTAGGTCGTTTGCATAACATAACATTGCCTTCAAGCGCCTGAGGTTCAAAGTTCACTGGGTGTACAAGTTAGGGTTTTGCAGTGTGTTGAGGTACATATCAACAAAGCTTGTTTCTTCTTTTTTTCTTCGAGCAGTGAATTGCAAGGTTATAGTTATGAGATATGATTATCTGGAATCTCTTCTTCAAGGGCTGTGATCTATCCAATTCCATCAAATTCCAGAGATTAGAGTTTATTTCCCGACACCTAATCAAGATAATTGTGGTTTCTATTTAGAGTGTTTGAGCAGTGGTTTTAGTTCTTTAAATTGAGGCTCAAGGATTTAGGGTTGGCGGCTTGTTGATACTAAAATTTATGACTAATATTATTTTGAATCAGAGTTTGATTTCATTGTCTCAAATCGTATTCTCTTTCTATGTCTTCAAGTCCATATTGATTCAAGGGGATTTCCAAAATTGGTTTGTATCAAGCAAGATTCGTCATCCAAATTTCTATTCAAAATTCCACTCAAGGTTTTAATGTGCTCAAGTTAGTCGAACGTCATCAAGGTTCTTAAACTTTGTTTTGATCATGGTGTCAAAGAATCTGATTCGAGCAAGATTGGAAAATTGAAGTTCGAATTTCAAATTTAAGATTGAATTTGGGTTCATTTATCGAAGCATTCATTCAATTCTTGATGCCAAAAGTTCATAAGTTCAATTAATCATAATAGCATCAAAAAGCTTTGTTCACAACGTTTTGAGTTTCTTAAAGTGGATAAAGGTTTTATGTCCAAATGGACACCAATTTTAAGATTCATCTTTATTCGTTCAAATATTTCATTCTTGAGTTCAAAATCATTGAAAAAAGAACAAGTAAAAACTACTTCCATGGTCATTCATATTATTCAAATTATTCGAGTTCATCCATTCAATTTCAAACTTCAAGTGCTTTTCCATTCACCATGCTTATCTGTTGGTATACAGAAATCCAAAAGGATGCATTATGTTTCAAGAAAATTGTTACAAGATTAAAAGTGATGCTTCATTCATGAGAAATTTCCACTCAAAGTTTTAAGTGAAGAAAATCACATTTAATGTTATCATTCAAGTGGCAATTCAAAGAAAGTTACAATTTCAATCTTATTCATGAAAGTTTTCTTCACATGGTACAAGAGAAAAGATATAAAAGCTAAAAGTCTTGAACTTATGTCGTTTCTAATCTTAAAGCCAATCACCAAAATCCTAATCATCACCAATTCTTCTAGCTATGGGTATGTAAAATAAACCTTCTACAAGCCCTGTCAGAACACACTTACAGTCTACAAAGTAAACATTTCCAAAACCCTTGCCAACACTTTGCAAACCTGTATAACCAGAAAACTCACCATATAAAAATCAGAAGCAAATCAGTTACCCAGAAAACACAATCAGACCAAGTTAATTGAGCATCCAAAAAAGCTAACAAATATTAACAGAGTTCTCTTTGCTTTTCTAACTTCTAACATATTTTTCAGAATGACTTCTACTATAACAGAATTTCTTATTATCTCAGCTTAACAATACAAGGAAAAGATCAGGAATGTCAGAAGAAATACCAGTATATCCGTGAAAATAGAAAATCAGAAATAACAAGCCTGCTGCTTCCAAGCCCAAGCCGACTGCGAAAACCAAGCCAGCTGCCAAATACCAAGCTGCACATCAAAATAAGTTGTATAATCAATTTCATGACACGCCAAAGCAGGTTATAACCAAGCTGTGCATCACAATAACTAAAAAAACAATTCACGGTTAATCATAATCATAAAAACTCAGAGGAGGTGTAAGCTCATAACAGAATAAATCCCAACCATCCATATCTCTAACAGAAATTCAAATCAACAGTTCAAATCAGTTCAACCTCTAACTAACTTTGTAATCTTCAACCAACTATATAACAGAACTCACCAGATTTATCAATCAGGATTCTTGAATTCTCTGAAGAATCACAGGACAAACTCTCTCATCTTCTCTCTGCCTTCTGTTCTTCAACCTTCCACGATTCTTCATTCTCTTCAGAAGAATCACAAAAAATATCTGAAAAATCTCATTCTTCTCTCTGCAAATTCCATCATTCTTCACTTTTGCTGCAATTTCTCTTTGCTCTATCCATAACCGTTCTTCAAAGCCTTCTCAATATCCAAAAAATCTCTGCAACCTATTCTTCTACTTGCTTCAGCATTTGCTTCAGCATTTGCTTCGATCAGCATCCTCCAACCGTTATCATCTTCAAAACTCTCTACATCTTCAACGTTCATCATCTTCTTCATCTGCAAGAACAACAACACACAATTTCAGTATCAACGCAAATTCGCAACAATTTCAATTTTCATCAACATTACTTCAATGATTCTTCATCACAATAACAATAACATGAACCTTTAGCACGAGACAAACGTGACACAAAATCGAACAGGCAACGATCACGACTCGCGCAACAAAAATGCAGATAAATTGAAGGAAGAAGAATAGTTGAAGTACTTACCTCTGGATTTCCGATAACCATCGCCGAATATCTCCGGTAGGTAAGCTGTGACGTTTTCTTTTCTTCATCTTTTTTCTTCACTGTGTTATGTGAAAGAAATGTGAAGTTCATGTTAAACCAGAAGCGAATTGAGTGTGAGGTGGAAACGCGATGCAGTTGAGAATTGAGTTAAAGCCTTGAGCAAAAAAAAACAAGATGGCTTGAATGTAGATCGTGTGAAGAAGAAGGTACCGGAGGTAAGAGAGGTTGAGAGAGGTGAATCGGAAGAGGAAGCAAGGCAGACGGCGGAGATGGATGAATCGCAGCGGCAGAAATCTGAGATGAGAAGAAGGAGGCCGTGACATTGATCCTCAAAAGAAGAAGAGAGGTTGAAAATCTTGCATCTCACAGGGAAGATGAATAGCCACAAGTGTTGAACCCTATCTCTTTTAACCCCAATCTGCACCGTTCAAATTGAATTTCAGAGTTTTCCTTTTATTATTTTTTTTATATAAAAAAACAAATAATTGAAATAATGAAACTGGATCATGGATGTTTGTTTGATCGGGCCACATTCATCACACTAGCCTGCAAATCCCTTCATTGTTGGCCTAAAAGTTATTACAAAAATCTCCCTGGGCCATGGACTGAATTGCACAACTTGGGCCCACTATCCATTTTTTGAAAGCCTGGTGAAGAAGCAGACAAAAAAGGCCTTGCTGGACTCACAAGTTGGGCCTAGCGCCCAGATTACTTCAGCAAACCCCTGGATTATTGGCTTGCACCCCCCTGAGTTATTTGCTATTTGCAATTTCTTTTGAATAATTTTGTTAATTGTTTAGACTTGTTTGAATTTTCTTCACATGATAAAAATAATAAAATCAAGTATAAAAATTTGTTGGATTTTTTTACTTGATTTTTGGAATTAAATCTCGATTATCCGATTACTCGAGATTTCTAATTCACCTGTGCTTTTTGAGATTTGAGTCTTATTCAGGATATGCGGATGCACTTGGGATTTTGATTGTGATTTATTTTCACATCGATGATGCTCTGACACTTACCCCAAGCATTTGATTTCAGACTCTTTTTTTTGCTTGGGGAAGCTTACTCAAAGTTTTATGGATTTCTCTGCTTTGCTTGCCATGCTACGGACATTTGTTCATTTGGAATTTTCTCCGGTTTATCTCATTTTAGCATTTATCGCTTTCTAGAGATCATGTGAAGTAGGAAGCAGGAAATAAAGAGTGTGTGCTCGAAGTCATTGTTTAATGTCCTGTGGAAGGCACCACTTTCTGTATGCTATTTGTGTTTGTTTAAAATCCTACCTTTTAAGTAGGTATTTCACACGTGTGTTTATATTTGTGCCCGTTTTATATTACAGATAATAATTCCTCAAAAGGAGAAAAGCGGGGAGGGTCTGTAATCAGCCCCCATACATTCTAGTCCGTGTCATCCTTAGCTCACGTTGTACGTTGATGCTTTGGAGTCATGCAGATCTTATGTATCGAGTCCGTCAAGTGGGAAGGATTTTACAATCAAACCCCCATGCTTTGTCGGGAGTTTGCATTGGCCGATGCTGACACTCTGTGATCATTCATATTGTCTTCAGTCTCCTACCTCGATCTTCTATATCTTGGTTAGGCGTTCAGCCGCTTTGGATGTCACATTTTTTTATTTCATTTGTCTCCCGCTTGTTTGATTCGGGTGATACGCTCCCCTTAGCTAAAGCATTTATTTTCTTTCCCCCATCCCTTTGAGTCAGTATGTACTACTCATGTTTGTGTGCTTTTGCCAAAGCACTTGTTTGCTTATTTGTTTTCCATACCATGCTTCCCTTAGGATTGCTCGATTAGATTAGCTTTTGAGCTAGACATTAGGGTAGGTATCCATGCATGCTAACATAGGTGTAATACGGTGAGAGAACTGACTTGGTTGTTTTGCGTTTGATCGCAATTGTTGCGGATAGCAAGAGTTGCCACCGACTTTTCTTTTATCCAATAAGGAAAGGGTGAAAAGAACAGGAAATACCTTTGAGATTATTTCTTGAGTTAGGGGGGTAGATTATTAAAAGGGAACATGTTAGCACCCTTTTCATCCATAGTTACCTATGGGATCTTAGTTGCTCACTAGATCACTTGCTTTGGTTGAAAATATTCTGTGGTGGGTTTTGAAAGTATTTTTGAAAAGCGCCTTCGTTGAGGTAAACTTTGCTATGATTCTCGTATCTATAAGAATGCATACAAAGTGTTGGACCTTTTTTTGAAAATAGTTCAAAGAGATGTTTATTTTTGAAGATGTTTTTGAAAGTGTAAATCTGGAAATGGTTTTGATTTGCATGCAAGCAACTAAGAATGTTCTACTTACTCAAAAGTCTTTTCGTTTGTTTCCTCCTTCCTTTGATATTTATATCTTACCATAGATTGGTAAGAAGCCTTATCTTTGGATGTAAAAGGGACGGGCGTGGGTCATCGTATAGTCATGAATAGCAATATTGTGAGATATCTTAGTATTTCTCTTGAGGGACTCAGATCATTTGTAAGGAAATATTCGAAGCGTCATTGAGGGACTATGATCTTTTAATTGTTTTTGCTAAAACGTCTCACATGCATATTATGACCATTTTCTCAAGGGAATAAGTGGAGTTAACCCTAGAAGTGCATGTGTACAAGTGTGTTTGATTGCATGCATTTTTATCTTGAATTTAGGATTTTCTAAGCATTGGTTTTAATCTTGCCATACACACTCTAATTACTAGCATTTATATGAAAGCGGTAAATTGCGGAAAATAAATTTACTACACTATTACATCACTTAGGGATGGGGATACAAATGTACAAATGGGGATAAAAAAATTCTAATTATCTATTACAACCATATTGAATGTGAATAAATGTACTATAATTGAAATTAAAATAAAATGAACTTTGTTTTGATTTTTGTTAGGGAAAGGTTTTGATTAATTAAAGTAATTATGAAAATAAAATATTTTTTGTGATGTTTTTATATGTTCATGAAATAAAACTTGTAAATAAATAGTGTATAAAAAATCAAATCAAAAGGAGTTGTTTTGATTGGTTAGAAAGATATTTGAAGTTTGTTAGAAAGAAAAAGGAAACAAAACAAAAGGTAAAAACTATTTTGGTCCTGCCAAGGTTTGAACTCAGGACCCTACATAGAAATGCCTTTCGCGCGCGCTGTTTTTACAACTGAGGTGGTCTGTTTCATCCGTTCATGAGGCAGCTTCGATTGGGTACAAAGTAAACTTGTTTCTGAATGTTTAAAGTGCCCAGCTCCCACATTCGATTGCAGGAATGCAAAGCTCCCAAGTTGAGATTCGAAAGGCTTCAATGTCCAACCAATTGAAGGACACACACAACTTGCCTAAAGTTTGGACATGAACCTAACAAAGGTAACTTTAGAAAGCTACAGGCCAAGGGTTAACACAAGTTTATTTGGCACTAAATCCAAAGACTAACTATATAGGCAGTGATAATTGAAAGCTAAAGCATGGTCAACTTCCTAGATGTGATATCTACATTTTTCTTTTATTTATACGTACAAATCATATTTGAATGGAAAGTTCCAAGTTTAGAGGAAACTTACCTCTTGAAGTGCCAATTAAATTAGTTGTATGTGACTTCCTTGGTGGTGGATTGAGATTTGTTGGAACCTTCCTTAAGATACTGGGACCACTTCTCTGCTTGAATCAAAAGGTTGGTATTTGACAGCTATGAGGAAATCGAAGGTGTTGTTATACTACAGTTTGGGAGAGTGAATCGAAGGTTGTGTTATACTGTAGTTTAGGGGAATGAATCGAAGGGTTCACTACTGTTAAAGGGATCTGAGATTTTTTGTTAGAGTTTTATAGTTTTGAAGGTTTTAGAATGTTGGAGAGTTTGAGAGTTTGAGAGTGTTTGAGGATTTGATGATTTTTCTCTATAGCAAAAATATGGCTCCTTTCTTTGTTAGTGGTTTCTCTATTTATAGAGAAAAGGTTTGGGAGTTTGAACAAAATATGGCTTGGCTGAAACGTGAATTTTAAGTTATGTCAGATTTTCCATGATCCCAAGGTGAAGTACCAAAGTTGTTGATTAAAAGGGGCTGATTTCCATGACTTATGGTGAAGTATAATCAGGGTTTAAGCAAGGTATGGGCTTAAGACAAATTTTGTACTAGCAAGTTTACTTCATGAAAAAAATCTTTTGTACAAAGGCTTAATTACCTGGATAATAACTTAATTCATGATGTAAATAATTAATTATGGAGTGAAACACAAGCATTGAGGCCTATAAAGTAAGATCATGTAGCATGTCCTATGGATTTGATTAGTGTTCCTTTAAAAATTCTATTTTCCATTTATGTGTCGAAGGGTTTTAGGAATGTATCAAAGCAGGTTGCTTCGATGGGAGCAACATGCCCAAACGAAGCTTGTGGACTAAACTTGCATCGAAGGAAACTTCATACCCAAACGGAGGATGTAACCCAAACTTGCATTCAAAGGGCTCACTTGCCCAAATGAAGAATGTAACCAAAGCTTTCATTGAAGGAAACCACATGCCTAAACGAAGGATGTAAACCAAACTTGCATTGAAGGAAGCCATATGCCCAAACGAAGGATGTAACCAAAGCTTGTATTCGAAGGAAACTTCATACCCAAATGGAAGATGTAACCCAAACTTGCATTTGAAGGGTTCACTTGCCTAAATGAAGAATGTAATCAAAGCTTGCATTGAAGGAATCCACATGCTCAAACGAAGGATGTAAACCAAACTTGCATTGAAGGAAGCCACATGCCCAAATGAAGGATGTAACAAAGCTTGTATTCGAAGGAAACTTCATACCCAAATAGAGGATGTAACCCAAACTTGCATTTGAAGGGTTCACCTGCCCAAATGAAGAATGTAACCAAAGCTTGCATTAAAGGAAGCCACATGTCCAAACAAAGGATGTAACCAAAGCTTGTATTCGAAGGAGGCCACCTGCCTAAACGAAGAATGTAACCAAAGCTTATATTGAAGGGGGCCACATGCCCAAATGAAGGATATAATCCAAATTTGCATTCGAGGAAGGCCTCATGCCCAAACGAAGGATATATGTAGGGGGGTCTTAACGGTGCAACCGAAGGATGTATATAGGAGGTAAATGGTGCAATCAAAGGATGTATGCAGGAGGTAAATGGTACAATCAAAGGAAACCTTTAGAAGGCCAATGCCTTCTGAAGGAAGCTTTCAGAAGGTCAATTTGTTTTGAATCTAAGAAAGCCTTCAGAAGGCCATTGCCTTCTAAATATAAGGAATTCAATAAGAAGCCATTACCTTCTGAATAGAATGAAGCTTTCAAAGGGAAATAAATGCCCAGTGAAACTTGTGAAGCAAGCATGAATCGAAGAAATTCCCAGCATGAATCGAAGCAATCTTGCCTGTCTTCAATTTTTTTCAAAAAATCAAATATATATTCTTTTCCTTTTCAACAGTTTCCTTTTTGACTCGACGCTTGAAAATTCAATATGGTCCATGGAAATCATGTGGGGCGTTGAAAATCCAATTATACTTGTGTAATCTTGAACATTAATAAATCCTTGTGAGAAAATGTCTTGAGAAAAGAGAGAGAAAATTTTGGGGTACAACAGCTTCCCCTGTTCAATCTTCTTAAACCTGAAGAGTTAGATTGGTGAGTCTGTCATTCGTGACTTGATGGTGGAAGATGATTGAACACTAGAGTGCCCAGAAATTTGCACTCGATGAAGTGGTGAATTAGGAATGGGCTTAGAGATGCAATTTGGAAAGATGATGGAGAAACATCTGAAATGGGCTTACAGATGCCATCCATAGCGACTGTTGTTGGAGAAACGAAAGAAGTATCCGAATAAATCTTTTGGTCAATTTATACTGAAGCGTCACATGTCCTTTGCCTGTTTTTAACTGGAGGGAATAAATATAACTAGAAGAGGTCTTTGATACGCCTGTCTTTAATTAGAAGAAATAAATATAAACATAAGAGGTCTTTGACACTTTTGTCTTTAACTGGAAGAAATAAATCTAACCAGAAGAGTTCTTTGATACGCCTGCTTTTAACTGGAAGAAATAAATCTAAGCAGAAGAGGTCTTTGATACGCATGCCTTTAACTGGAGGGAATAAATCGAACCAGAAGAGGTCTTTGATACGCCTGTCTTTAACTTGAAGAAATAAATCTAAATAGAAGAGGTCTTTGATACGCATGTCTTTAACTGGAAGAAATAAATCTAACCAGAAGAGGTATTTGATACACCCGTCTTTAACTGGAAGAAATAAATCTAACCATAAGAGGTCTTTGATATGCCTGTCTTTAACTGGAAGAAATAAATCTAACCAAAAGAGGTCTTTGATACGCCTGTCTTTAATTGGAAGAAATAAATCTAACCAGAAGAGGTCTTTGATTCCCCTGTCTTTAACTAGAAGAAATGAATCTAACCAGAAGAGGTCTTTGATTCTCCTGTCTTTAACTAGAAGAAATAAATCTAACCAGAAGAGGTCTTTGATTGATCTTTCCTGCAAGGAAGAGAGTTGGATGCATTCAGATGTATGCATGGCTTGATGATGTTCTTCAAAGTAAATGAAATTATGGTGTATGCATTTATCATGTATGTAATATGATGTATGAATGCGAAATATTATTGAAGTATATCTTTGTCTAGGAAAATAAATCCTTGACAAATGCTGGTGAGCCTTGGGAAATGAAATCCCAGACTGTTGCTGGGGATGAAGAGTATGTGTATCTTCAACTTTGTTTAGAGTGTTTCTGTAGGGAATTCCCGGTTTATTGTGTGAGGAGAGACTCCGCTGGGGAATATTTTTGAGAATACTTTGTGGAGAGTGTTGACCTCTGCTTGGGGAAAAGAGGTCAGGATTTCTAGTCATCCATTGCTATGGTGGGGAATAAACTCTTGAAGATTAGTTGTTATCTGGTTGGGTTCCAGGCGTCACACCTATTTGTTGGGGATAATGAGGTTAACTGTTATCTGGTCGGATTCCAGGATTCACAGTAACTTACTGGGGATTGTAGAAAATTCTATTGGGGAAGAGTGGTTATGGTCCCTTGATTAGTAGTAGTCGGAGAGGCAAACTCAAACTGGGAAATCTTGCCATTGGTTGGGGTAATAAACCTTGTTGTAAAGGATATCAGATGAACTGATGGGGAGGATATTATTTAAGAAGAGCTTTCCCAAGGCTCCCTTTTAAGACCAACTCAGTTGAGGAGAGAATCTTCCAGAGATTGAAACTCTGGTTGGGGAGTATATGAATCCAAACTTGTGAAGATAACGCTAATCAAATAACTCTGTAGGGATATCTCAAAATGCAATTAAGGAGATGCTTGTCACTATTTTGAAACAATATTTGTTAAAAGTTTAATTATGTTCATATGCATATGTTCATTCAATTTTAGTCATTGGATATCTTCGCATTCAAAAATAGATAAACAAAAAAAGTTTGTATATCAAAGTATATTTGTATTGATGTTTTGCCCATAAATAGGCTTTCTGTACAAGGAGACATAAATCCTAGTAAGAGGAAATCGTCAATAGAAATGAAAAGTGTACAGAGTGAAAACAAAAACAATAATCATGTGAAAATGATCTCATTGCCCCCTACTCTGTCATTGCCTTTATGTCTTGGAGAGAACCCTTGTCGTTGATTGGATTGATTTTTGACCATTTGAAACTTCGGATTTTTGTAATAAAGCTGGCTGTAAAGACCCCACGGAACATAGTCATACGCTTTAATCCTTAATTTTTGCCTGGACCGCCCTTTCGGGTTTTCAGCCCACCAGGATACCCATTTTTTCCCAAGTCGCCCTTTCGGGTTTTCGACTTGTCGGGTGTACAATATTTTGTATATATCCTTAAATTTTTCCCGAACCTCTTTGGTTCACCAGGATGCCCATATTTTTCCTAGGTGTGTCAACCTAGCGGGTCATTTTATGCGTAGTATTTTTTAAATATGTCCACGTTTACGGGATGTGGGAAATCTTCCTCATCCATAGTAGTCAGCATCATGGCACCACTAGAGAAAACTTTCTTTACCACAAATGGTCCTTCGTAAGTAGGAGTCCATTTTCCCCTGGGGTCGCCTTAGGGAAGGATGATGCGCTCTATTACCAATTCGCCAACTTGATATACTCGAGGCTTGATATTTTTGTTAAACGCCTTGATCATACGCTTTTGATACATCTGATCATGGCAAACAGCAGCCAACCGCTTCTCGTCAATCGAGTTTAGCTAATCCAACTTAGTCTGAATCCATTCGTCTTTTCCTAGATTGACTTCTTTCGTTATCCTTAGGGAGGGAATTTGAACTTCTACAGGCAAAACGACTTCCATGCCATAGACCAAAGAGAAAGGTGTTTCCCCAGTTGACGTGCGAGCCGAAGTACGGTAGCGATGGAGAGAAAATGGCAACATCTCATGCCAGTCTTTGTAGGTTACCACCATCTTTTGCACAATCTTCTTGATATTTTTATTGACAACTTCCACTGCGCCATTCATCTTGGGTCTGTACGGAGAAGAATTGTGATGCTTCATTCTGAACTGAGCGCAGAGTTCTATGATCATAGCATTGTTTAGATTAGTTCCATTATCGGTGATAATCCTTTCGGGGATACCGTACCGGCAAATGAGATTATACTTGATGAACCTGGCTACAACTTTCTTGGTAACTGAGGCATATGAAGCAGCTTCGACCCACTTGGTAAAGTAATCAATGGCAACCAAGATGAAATAGTGACCATTTGAGGAGTAGGTTTAATCTCTCCAATCATGTCAATGCCCCACATTGCAAACAACCACGGAGCAGTCATGACATTTAGAGGAATGAGAGTTACACGGACCTTGTCAGCATAGATTTGACACTTATGGCAAGTCCTTGAGTGATGATGATAATCAGTTTCCATTGTGGACCAATAGTAACCAGCCCTCGGGATTTTCTTGGCCATAGTATGTCCACTAGAGTGGGTCCCAAAGAGGCCATCATGCATGTCTTCCATAATTTTCTCGGCCTCCTTCTTGTCCATACATCAGAGTAGAGTAGAATCATAGTTGCGCTTGTATAGGGTTCTGTTGATTAGAAAGAATTTGGCTGAAAATCTTCGCATGAATTTCCTATCATTGACGGAAGCTCCTTCAGGATATTCTTGTGCTTCAAGATATCTCCTCACCCCATGGTACCATGGTTTTTCTTCGTCAATGTCAAGCTCATAGTAGTGCGCGGGTTCGTCAAATCTCTCAATTGTAATCATAGGAGCTTCATTGTCCCATTTGACCTTGAACATGGAAGACATTATAGCCAAAGCGTCAGCTAACTAATTTTCCTCCCTAGGGAAATGCTCAAAGGTGATCTCCTCGAAGCATGGAATCAGAGCTAACACAAGCTCCTTGTATGGAATTAGGTTAGGATGATTGGTGTCTCATTCTCCCTTTACTTGGCTAATCACCAGAGCAGAGTCTCCAAATACATCCAAATGTTTGATCCTCAAGTCGATGGCAGCCTTCAGACCCAATATACATACTTCATATTCGGCCATATTGTTTGTACAATCGAAGCATAATCTAACAGTGAAAGGAGTGTGGCAACCCTCAGGAGAAATAATCGTATCACCAATTTCATTGCCCAAAGTGTTGGAAGCCCGTCAAAAACAATAGTCCATCGGGATCCTTGTTCAGGTCCATCATACAGTCCGGGTTTTGCATAATCGGTCATTAGCATGATATTCTCATTTGGGAAGTCAAAGTTCACAGATTGATAATCATCCATAGCTTGATGGTCCAAATGATCCTCCAATATACTTCTTTTGATGGCTTTTTGTGTTGTATATTGAATATCGTATTTAGTCAGAATCATATGCCATCTAGCTATCCGTTCGGAAAGAGCAGGCTTCTCGAAGATGTACTTGATAAGGTCCGTCTTAGAAATCAATAGAGTGGTATGAGTCAACATATACTATCTTAGCCGGAGAGCAGCCCATGCCAGAGCGCAACAAGTTTTCTCGAGTAGTGAATATCTAGTTTCACAGTCAGTAAACTTTTTGCTCAGGTAGTATATTGCATGCTCTTTTCGGCCAGACTCGTCATGTTGACCCAACACACACCCCATAGAATTCTCTAGCACAATCAAGTACATGATCAAAGGTCTTCCTTCAACTGGAGGCATGAGGATAATAGGCTCTTGCAAATATTCCTTGATTTTGTCGAAGGCAGCTTGACAGTCATCGTTCTATTTGACTACTTGATCTTTCTTCAAGAGTTTGAAGATTGGCTCACAAGTAGCAGTCAAGCGAGAGATGAAACGAGCAATGTAATTAATACAACTCAAGAATCCTCTGACCTCCTTTTCAGAACGGGGGACTGGCATTTCTTGAATGAATTTTACCTTTGCAGGATCAACTTCGATGCCTTTACCACTGACGACAAAACCTAGAAGCTTTCCAGACCTTACTCCGAATGTACACTTATTAGAGTTCAACCTCAATTTATACTTCTTCAGCCTCTCAAATAGCTTGTGTAGGTGATCCAAATGCTCTTCTTTAGTTTGTGATCTTTCAATCATATCATCCACATAGACTTCTATTTCATGATGAATCATAACATAAAATAAAGCTACCATATCCCTTTGATATGTTGTCCCTGCATTCTTTAGTCAGAACGAAATAACCTTGTAGAAAAAGGTGCCCCACTGTGTAACAAAGATGGTCTTTTCCATGTCTTCGGGAGCCATCTTGATTTGGTTGTATCCAAAAAATCCATCCATGAAGGAGAAGACTTTATGCTGAGCGGTTTTGTCAACCAAGACATCGATATGTGGTAGAGGAAAATCATCCTTGGGGCTTGCCCTATTCAGATCTCTATAATCCACACACATGCAAACCTTTTTGTCCTTCTTTGGTACGGGAACCACGTTTGCAACCCATTGAGGATAGGACGTGACAGCCAGAAAACCCGCATCAAACAACTTCATTACCTCGACTTTTATCTTTTCAGACATGTCAGGCCGCATGCGACAAACCTTTTGCTTAACAGGAGGACAATCTTCTTTCGTTGGCAGACGATGAACCACAATGTCGGTATCCAACCCGGACATATCTTCATATGACCAAGCAAACACCTCAGTATAGTCATATAACATCTGAACCAATCTGCACTTGATACCATCTTTTAGATTAGCGCCGATCTTGACCTCTCTTTTATCTGCCTCAGTACCTAAGTTGATAACTTCGACTGGCTCTTCATGAGGTTGAATAGCTTTCTCCTCTTGTATCAAAATCATGGATAGTTCCCTTGGTATTTCACAATCTTCCTCGCCTTCGTCCTCGGCTTGGTAAATTGGGAGTTCGAGGTCATAACTGACAATAGTAGAGTCGTTGGCAATGAGATCCAGAGTAGATGAAGATCTGCAAGTGTGTATGTGTGTGCATGTAAGATATATGGATATTGAGAAAAAATGTAATAAAGGAAAAGAAGAAGAAAAACAATGAACGCAAAATTTTGAATGCCAAAAGGTCCAATGGTTTATATTAAATAATAATATGATAGATGAACATGAACAAAACCCTTAACAAATGGGCCATAGTGCCCCAGGCAAGGCACATGGCTTAAAAGTCATTGTTTTGGAATTTAAGATTACTGACATAAATTCTTGAATTGACAAAAACAGTAAACAACAATTACTCCTCAATGAAGGAGATGGGTGTGGAACCCTTTTCCTGCCAGTTGATGAGCTTTCCTTTGTCTGTAGGGTAGATCCATTCTTCAAAAGGGAATTCATCATCAGAATCTTCTACAACATTCACTTCATGATTTCCGATGTGGAGAGGTATCTTTCCCACGCGAGTGCGCCTAACTTATTTTTAAGCTTGAATGGTGAAACCCAATCCAAATTTGTCTATTTTAAACAGAATGTCGGGAAGCTGGCCCAAAATAGTACAGTCTCCATCCTCGACCACGACACAAGCTTCCTTGAGCGAAACCATTCTTGGAACAATTTCATCAGCTTTTGATATGTTGGAGGAGATTTTGGTGGGGCGACCATAGGAGGAACAATTTTGAAGGACTGGCATGGAGTCTCTATGAATTCTCCATCCATTTCCACATGCTTGAAGGAGTTAAGATGGATTACCATAAATTCTTCATCATCGCTAACAGAAATGATTTCCCCTCTTACTAGATACTTTAATTTCTGATGAAGGGTTGACATTACTGCCCTTACTCCATGGATCCACGGGCGCCCAAGCAGACAAGAATAGGCGGGACGTATGTCCATTATGTAAAAGGTAGAATTGAAGATCTGTTAGCCAACTTTTATTGGGATATCCACCTCTCCATGAACCATTCTCTTAGACACATCGAAGGCCCTCACGACAATATCGCTCGACTTTAAAACCAATCATTCACAATCTAGCCGGTCCAAAGCACCTTTGGGTAGCACATTTAATGATGAGCCAATATCAACTAAGACATGAGCTAGGGTGGTTCCCTTGCATTCAACATAGATATGTAAGGCTTTTTTGTGGTTTCTTACCATAGGATTCAGATCAGTGTTGGAGAATCCTAATCCATTGTCAGCTGTTAAACTTGTTACACAGTTCTCGAACTGGTCGGCAGTGGTTTCTTGGGGCACGTGGGCCTTCTTCAAGAACTTGATCAGAGCTTGGGCATGAACGTTCGAATAGAGTAATAATGACAGCATGTAAATTTTAGTGGGGGTTTGCCACGGCTGCTCCCTTATTTTGAAATCGCTCTTCTTTATTATTTTCAAAATTTCCTCCATCTCGTGAGTGAAGGGATCCTCAGCATTAGCCTATTTGGTAGGTGCCTCTATCCGATAAGGCTCACCTTCTCTCTCTTTGTCTTTAGTGTTAGTACTGGATTTGTTATTGGTTATATGGACGAGAATCATTGTAGTAACGAGTGGTGAAATATCAGGGGAAAAGATCCTCTTTGTTCTCGTCACTTTACTAGAACCGACAATGTTGGTGACATCAGCTTCAATTTTGTTGATCCAATAATCTTGTTTTTCCCCATGATAATAAACCTCGGCATCATAGTTCCATGGAACTGCTTTGTCAGAAGAGTAGGGAATAGGTCCAGCGGCAGTGATTATCAAAGGAGAAATGGTTGGTTCATTTGAAATCCTAATAGGACCCTTTGAAGGGATCCTAAAAGGCTTATTGGAAATTATTATTATAGACAGGTCTTCAGTTTTATTGGTTGAACTCTTGATAGCAGAGATCTTTTCAAACATAATCTTGCAGCTATTTATCAGACGTTGCACACCTTCTTTCAACCACTTGCACCCATCTACTTGTTGATCACAGCAGACACAATTTTTTGAACAACTAGGGAACACTCTGGCTCTCAGCAAGTTAACTTTCAGAATAGAAAACGGAGTTGTTAAATCTTAAATAGAGGAAATAAAAGTGGTATCATCAATTGCGTTAACACCTTTGCCATGATTCAGGATTGGTACGGTTAACACATTCGGAGTAGCAGGTGGATCAAATTCAATTGTTTTGTTATCTATCAGATATTGAATCTTGGTCTTCAGCACCCATCAATGATCGGTCTCATGCCCGGGACTGTTTGAATAATATGCACACTTGACATTGGGATTGTATTTTGGTGATGAAGTGTTTGGATTGGATGGTGGATCACGTAGCGTCCCTAGATTGGCCTTCAATAGATGTTGCAAGGCTTGGGACATTGACATGCTAATCCTTGTGAATTATTTTCGAGGAATTTCAGGTCGTTGATTGTTGAATGATTTCCTTTGAGTAGACGGAGGGTTGGAGATTAATACAGCATTAACAGAGGGTCGGTGACTCTTCTTGGCATGGGTCATTTCCCCATACACAAAATTGGCTTCTTTCTTCCTAGTGAAAGGCTTCTTTATAGCATTGGACATAGAAGTAGATGTCATTGGGATTTTTCCGCTCTTAATGTCGCTTTCTACCCTTTCACCAGTTAGTATCAACTCGGTGAAACTAGACGAAGAACTGCCAATCAAAAGGTTAAAAAATGGTCCGCTCAATGTACCCATGAACATGTCAATTAATTCTCTGTTAGTTAGTGGTGGTTGGACCCTACCGGCAAGATCCCTCCGTTTTTGTGCGTATTCTTTGAACCCTTCATTAGCACTCATCGTCATACCTTGAAGTTTGACTCTTGTTGGTTCCAGGTCGGCATTGTATTGATATTGATGATAAAAAGCAGTGGCTAGGTCTTACCATGTGTGGATGCGGGAACTCTCTAATTGATAGAACCATTCTAGTTGAGTCTCAGCCAAACTCTCTTGGAAGAAATGGATCCAGAGCTTTTTGTCGGTACTGTGCGGCTGCATCTTGCGCACGTAAGACCTTAGATGAAGCTTTAGGCAGGAAATCTTGTCATATTTAGCGAAAACCGGTATTTTGAACTTATGGGGAATGACGGCCCCAAGTACTAGGCCTAACTCACTAAAATCTAAACCAGGCACGACTTGAATTTCAACAGATTTTAGCCTATCCTCCTATTTATCCTCGGCTGATGGGTATTGCTTATCAAAGTAGTCTTCATCTTAAGAAGCTTGATCATTTGCAACCACAGCATGGGTGCTCCTAGCCTCTTCATCTTGATTTTCATCCTCCTCAAACAAATCCTCGACTATCTGCACCTGGCGAACAAGTCCTTTGAATCTCTTACCCATGTTGACGAGGGCCTTCTTTTTACTTTTCTTTTTTGTTGTTAGGAGCATAATCATCTCTTGTTGTCCCTTGGCCAGGGCCAGCAAAGTTGCTTGGAACTGTGATTTTGCGCTTGCAAGTCCTTCACTGTTTGTTTAATATCCATCTTACTGAAATAAACAGTAGAAAGATAAGGAAATATGTTGTGGAAAACCTGTTTATGTTATGATGCATGAAAAATGCATATGCACATGATTTCAAGGACTTAGAAGATTTAAATTTGTTTAGATAAAATGGAACAAACATAAATTTCATTAATAAGTTCAAATTGAGTACAAACATGCCTCTCGGGCTTACAATGGAGGAAACTACTAAGACAAAAGGTCGAGCGCATCCTCTTCGGTGCAATATAGGCGTTCAAACTTTTCTCCTCATGAAGTTGTTTCGTGAGCTCCATAACCTTCTTCTCACTGGCATAAAATTGAGTCTCAAAGGTATCTCGTTCTTCTTTGAGCTGGATCCAAGACTTTTGTAATTCTTTGAGAGAAGTAGGCATTTTAGGATAAAGGACAGTATATGGAACATATCCTTCAACAACAAGCTCCATGATGATAAGTAAGATGGAGGGGTATGGCATAACGAGACTTTGAGCACAAGTTCATACCCAGTTAAGATAGGGCTCCAAAGGAATGGAGTTCTTATTCCCCAAAGTCTTGCTATCCACTTTAGTCACAATTCTCCAAGCTCGTATGAACCTTTGACGATAGCCTTGGTTGTCGCCTTCATAATCGAATACCAAGCCTTGGAAGAGTGCGTCATGGGGACCATCTCTTCGCGCATACCCAAATTGTCATAGAGCCAAACAAGGGTTGTAGGTAATACATCCCCTAATGCCAAGTATAGGGACATTATGGAACTCCCCACAATGGTCAACGATAGTAATGTCCTCCAAGGATCGAGAATACCAATGAATATCAGAATGTGTAAGTGACATCATCCTTTGAGACCATGTCAAGCCTTACTCATTTTTCAACGTTGATCGAGGTAGGTGCAAAATAAACCACCTAGAGAGTAAGGGAATACAACACATGAGAGTACCTCTTTTCTTCATGGTGCGAGTATGGAAACAATGTAGAATGTCTCCAAGCAGAGTAGGTACAGGATTACGAGACAGAAATACCTTGATAGCATTCATATCTACGAGTTGGTCCGGATTGGGAAATATAAACAAACCATATATTATAAGGGCCAAGACATCTTCAAAATCTTGGAAATCCATATCTTCCTAAAACAAACAAGCCTTCTCCAACAGAAATTTGGCTAAGAAACCCTTAACTCCACTTCTTGTCTCCCAATTTTCCACAATGTCGGATCTCTTCAAATGTAATGCTTTTGCAATGACCTCAGGCTTTGGAGTCTCCTCTAAACCGGTGGATGGTATTTGATCAAGCACGGGCACTCCTAACAGTTGGGAGAATTCTTCTAATGTAGGCACCAATTGGTAGTCAAGAAAGGTGAAGCAATGATGCACGGGATCAAAGAATTGGAAGAGCACACACATCATTTCTTCTTGGAAGTTTGAAGTAGCCAAGTTGAGAAGTCGACCATATTTCTTGGTGAAGGGAGAATCTCCAGGAACCCTTGATGCTAACTCTTGAAGTTGAGGATGCACTTTCACGAAGTTAACTCGGATGGTATTCCTACGAGTAGAAGTCATGACCTATAAAACAGAACAAAGATAGATTCCTAAATCCTTGAAATGGTTAGCGAGAATGCTTTATGATGTTATGATGTTTATGATGACATGAATAATAATCACAAGAAAAGCACATAAAAGTCTTAGGTTTAGGCTTGCATGGGTTTCATAGGTAAGTACCCTCTTGAAGTTTAGTTGGCTTAACCTGTCCTAGAAAGTAACCGGGTTCTAGGGGATCTCAATATCACTGACCTTTCTTTTAGGCATTGTCTCAGCATAATCAATATTTTCTTGTGGCCGAGATATCCCAAAAGTTCGATCTTAATGAGTGTAGTATTGAGTATCAACCAGTTTTCAGCTTTCCACCGAAACCGGTTATCTCACTACTTCCTAATGGCCAAGTTGTTCAATTAAAGGTTCTAAGGTTAGTTAGTGTTTTATGACACCGCTCAGCGGCCCCTTATTCTCCTTAATTCAACACAAGGGATACTGGTACCAACAAATGTGTCACACTAACGTAGCCATTGCTTCAACCATATCGGTCTATGTCGTATAGTTTCCAGAATCTATTGCTACTCACCTACAGAGGTGCCTCAGATCCGGGTGGAGGATAAAAAAAACCCAAACAAAGAACCATAATGTAAAGAAATCAAGTCAAGCAAAGAAAGCAATTAAGTGTGATCTAGCTCTAAGGTAACCCCACTTTTAAGAAAGTCCCCAGCAGAGTCGCCAGTTCTGTAATACGGTGGGATAACTGACTTGGTTATTTTGGGTTTGATCACAATTGTTGCGGATAGCAAGAGTTGCTACCGACTTTTCTTTTATCCAATAAGGAAAGGGTGAAAAGAACAGGAAAGACCTTTGAGATTATTTCTTGAGTTCGGGGGGTAGATTATGAAAAGCGAAGGTGTTAGCACCCTTTACATCCATAGTTATCCATGGGCTCTTAGTTTCTCGCTAGATCACTTGCTTTGTTTGAAAATGTACTTTGTGGTGGGTTTTGAAAGTATTTTTGAAAAGCGTCTTCGTTGAGGCAAACTTTGTAATGATTCTCGTCTCTATAAGAATGCATACAAAGTGTTGGACCTTTTTTTGAAAATAGTTCAAAGAGATGTTTGTTTTTGAAGATGTTTTTGAAAGTGTAAATGTGGAAATGGTTTTTATTTGCAAGAAAGCAACTAAGAATGTTCTACTTACTCAAAAGTCTTTTCGTTCGTTTCCTCCTTCCTTTGATATTGCTATCTTACCATAGATTGGTAAGAAGCCTTATCTTTGGATGTAAAAGGGACGGGCGTGGGTCATCGTATAGTCATGAATAGCAATTTTGTGAGATATCTTAGCATTTCTCTTGAGGGCTAAGATCATTTATAAGGCAACATTCGAAGTGTCATCGAGGGACTATGATCTTTTGATTGTTTTTGCTAGAACGTCTCACATGCATATCATGTCCATTTTCTCAAGGAAACAAGTGGAGTTAACCCTAGAGGTGCATGTGTACAAGTGTGTTTTATTGCATGCATTTTTGTCTTGAATTTAGGGTTTTCTAAGCATTTGTTTTAATCTTGCCATACACACCCTAATTACTAGCATTTATATGAAAGCGGTAAATTGCGGAAAATAAATTTACTACGCTATTACATCACTTAGGGATGGGGATACAAATGTACAAATGGGGATAAAAAAAATAAAATTCTAATTATCTATTATAAACATATTGAATGTGAATAAATGTACTAGAATTGAAATGAAAATAAAATGAACTTTGTTTTGATTTTTGTTAGGGAAAGGTTTTGATTAATTAAAGTAATTATGAAAATAAAATATTTTTTGTGATGTTTTTATATGTTCATGAAATAAAACTTATAAATAAATAATGTATGAAAAATTAACTCAAAAGGAGTTGTTTTGATTGGTTAGAAAAATATTTGAAGTTTGTTAGAAAGAAAAAGGAAACAAAACAAAAGGTAAAAACTGTTTTGGTCCTGCCAAGGTTTGAATTCAGGACCCTACACAAAAATTCCTTTCGTGCATGTTGTTTTTTACCACTGGGGTGATCTGTTTCATCCGTTCATGAGGCATCTTTGATTGGGTATAAAGTAAACTTGTTTCTGAACGTTTAAAGTGCCCAGCTCCCCCCTTCGATTGCAGGAATGCAAAGCTCCCAAGTTGAGATTCAAAAGGCTTCAATGTTCAACCAATCGAAAGATACACACAACCTGCCTAAAGTTTGGACATGAACCAAACAAAGGTAACTTTCGAAAGCTACAAGCCAAGGGTTAACACAAGTTTATTTGGCACCAAAATCCAAAGACTAACTATACAGGCAGTGATAATTGAAAGCTAAAGCATGGTCAACTTCCTAGATGTGTTATCTACATTTTTCTTTTATTTATATGTACAAATGATATTTGAATGGAAAGTTCCAAGTTTAGAGGAAACTTACCTCTTGAAGTGCCAATTGAAGGAGCTGTATGTTACTTCCTTGGTGGTGGATTAAGCTTTGCTGGGACCTTCCTTAAGATACTGGGACCACTTCTCTGCTTGAATCGAAAGGTTGGTATTTGACAGCTACTAGGAAATCGAAGTTTTTGTTATACTGCAGTTTGGGGGAGTGAATCGAAGGTTGTATTATACTGTAGTTTAGGGGAATGAATCGAAGGGTTCACTACTGTATGAAGAGATCTGAGATTTTTTGTGAGAGTTTTAGAGTTTTGAAGGTTTGAGAATGTTTGAGAGTTTGAGAGTTTGAGAGTTTGAGAGTTTGAGAGTGTTTGGGATTTAAATATTTTTCTGTACAGCAAAAATCTGGCCCCTTTCTTTGTTAGTGGTTTCTCTATTTATAGAGAAAAGGTTTGGGAGTTTAAACAAAATATGGCTTGGCTGAAATGTGAATTTTAAGTTATGTCAGATTTTCCATGATCCCAAGGTGAAGTACCAAAGTTGTTGATTAAAAGGGGCTGATTTTCCATAACTTATGGTGAAGTATAATCAGGGTTTGAGCAAGGTATGAGCTTAAGACAAATTTTGTACTAGCAAGTTTACTTCATGAAAAAGTCTTTTGGACAAAGGCTTAATTACATGGATAATAACTTAATTCATGAGGTAAACAATTAATTATGGAGTGAAACACAAGCATTAAGGCCTGTAAAGTAAGATCATGTAGCATGGCCTATGGATTTGATCAGTGTTCCTTCAAAAATTCTGTTTTCCACTTATGTGTCGAAGGGTTTTAGGAATGTATCAAAGCAAGTTGCTTCAAAGGGAGCAACATGCCCAAACGAAGCTTATGGATTAAACTTGCATCGAAGGAAACTTCATACCCAAACGGAGGATGTAACCCAAACTTGCATTTGAAGGGTTCACTTGCCCAAACGAAGAATGTAACCAAAGCTTGCATTGAAGGAAACCACATGCCCAAACGAAGGATGTAAACCAAACTTGCATTGAAGGAAGCCACATGCCCAAATGAAGGATGTAACCAAAGCTTGTATTCGAAGGAAACTTCATACCCAAACGGAGGATGTAACCCAAACTTGCATTCGAAGGGTTCACTTACCCAAACGAAGAATGTAACCAAAGCTTGCATTGAAGGAAGCCACATGCCCAAACGAAGGATGTAACCAAAGCTTGTATTAGAAGGAAACTTCATACCCAAACGGAGGATGTAAGCCAAACTTGCATTTGAAGGGTTCACTTGCCCAAACGAACAATGCAACCAAAGCTTGCATTGAAGGAAGCCACATGCCCAAATGAAGGATATAACCAAAGCTTGTATTCAAAGGAGGCCACCTGTCCAAATGAAGAATGTAACCAAAGCTTGTATTGAAGGGGGCCACATGCCCAAACGAAGGATATAATCCAAATTTTCATTCGAGGAAGGCCTCATGCCCAAACAAAGGATATATGTAAGGGGTCTAAACGGTGCAATCGAAGGATATGGGCAGGAGGTAAATGGTGCAATCAAAAGATGTATGCAGGAGGTAAATGGTACAATCAAAGGAAAACTTTAGAAGGCCAATGCCTTCTGAGTTAAAGGAAGCTTTCAGAAGGTCAATTCCTTCTGAATCAAAGGAAGCCTTCAGAAGGCCATTGCCTTCTGAATCGAAGGAAGCCAATAAGAAGCCACTACCTTATGAATTGAAGAAAGCTTTTAAAGGGAAACAAATTCCCGGTGAAACTTGTGAAGCAAGCATGAATCGAAGCAATGCCCAATATGAATCGAAGCAATCTTGCTTGTCTTTAATTTTTGTCAAAAAATAAAATATATCTTCTTTCCCTTTTCAACAGTTTCCTTTTTGACTTGATGCTTGAAAATTCAATATGATCCATGGAAATCATGTGGGGTATTGAAAATCCAATTATACTTGTGTAATCTTGAACTTTAATTAATCATTGTGAGAAAATGTTTTGAGAAAAGAGAGGGCAAATTTTGGGGTACAATAATAGGGTATAGACTTCCCTTTCAAAACTCAACATTAGGGTCATTCATCGTATGATAACATTAGGGATATATCTAGGTTAGTCTCCCTTAGATGTTTTCATTTCTTTTGCATCCTTGCATTAAGACTAAAACTCTTTTTTCTTGAAAAAGCGTAAAACATCTAACAACTTTCAAATCCTTCTTTAAAGTAAAAAACATCAACCAATGCAAATTATTTTACGCCTTCGAGCTTTTCTTTCAAACTCTTTCAAAGAGGATATGTTAATTCATTTTTGTGCTGGCGCGTAAGTCTCCAAAATTCGAGTTGCGGCAGAAGGAGAAATTAATATCGTTCATTAAAAATACAAACCAACAAAAACTTTTGAGCCAAACTACGGCTGCTCTGATTCCTTAAAAGGGATACGTAGGCATTTGGGTAGGGCCCGAGCGAGTACAACTTTAATTTTCCCTACATTCTTTTCTCCTTTATTTTGCATGCATTCGCCGTACAGTTTAGATATAGATTTTAAATACACCCTTTGATTAGATTAACAAGAGTGGATACCGTAGAGTACTACGGACGTGTGGGGTGCTAATACCTTCCCTTCGCGTAACAGTCTCCCTTACCTGATCTCTCGGTCGTTTGGTCGTAATTTCACCCTTCTCAGGTTTACTCGATGTTTACCTTTCCCTTCTTGTGGGATAAAAAACATTCGATGGCGACTTCATTGATTTCATTATCAGTTGATTTTTCAGCCGGTTGTTTCAAGGGAAATGTTAAATTTGAAGTGTTGATTCTCTTTGTTTTAAGTGTAGTTATTTTGTTAGGGTATGATCTTGTTCTTGTAGATGGTTATTTTAGATTACAGTCTCTTTATTTTCATGTATGTACTTGTTATGATGGTTATAATATGTTGAATTGTTGTAACATTTTTTACTGATAAAACTCTTTTGGTATTTGTTTCTGTTTTTCCGACGCTTTACTTTGTTATTTACTTTGTGTTTTGCAACTTAATGTGAATTTTTAAAGAATAACTCTATATTGTTATTTACATATTGTACATATTTGATGACCCAACAAAATTAACAAAAGATGATTATATGATTTGCGACTCCTTTGGGCAAAATGATTCTTTGAGTTATATAAAAATTAAGCTTTATTTGGTGAGTTATATAGAATTATCTAGTTTGTGTATCTGATTTGATTTTCTTGATTTTGGTGTTGTTTGCTGATGTTAATTAGTGTTATTATTTATTGTCAGCAAATGTAATTTTGGTGTTGTCTACTTAAACTACAACTCCTCATCTTGTGGATTGCATGTTCGTAATTAAAGTGTGGAAAAGGACTTATAAATGTTGAATATTTTTGTATGATTTCATTGGTTTTGTTGTTGCAGCAGTCCACCGTGTAAACCTCCTTATAATTTTGTACACTTGTGTGTATCCGAGATTAATACTTTTTTAAATCAATTGTTTGACTTAAAGAATATATATGTGCATCCTAGCTATTTGGTGCAATGAAATTAACATGTTGATTAGAAAAATATGAAAATAGTGACCTAAATATGGTATGTGTGATGTTGGAAAAATATGAAAAATAGCGACCTAAGTTTGGTCTGTGTGATGTTGGAAAAATTTGAAACAGTAGGTACCAAAAAAAATTAGTGATTCCGCTAAAAACTAGTCTAATATTTTAAAAAACGCAGCAAACATATTACATCGGTCCATAAAGACCACCGATGTTAAAACATACATTTTACATCGATCCTTAAAGACCACTGATGTTAAAACATACATTTTACATCGGGCAGTAACAACAACCGATGTAAAATATGTCATGTATTGTAAAAAAAATGTTAACCCCATTTTTCACATCGGACTGTGGCTCGATGTAAAATGTCTTTGATTTACTACATCGTTTGACTTTACATCGGACCCATAACTGATGTAAAATGTGCTTTTCGCCCGATGTAAAAAGTATTTTTTGCACTAGTGGTTTATCATTAATGGTGTTTCTCTTATTGCTATTATTGATACTAGTGTGACACATTTGTTTGTATCTCTTGATTGTGTTAAGTGATTGAATTTAAAAGTGTCTTCTATGATTGGTAATATGGTTATTGATACCCCAAATAATGGTTCGGTGACTACTATGTCTATGTGTTTGAATTATCCTTTGACAATTTATGGTAGAGCTTATAGAGTTGACTTGATCTATTTTTCCTTTGCATAAACTCGATGTAATTTTGGGAATGAACTGGTTAGAGTTCAACCATGTTTATATCAACTGTTTTGATAAGACTGTGTTGTTTCCCAAACCTGAAGAGATAACATATTTGAGATTCATATTCGTCAGTCAAGTTGAGATGTCTTTAAGGGAGAATGGTCAAATGCTTGTGATGTTCTCTTTTTTGAGAGTGGAGAGAGATGTTAGGTCTAAAGATATGCATATAGTGTGTGAGTTTCCTGTTATTTTTCCTGAAGATATTTATGACTTACCACCGGAGCGAGAAGTTGAGTTTTTGATAGATTTAGTACCTAGTTCTAGTCCTGTGTTGATGGAACCATACAAAATGTCTGTGGAATATTTGGGTAAGCTGAAGAAACAGTTAAAAGACATTAGAGAAAAAGTTTGTCAGATCTAGCATTTCACCGTGGGGAGCACCTTTGTTATTAGAAAATAAGAAATATGGTAGCATGAGGTTATGTGTTGACTATTGACAACTGAATAAGGTTACAATCAAGAATAAGTATCATCTTCCTAGGATAAATGACCTCATGGATCAGTTGGTTGGTGCTTTTGTTTTTAGTAAGATTAACTTGAGATCAGGTTATCATCGGTTTCGAGTAAAGTCAAAATATATGCAAAAGATTGTGTTTAGAACTTGATACAATCACAAAGAGTACTCGGTTATGTGGTTGTGTATGTCTAATGCCCCAAGTTTGTTTATGGAGTATATGAACAAAATCTTCCATCCTTACTGGATGAGTTTGTTGTTGTGTTTATCGGTGATATTTTGGTGTATTCTAAGTCAGATGAAGACCATGAGGGACATCTGCGAGTTATGCTGGAAGTTTTACAAGAGAACAGTTATATGCCAAATTGTCTAAGTGTGAGTTCTATTTGCGAGAAGTGATTTTCTTTTGTCATGTGATTTCCAATGGTGGTATTATAATTGATCCGTCTAAGGTGGATGCAGTGTTGTAGTGGAAGACTCCAAGACAATTGTTGAAATCAGAAGTTTTCTGGGTTTGGATGATTATTATCGAAGGTTTAATGGAGGATTTTCGAAGTTAGTGTTTTCTTTGACTCATTTGGCTCGAAAGGTTCAAGCATTTGTGTGAAGTGTTCTGTGTGAAGAAAGTCTCCAAGAGCCGAAGAAGAAGTTGACATCGGCGCCAATTTTGATTTTTCCAGATGCGAAGGAATATTTTGTTGTGTATTGTGATGCATCGAATATAGGTTTGGGTGGTGTGCTTATGTAGAATGGTTAGTTTGTAGCTTATGCTTCGAGATAGCTAAAGGTTCATGAGAGAAATTACCTTACCCATGCTTTAGATTTGGAATTTGTGGTGTTGGTGCTTAAGTTTTGGAGGCATTATCTGTTCGAGGTTTGAGGTATTCAGAGTTCATAAGAGTTTGAGATATTTGTTTGACCAAAAGGAACTGAACATGAGGCAGAGGGTATGGCTTAAATTTATGAAGGACTACAACTTTGGGTTGAGTTACCATCCTAGTAAAGCTAATATAGTGGCAGATACATTGAGAAGGAAGTCTTTGCATATGTCGGCACTTATGGTCCGACAATTGAATTTGATTGAGAAATTCAAATATCTTAGCTTGGTATGCAAAGTGACTCATAATAGTGTGAAGTTGGTATTGTCGAAGCTGACTAGCAGTATTATTTAAGAAATCAAAGAAGGTCAGGAACTAGATTTGGGATTGATTGATCATTTAGTGATGATCAATCAAGGTAAAGAAGAATATTTTAGAGTAATTAAGAACGGGGTTATGATATTCCGAGATAGAGTTTGTGTGCCAGACTTGTCGGAGCTTAAGAAGAAAATTCTTGAGGAAGGTCATATGAGCAGTTTGAGTATTCATCTCGGAGCTATTAAAATGTATCAATACCTTAAAAAGATGTTTTGGTGACCAGTTATAAAGAAGGATATTTCATAGTTTGTATATTCTTGTTTGACTTGTCAAAAGTCGATGATTGAGCATCAAAAGCCATCGGGATTTATGCATCCGTTGAGTATTCCTGAGTGGAAGTGGAATAGAATTTAGATGGATTTTGTGACGAGTTTTCCTAATACTTATAAAGGAAGTGGTTTGGTTTGGGTTGTGGTGTATATATTGACTAATTCAACTTATTTTATTTTGATAAAGATCAATTATCCTTTACAGAAGCTATATGAAGTTTATATTGAGAAGATTGTCGATTTGCATGGTATTCTTTTGAGTATTGTTTTAGATAGAGATCTGAGGTTCACGTCAAGGTTTTGGGAGAGATTTCAGGAATCCTTGGGAGCTAAGTTGAGGTTGAGTTCTACTTATAATCCACAAACGAAGGGTCATACTAATAAGACCATCTAGTCTTTGAAGGATTTGTTTAAAGCTTGTGTTTTAGAGCATGGAGGTAACTTAGACATTTACTTGACATTGATAAAGTTTACGTCTAACAACAATTACCATTCTAGTATTAAATGTATCCTTTTTAAGCTTTGTATGGTAGGAGGTGTAAGACACCTTTGTGTTGGTATGAATATGGTGAAAGTGTTGTGCTTGGACCAAAGATCATTCAATAGACTACTAAGAAAATTAAGATGGTTCAAGAGAAGATGAAAGCATCGCAGAGCGGGAAGAAGAGTTATCATGATAAGTGAAGAAGGGCACTTGAATTTCAAGAGGGAAATCGTTTGTTTTTTAGGGTCACTCCAATGACTAGTGTTGGTCGTTCTTTGAAATTTTGAAAGCTCACGCCTCGTTTCATTGGTCCCTACCAGATTTTGAAGAGAGTGAGAGAAGTGGCCTACAAATTTTCTTTACCACCGTTTCTTTTGAATCTTTATAGTGTGTTTCATTTGTCTCAAATTTGGAAGTATGTTCCTGATCCGACTCATGTGATTCAAATGGATGATGTGCAAGTGAGAGATAACTTGATTTTGGATACATCACCATTGTGGACCGATGATCGAGAAGTGAAACACTTAAGAGGTAAATAGATTATGATGGTGGAAATTGTGTGTGTGTGTGTGGGGGGGGGGGGGGGGGGGGGAATCGGATGAGAGAGTCTTATCCAGAGTTATTTCATTTCGGTAATTTTCGAGAGAAAAAATTATGCAAGTGGAGGAGAGTTGTAACGCTCTTAATTCTATTAATTTATTTAATTGGGTTTTGATTTCTTTTATTTAATTATTTTGGTGATTTAAGATAATTTTAATTATTTATTTCGGCGATAATATGTGATATATGATTATTTGATAATTATGGGTAATTGTGAGAGTGTTAGAGAGTAGTAGAAATTAATTAAAATTTTAATTAGTTTTAAAGGAATAAAATAATAGAGTAATAACTAATTAAATAGAAAATAAGAGGTTATGAGGTTTGGGGGTAAAAATTTGATTAATGAGAAAATTAGAGTGTGGGAGTAGAATAAAGGAAAGTTAAGGGTAAAATTTAGAATTATTAAGAATAATATTAGGTGCTTTATATAGAAAAGGTGAGGGGATCCAATTTGTCAGTACGTAGAAGTCGTGGAAATTAAAAAAAGAGGTAAAATAGGAGTGACTGAGAACAAGGAATTGAGGGAGAAGAAGAGCACGATAACCAAACTTGTTTAGCTATTGGAAGTTCAGGTAAGGGAGAATTATGTCAATATAGGTATTAATTGCATGAAGGGTAGAGAGATCCTACAATCCTCTAGGTCATTTCACCATTGTTGTGCTTTATGAGTTTTTGATTATGATTGTGTGAAATCCATTCTAATTACTAAATTTAATGTATAAATTCATGTTTTGTTATGTGCTGAATAATATACATGATATATTGGTATGAAACCAAATGTTTTTGTTGCAATGGATAGGTTTTAGTATTATGAACATAACCTTGAATTCATGATTAATTGATGAATTTAGATCGATGCATAAGTGATGTCTAACTATTGTATAATATGTATCTATTGATTTTCTATACAAATTGGGGTGTTGGGGGCTGAAATTGGAGCTTTGAATTAGTTCTGATGGTGAAATCATATTTCTGTGTTTTCTGTAACAATGTGACGATCATCACAAGCGTGATGGGCTAGTCGTTGCTCATCTAGGATAGTTGACGATCGTCAGGGTGATGACATGGAAACCATCATGGTCTCTAGAGCATGACAGGCTGGGTGAGTGTCGTCACCCTTGTGACGAGCTGGTCGCCACGACCATAAGAGGCGTGCTTTTGAGTGTTCAGTTTGTTTTTTGATGTTAATTTCTCGTATAGTCGATGTTTGGATAATGTTGAGTGTATTTGATGAATTTAATTCATTAATGGGAAATATTGTGCCGAGTAAAATAATAATTGAATAAATTTCATAATTATGAGTGGTGAATTATAATTATGCATATGTGTTGTGATGTAGCTGATAAAATCATGTGTTGTGAATATAATTATATATGTTTGGGTTGTGGTGTGTAGTTCGAAGTGGAAACTACTGTGAATGCTTTATGGCATATTGTATATGGTTATAAGTGGAATCATAAGTGTTGTTTCATCATTTGTATGTCATGCATCATACATGTCAGTGTTGAAAGAGACGAGTCACGAGTTCAGAAGTGGGAACCATTGACCAGTTCGAGGTTCGGAAGTGGGGACCCGGTATGAATAAGGCATTTCCCTGATATTTGGGGGCCCTATTCTACCCCTCCATTGATTATCATCGTTATTTTTTAACTCTTGTTGATGATTTTAGTCGCTTTACTTAGATTATTCTCATGAAACGTAAGAGTGAAACTAGACAACACCTTTTCACTTTTATTTATTTTATTGAAAATCAGTTTGCTACTTCTTTCAAATGTATTAGAACTGACAATGAAAATGAATTTATCCTGCATGATTATTTTAATTCCAAGGGCATTCTACACCGACATTCTTGTGTCGAATGCCCTCAACAAAACAATTTGGTTGAAAGAAAACACCAACACATTTTAAATGTGGCTCGTGCTCTTTCCTTTCAAGAAAACCTACCAAAACATTTTTGGCACTTTTTTATTCGACATGATTTTCATTTAATAAATCAAATTCCTTCCTCTTTATTAAAAAATAATTCTCCTTTTCAAAATTTATACAATAAAACACCTACTTTGCTGCATTTAAAAACCTTTGGTTGTATTTGATGGGATCTGTAACGTATAGCCTAAATATAGTACTGCAAGTGCACAGCCTATCGAAGTAATATATAAGATTATCGAACCACAGAGACCAATTGTCAATCTATCAACTCTATTGCTAAGGTGCTTATCTAAGGTGAACAAGAATATTGATGTGAGTGCAGTGCAACAAAGTAAATGAGCGAGGTAAATAACAGTTTAAAAGACAGGTTGGAATGTAAATCATGTAATCAGATATTGGTCCGGTCATGCGTAGATGAAACTACTTATGGGGCAGTATTTTCTATTGATAGCAAAGAATCAATTTAACGGGAACTTGTAGCTTTTGACTACTAAGAACCGAATTTACTCTTTAAATTAAATTCCTTTATTGTCACATATAAAGGGTGCCTTCCGCGTTAAAGAGGTAAACCTATTTTTAAGAAATTGATAGTTTTGACTTAACAGAAAAGTAATTTTACTTGGAAAGATTAACTTAAAGAGACTTTTGGCTTTTGACCAAGAGTCAGATTTCAAACCTACAAACGCGTCCGAAAATAGTTTCAAAATCGTTTTCTAAAAAGGTCAATGATTCCTATTTAACCAATCAACGGCTTTCGCTCTTTTCGTTTGGTTAAATAATAATCAAGTCGTATCATTAGTTTGGACGGCTTTCGATCTTACCCAATAAACATTTAAACATAATTGACTTAAGTTAAAAGCAAAACATCCCCAGAGTATTTTCACTAGCATGATAATTGGAACACGACCATGATGACAATCATTACATCCAAACCTTTATAGTTTAGCCAGACATAATAAGTGCGAGTCTATAAAACGTGTAGACTATGATAAGAGCGAGTAAGTAAAAGAGTGCGAGTCTATAAAACGTGTAGACTATGGTAAGAGCATTTAGAGTCTATAAAACGTGTAGACTATGGTAAGAGCATTTAGAGTCTATAAAACGTGTAGACTATGGTAAGAGCAATTAGAGTCTATAAAACGTGTAGACTATGGTAAGAGCAATTATAAATAAAGAAATGCAATAAAATAGAACCTTGCTCCAGTCGGAGACTTGAATCTGATACAAATCTGCGGAATGGTAAGGCTGGTATGATGAACTTCAACCAAAGTGCTCCAAGACTCGATTACAACTCAATCTACACCGCAATAACTCCCTGATGTGAAGAGATTATTACTTTACAGAAACTGATAGTATATGGCTTAAGATTGTACTAAGCTTGGATGAAACTAAAAAATGAAAATCGAAAACTATTTATAGAGGATCCTTGAGATGCGTAAAGACCAGCATGCCCCTCAACTTCTTCTGAGCGGGAAACTTTTTGTGAAGGCCGCGGGCACGGTGGCAGTGGCCGCGGGCGCGGTGGCTGGAACTGCCAGATCATGGGAACGTGGCAGTTGGTCTCTGGGTGAAAGTGGGCCACGTCATCGCGTTCCCTGTAGCCGGCGCGGTGCTGAACGCCATAAGTGCAGAATATCTTGAAAAACCCTAATTTCTTGGCGTTTTGGCTCGTTTCTTCACAGAAGGCTCTGAAATGACAAGAATCCTGAAAACAAAGGAAAAAGGAACATAATACGAGAAAATGATAATAAAAACTAAGGAAAACATGTGATATTTGAGTCAGAAACATAGTGCGATTTAGTGCGATCAAATCCTCCCACGCTTAGACCTTTGCTTGTCCTCAAGCAACAACTCTTAGAAGTAGATGAAAGAAAATTATGGTGTATACAGGTTTTGGGCAAAGAGGGCTTCTAAGTTCGAGTAAGGGTGTGTTGTCAGGCACTAACTATCTGAACAAAGGGTATCGTAATTACACTACTCGCAGAAATGCGGACATAAACCTCATAAGTATACAGATCGATCCTAATATCCTTACTATGCTAAGACTTCTTTTTGTACGAGGTCCTTTTTCATTCAGGCACAATCACATTAAGCCCGTTATCCGTACATACTCATGGTGTAGTGACCGGTTAGTGACTCTGATCTCAAGTGATGGGATTCTGGTACAAGAGTTGGTTTAACCCCTTTTTATTTTACCCATTTGCAGTTGCGGGGGATCGGACCGTAGTCCACCCTACCAAGTCCAGCACCAGATACCTCTGGACCAACTACAACGGATGTGCCTTATATATATTTTTTTCTTTGTTTTTATTAGTGCTTACAACTTTCTTGAGTTGAGTAATCTTTGTGAGGATCACCCAACTCGTAGTCGTATTCATACTTTATTTTATAAACTTTTAAGGCAAAATAGAGATCATCCACTTATATTCATCGATCCTACACTTAGAGCATGCTTAGGCCGGAGCTGACTGCTAAGATAAACTACTTGAAGACCTATTTGTACAGTTTTATTCAAAATCATAGCATATTGGGAAGAAAGGATCTAATCTAAATGTTCAAAAAGGCTTACGGTGTTAAAACGATAACGAATTTTTCAAAAAGTGAGTGCCCAAGAAATAGACCCTATCTAGGACCTGTCTCATAGCCCAAATCCTTAAAAACAACCACAATTCTTTGAAAAAGATTTTGTAAAAATTTTGTAAGGCTAAAAAGTGGGGGAAATGAAAGGGTACACTACGCAGAAAGACTCGCCTATCACATGCATTTTATTAACTACGAATATAACATACCTAAAAGGAAAAATGCGGAAGGGAAATAAAAGCAGGAAAAACGGGAAATAAAAGCGATAAATGCTCCTCCCACACTTAAATCGGACATTGTCCTCAATGTTCCAAAACAAGGTAGGAGGAGGTACCTGAAAACGCTAGTGGGGGCCACTAGGACCTTCACCATCCTGGTTGGTACGACCGGAACGGCAGCTACGGCTGCGACGGCGGCTCTCTCGGTCCAAAACTAGCTGCTCCATTCTCTCTGTCAAGGCGGCATTTGCCGCTTGTAGCTCTTGGGTCCTACCAATGAGGGTGCCTTGGGTTGCCTCCATCAATTGGAAGTGACGAGCGTATGTGGTCTGGTTAAGGTGCTGTTCTCTCTGGAAAGCCAGCTGACTTTCCATAATAGTGCGCAGAGAGCTAGCATTTTGCTGTTGGGATGCTTGCATGAAGGCCATGTTATCGGTCGCCTGTTGCTGCAAAGTAGCAAGGAGGGTGTCCCTCTGGGCCTCTCGGGCCATATGCTCACGCCACATGTCCTCAGTGACATGGAAACTAGGAGTTGTACCTGCATGTGGGTTAGAAGTAGATGGTGTCGTGTGTGGTGGTGAAAAGTGGGGTGGTTCTTCCGTACGGAAATCGTACTCATCATCAGTGTTGTTACCCTCATTTAAAGGTAGATTTGGGGGCAACGGACCAATAAAAGCAGGAGCGTTGAGATCGTAGGTCCAGTTACGCTCAAATCTGATATCAGTACGACGGGTGCAAGGAATAACAACACTGGGTACACCGGCACCTCCAACCATGAGGAAGTAACCACCTTCCCTCCTCGTCTTGCATAAACGCATATCCTTTAAAAATTTAAGATTTGCAATACGAGGAGGAAGTGGCTCAAGGGTGGCAAGTTCTGTATCCAATCCTATGGCACGGGCAATAGTAGTAATCAGTCCACCAAAGGAAATCGGCCCACCTTTTCTTAAAACATGGTGCATGTGGGCAATCATAAATGGGACTGGATTAACTTTGGTATCTGTGAGGCAGCTCTGCATGATAATTAATTCTTTAGCATTCACCTTGTTTGGGTTTTCCCGAGCAAAGATGGTGGATGCTAAAAGAAATCTAAAAACACGAAGGGCAGGATTGTGGATATGAGAAGCAAGTAGGCCATCAAAAGATGTTGCATTTTGTTTAGTAATCCTGGCCCAAAATGCTTCAAATGCCCAATCCGTGTCTAAAGGTGCTTCACAAACGGCACCATCCCCATAAGGCCATCCTAACATGGCAGCTAGACCGTCAGTGGAGTAGTCATATTCAACATTAAACATTCTAAATTTTACTCCACCTACGGTGCTAGCAGTGTTAGGAGAGACGTTATAAATTAAAGAACTCAAAAATTCGAACGTCAGCCTAGGGTAGGTTGGTGCTTGAGTAGCAAAAATATCACGCATGCCTAGTTTGTCGAGAAGGAAAAATACACTATGGTATATACCTAATGAATATAGACAGTTTTCATCGATATACCTGGTAGAGTGTATTGGTGTTGTCAGCAATTTCTCAAGCCGCTTTTGTTGTCTTTCTCCGGGTTGGCCATCTCGCAAAATGTAGCCGTGATACTCCATAGGATTTTCTTGTGGATGAATATAAAGAGAAAGAATGGGATGTAGAAATAGTGAAGGTGTGAGGAAGAAAATGAAATAGTGGGGGTATTTATAGGTAGTGAAGAAAAATGGTGGTTGATGAATATTTATGATGGGAATAAATGTAGTGGGGTAGGTATGGATAATAAAGGAAGTTATGGGGGGTTAAGAATGGAAGAAAATGGGATTGGAAGTGGAAAAAGAGGCAAAATGAGGGGAAAAACGAGCCACTAGCCGTTAGGTGACCGTTACGTCACCGCGGGCGCGGCAGGGATCACCGCGGGCGCGGTCAGGGCGAGCCAAGTTGGGCCGGTCTTGCTTCCTTTCCATTGGGCTTTTCCTTCCTTGCCATTAGCTTCAATTTTTGGAGGTGTACCTAGTTTTCTTACGAACGTGCATATATGTATGTGAATACATATATACATGTATATTTATTTATTTTTATATAAAAATTTTCATTATGGTGACCAAAAAAACAAAAACATTAGTAACTGAAAGATATATATAGAGAAAAAAAAACATATGCATATATATATATATATAGGTACGGACATCGGGTCACCAAAATAGTTATTAATAATGCAGGAAACAGATAATGCAAATAAAAATGAGTCTGAAAAGGAAATCAACATAATACTAATAATACTAGAACTAGAGATCTTATGAATAACACAGATCTATCGCCAACCGGGAGGATGCTCTGCAGGAGTGTCTGGGCCACGCAGCTCAGTCAGCTGGCGTCGAATCTCTGCCACCTCGTGAGCTAATTCATCTAACTCACCAGCAAAGGTAACATCATTCAGTTCCAACTGTAAATGAAGGTCAGCCACCTTATTGCGGAGAGTGGCTATCTCAGTGCGCATAGCAGTCAACAGAGTGCGAGTATCAGGTTCCTGCAAGCTGAGGTTATTAGTAAGAACAGTAGTGCGTGTAACCTCGGGTCGGGATGTGTGATCTGGAGTAGAGTCCTCGGGAGCAGGAGTGTATTCAGGAGTAGGATCTTCGGAAGCAGAAGTGTATTCTGGAGTGGGATCTTCGGAAGCAGGAGTGTATTCTGGAGTGGGATCTTCGGAAGCAGGAGTGTATTCTGGAGCATACTCTGATATCTCACCCCAACCTTCTACAGAATAGTTCCAATTAGCAGGGTTGGAAACACAAGTCATCTGAGGGTCTGGCAGTGTGAAGGTGTAAACTGTCTGGTCATCGATGAGCAATCTGTACTGATATGGGTGGAAAGAGGCCCTCCTCATGAGCCCACGATCCATGCAAAAGTCTAAATCCAGGAAAGTATATCCACAGTATGGGGTCAGCTGTGCTATCATACTGTCCAAACCCAAAGCAGAAGCTATTTGTGTGACATTCCCTCCGGAATGAATGAGTCCTACAGTGGATCGAGCAGTCTGCTCGAGGCTCTCTATCAGAAAACCTCCACTAGCTATAGGTCTGGACTGACTGGCACAGTATAGGAAAAGGATCTCCTCAGCGGTGACTAAGTGGTCACAGTAACTCCTCCCAAAGAAAGTGTGGCACAGAATCATCTCGAAGTATCGGAAAGCCGGGTTATGGATCTTCCTGGACAGCTGGGTAGAGGGGTCAAGGCTGGCTCTATCAGTAATGTCCTGCCAAAATTTATCAATATCTCTGTCTATATAGTAACTCAATGGTAACTCAGTGATAGCGGTTGGTCCAGTTTGGAAACCAAGCAAATCCCCAAATTCTTTGATGGTCAGGGTATACTCGGTACCAAACAATCTGAAACTTAGGCATCCTCGCTCATCTCCTTCACCCACCCATGGGTTATAATCCACAGAGCTAAGAAACTCCAGAGTAAGGTTCTTGTAGGTTTTGTGGACATCATTAGCATAATAATCCCAGCCAAGTTGGTTGCACAGATACCTAATACTTGGCTCAATCCCGAGTGCCTCCATGCAGCTCTGATCGGGGTACCTAGTGGGTACCATAGGTCTAGCAGATAAGGTAGCAAATCGGGCTTTTTGTGCTTCATCCCTGAAAATCACAACCATACCATCGGGGTAATGCATCCTGAAAATATAAACACAAGAAATTAGTCCAGATAAAACATATATAAATTAATAAAATAAAATAAAATTAAGAATAAACCATGGGTTGCCTCCCATGCAGCGCTTGTTTAACGTCTTTAGCTTGACGATTAGATCTTACTTTATGTGGGTATTGGTGGGTCTATAAGAATATGCCTAGAGTAGTCAACAGGCAAATCGCCTCCTTTGTATAGCTTCAGTCTTTGTCCATTTACCATAAATGGAGCGCATGAATTGTTTTTGATTTCTACTGCTCCAGACTTTAGAACTTTTGACACTTCAAATGGACCTGTCCATCTTGAACGAAGCTTACCAGGAAAAAGTCATAACCTTAAGTTAAATAGGAGAACAGGGTCACCAATGTTGAAATCTTTCTTGATGATTTTTTTATCATGCCACATCTTGGTTCTTTCCTTATATATGATGGCATTCTCATAGGCATTCAAGCGAAGCTCTTCCAGCTTGTGAATGTCCAGGATACGTTTTTCTCCGGCTTTTAGGTAATCTAGATTCAAGGATTTAATGGCCCAATAGGCTTTATGTTCTAGTTCGAAGGGTAAATGACAGGAATTTCCATAAACCAATTGATAAGGAGTTGTTCCAATAGGGGTTTTATAAGCCATTCTATAAGCCCATAAGGCGTCTTTAAGTTTTCCAGACCAGTCTTTTCTGGATAATGATACGGTTTTCTCTAGGATCTTCTTAATCTCCCTATTCGATACTTCTACTTGGCCACTGGTTTGCGGGTGATATGGTGTTGCTACTCTATGTTTTACTCCGTATTTGCTTAGAAGCTTGTCAAATATCTTAGATATAAAATGCGATCCTCCATCACTGATGACTAACCTCGGGGTTCCAAACCTAGGAAAAATAATATTCTTAAACAGTTTGATAACTATCTTGGTATTGTTTGTGGGTGATGCAACAACTTCTATCCACTTTGAGACATAATCGACAGCTACTAGGATATACTTGTTACCCATTGAGGAAGGAAAAGTTCCCATGAAATCTATACCCCAGACATCAAATATTTCCACTTCTTGGATGTTACTTAAAGGCATTTCATCACATCTTGAGATGTTCCCAGTGCGTTGGCATCGGTCACATTTTGTAATGTAAGTGTGGACATCGCGCCATACAGTAGGCCAATAAAAACCTGCTTGAAATATTTTGGCGCATGTTTTAGATGTGCTTGCATGTCCACCATAAGGTGCAGCATGACAATGTTTAATGACGTTGCCTACTTCTTCTTCCGGCACACATCGTCTGAATATGTTATCTATTCCTCTTTTGAATAGGAGGGGTTCATCCCAAAAGAAGTGTTTACCATCACTAAAAAACTTCTTCTTCTGTTGGTAGCTTAAGTCAGGGGGTATGATATCAGCGCCCAGATAATTCACAATATCTGCGTACCATGGTATGTTGTTCAAGGTTGAGATTTCCTCATAGGTCTCTTCTTCAGTTGAGTTTATCCCAGCTATTAATCTTTCATAAGTAGAGTGATCGTCTATAGGTATAAGTTCAGGTTTAAGGTGTTCTAACCTAGAGAGATGATCAGCTACTAAGTTTTCAGCTCCTTTTTTATCCTTAATATCCAAGTCAAATTCTTGGAGTAAAAGAACCCATCTGAGCAATCTAGGCTTAGCATCTTTCTTACTTAACAAGTACCGGATTGCTGCATGATCTGTGTATACTATTATTTTTGCTCCCACCAAATAAGATCGAAATTTATCAATAGCAAAAACTACGGCTAGCAATTCCTTTTCTGTGGTTGTATAATTTAGCTGGGCAGCGTCTAGTGTTCTACTAGCGTAGTAAATAACATGCAGTTTCTTGTCTTTTCTTTGCCCTAGTACAGCTCCTACAGCGAAATCACTAGCATCGCACATGATTTCAAAGGGTTGTGTCCAATCAGGTGGTCTTATGATAGGTGCTGAAATAAGAGCTTGCTTTAAAACTTCAAAGGCCTCAAGACATTTTTGGTCGAATTCAAACTCGACATCCTTCATTAATAAGTTAGTTAAAGGTTTTATTATTCCGGAAAAATTCTTGATGAAACGTCGGTAGAACCCGGCATGTCCTAGAAAACTTCTTACTTCCCTAACGATCTTAGGTGGGTTTAGGTTTTCTATAACTTCTATCTTGGCCTTATCAACTTCTATACCTCTTTCAAAAATAATGTGTCCCAAGACTATCCCTTCATTTACCATAAAGTGGCACTTTTCCCAATTCAACACAAGGTTTACTTCCACACATCTTTTTAAGATTTTCTCTAAGTTTGAGAGGCAGTTTTTGAAATCAAACCCACACACTGAAAAATCGTCCATAAATACTTCCATAATTCCATCTAGGTAGTCTGCGAAAATTGACATCATACAACGTTGGAAAGTGGCAGGTGCATTACAGAGTCCAAAGGGCATTCGTCTATAAGCGAATGTTCCATAAGGGCAAGTAAATGTGGTTTTTTCTTGGTCCTCTGGGTGAATAGGGATTTGGAAAAACCCCGAATACCCATCAAGATAGCAGAAATATGAGTGTCTTGCTAGACGTTCAAGCATCTGATCTATAAATGGGAGAGGGAAATGGTCTTTTCTCGTTGCCTTATTCAACTTTCTGTAATCTATACACATACGCCATCCTCCTTCTGTTCGTTTTGCCACATGCTCACCTTTCTCATTTTCCATAACAGTGATACCTCCTTTCTTGGGTACCACATGGACTGGGCTTACCCATTTACTATCCGAAATTTGGTATATGATACCAGATTCTAATAACTTAAGAACTTCTTTCTTGACTACATCACTCATGATAGGGTTTATTCTTCTTTGATGTTCTCTTGAGGGTTTTGAATCTTCTTCTAGCATAATCCGATGCATGCATACGGATGGGCTTATACCTTTTAAATCTGAAACTTTATACCCTAAAGCTGAGGGATATTTTCGCAAGGTATCTAAGAGTTGATTTGTTTCTATTTGGTTTAGAGCGGCGCTAATTATAACAGGTTTATTCATCTCCTCATCCAAAAACTCATATCTTAGATTCTTGGGTAGTTCCTTAAGTTCTATAGTGGGTTTCTCAGTACGCGACATAAGGTCAGGGGTAAGAGCTAAGCATTCGAAAAGGTTGTCGTCAATGTACGGTTCGATACTCTTAAATCCGTCATCCTCTAAAATAGGGGTTGATGGTAATTTGATTAAAGATTCGTTTTGTTCGAGCTCATTTACACATTCGTCAATGACGTCGATGGCATAACACGCATCTCCTATCACTGGTGCCATTAGAAACTTTGATAAAATGAACTCAATCTTTTCTTCTCCTACCTCGAAAGTCAGTTTCCCTTTCTTAACATCTATTATAGCTCCGGCGGTCGATAGGAATGGTCTTCCTAAGAGGATTGGGATGTCTTCATCTTCTTTAATATCCATTACGACGAAGTCGGTCGGAATGTACAACTGACCAATCTTGACAGGTATGTCTTCTAAAATACCCATGGGATATTTGACAGATCTATCAGCTAGTTGTAAGGACATCTTAGTAGGTTGAAGTTCTCCTAATTTTAACCTCTTACAGACGGCCAGAGGCATCAGACTTACGCTTGCTCCTAAGTCTAAAAATGCTTTGTCTATCATATGGTTACCTAGGATGCAAGGGATAGAAAAACTTCCAGGGTCTTTATCTTTCTTGGCGAGTTTATTTTCGGATATAGAATGACATTCTAAAGGCTTGGGATCATCGAGTCGCCGTTTATTGGTCAAAATATCTTTCAAGAACTTAGCATATGATGGTATCTGGGTTATAGCTTCAGTAAAAGGAATCTCTACATGGAGTTTCTCTATTACCTTGATAAACTTTTGGTACTGTTTTTCTACTTTGGTGTTTTTCAGCCTCTGGGAACGGAATAGGTGGTTTATAAGGTTGTTGAGTGTTATTCCCTACTTCTGGTTTTGATTGCTTTTCTGGTTTCTCTAGTTCCTCTACCTGGTCTTTAGGTGTAGCATCTTCCATAGGTTTTTCTGATGCGCTTAAGTTAGGATTTCTAGGCCCTTCATAAGCAGTTCCACTTCTTAAGGTGATAGAATTTGCTTGGCCTTTTGGATTTGGTTGAGTTTGTCCAGGAAATTGTCCTCCAGGTGCAACTTGTACAGAGGTGTTTTGTGCTACTTGAGAAATCTGAGTCTCAAGCATTTTGGTGTGGGTTATCATCTGGTCAAACTTGGTTGCCAGTTGAGTAACTAGTTCGTTCGTGTGAATGTGTTGGTTCATAAACTCCTTATTTTGCTGAGTTTGCGTCTGAATAAAGGTGTCTATGGTTTCTTTAAGGTTTGGTCTTGGGGGCACTATTTGCATAGGTTGGTTTTGTTTTTGCGTTTGGAATCCTTGAGGTCTCGAAGATCCGGGATTTTGGATAGGGTTATTGTTTTTGTAAGAGAAATTCGGGTGGTTCCTCCATCCAGGATTGTAGGTATTCGAGAAAGGGTTCCCTTGGGTATAGTTAACTTGGTCTGAGCTAGATTCGTTCAAAAGGTTACAGTCAACGATTTGATGTCCTTGAGTTCCACAGAGTTTGCATTCTGATTGGATTGCTGCTACTGTGGTTGGGTGTTGAGACATGTTCTCGACTCTCAAAGCTAGGGCGTCCATCTTGGCATTAATCATGTCCATGCAACTTACCTCATGATTTCCTCCATGGCTCTCCTTTTTCTCTACTGTCGCTCGTTCTAATCCCCATTGGGCGTGGTTTTGGGCCATGTCCTCTATTAGGGCACAAGCGTCAGGGTAAGGTTTGTTCATCAACGCTCCGCCAGCAGCAGCGTCTATGGACATCTTTGTGTTGTAATGGAGTCCATTATAGAAGGTATGTATGATTAACCATTGCTCCAGGCCATGGTGCGGACAAGCTCTTAAAAGTTCTTTATATCTCTCCCAGGCATCAAAAAGTGATTCGCCTTGGTTTTGGGTGAAACAAGTGATCAGGTTCCTAAGAACAACGGTCTTGCTTGGTGGAAAATATCTCGCAAGAAAAGCTCTCCTAAGGTCTTCCCAAGTTGTTATTGAGTTAGCTGGAAGGGCGTCTAACCAGTCGTGAGCTTTACCTCTAAGGGAAAAAGGAAACAGTCTTAAACGGATAGCTTCGGGTGTGGCTCCATTTGCCTTAAGGGTGTCAGCTAACTGGATAAATACCTTTAAATGTTGATTCGGGTTCTCGGTAGCGAGACCAGTGAATTGGTTTTGTTGTACTAATTGTAATAATGAGGGCTTTAGTTCAAAGTTGTTGGTAGTTATAGTAGGGTTTACTATACTAGAACGAGGTTCCTCGTTAGATGGTTGGGCGAATTCCTTGAGTGGTCTTTGGTTACGATCTTCTGCCATAGCTCTTCTTATCTTGCAAATAAAAAGACGGGCACGAGCGTAACGTTCAGGTTCTACTAAAGGATCTATTAGGTTACCGGTGCTACGATTTCTACGCATCTACCGGCTAGAATAGCCTTAGTCTAAACGGGATAACAATAGGGTACGAAATTTGACGAAGTTGGTCCCCGGCAACAGCGCCAAAAACTTGATGGGATCTGTAACGTATAGCCTAAATATAGTACTGCAAGTGCACAGCCTATCGAAGTAATATATAAGATTATCGAACCACAAAGACCAATTGTCAATCTATCAACTCTATTGCTAAGGTGCTTATCTAAGGTGAACAAGAATATTGATGTGAGTGCAGTGCAACAAAGTAAATGAGCGAGGTAAATAACAGTTTAAAAGACAGGTTGGAATGTAAATCATGTAATCAGATATTGGTCCGGTCATGCGTAGATGAAACTACTTATGGGGCAGTATTTTCTATTGATAGCAAAGAATCAATTTAACGGGAACTTGTAGCTTTTGACTACTAAGAACCGAATTTACTCTTTAAATTAAATTCCTTTATTGTCACATATAAAGGGTGCCTTCCGCGTTAAAGAGGTAAACCTATTTTTAAGAAATTGATAGTTTTGACTTAACAGAAAAGTAATTTTACTTGGAAAGATTAACTTAAAGAGACTTTTGGCTTTTGACCAAGAGTCAGATTTCAAACCTACAAACGCGTCCGAAAATAGTTTCAAAATCGTTTTCTAAAAAGGTCAATGATTCCTATTTAACCAATCAACGGCTTTCGCTCTTTTCGTTTGGTTAAATAATAATCAAGTCGTATCATTAGTTTGGACGGCTTTCGATCTTACCCAATAAACATTTAAACATAATTGACTTAAGTTAAAAGCAAAACATCCCCAGAGTATTTTCACTAGCATGATAATTGGAACACGACCATGATGACAATCATTACATCCAAACCTTTATAGTTTAGCCAGACATAATAAGTGCGAGTCTATAAAACGTGTAGACTATGATAAGAGCGAGTAAGTAAAAGAGTGCGAGTCTATAAAATGTGTAGACTATGGTAAGAGCATTTAGAGTCTATAAAACGTGTAGACTATGGTAAGAGCATTTAGAGTCTATAAAACGTGTAGACTATGGTAAGAGCAATTAGAGTCTATAAAACGTGTAGACTATGGTAAGAGCAATTATAAATAAAGAAATGCAATAAAATAGAACCTTGCTCCAGTCGGAGACTTGAATCTGATACAAATCTGCGGAATGGTAAGGCTGGTATGATGAACTTCAACCAAAGTGCTCCAAGACTCGATTACAACTCAATCTACACCGCAATAACTCCCCGATGTGAAGAGATTATTACTTTACAGAAACTGATAGTATATGGCTTAAGATTGTACTAAGCTTGGATGAAACTAAAAAATGAAAATCGAAAACTATTTATAGAGGATCCTTGAGATGCGTAAAGACCAGCATGCCCCTCAACTTCTTCTGAGCGGGAAACTTTTTGTGAAGGCCGCGGGCGCGGTGGCAGTGGCCGCGGGCGCGGTGGCTGGAACTGCCAGATCATGGGAATGTGGCAGTTGGTCTCTGGGTGAAAGTGGGCCACGTCATCGCGTTCCCTGTAGCCGGCGCGGCGCTGAACGCCATAAGTGCAGAATATCTTGAAAAACCCTAATTTCTTGGCGTTTTGGCTCGTTTCTTCACAGAAGGCTCTGAAATGACAAGAATCCTGAAAACAAAGGAAAAAGGAACATAATACGAGAAAATGATAATAAAAACTAAGGAAAACATGTGATATTTGAGTCAGAAACATAGTGCGATTTAGTGCGATCAGTATTGCCTATGCTTCCACTGTCACTGCTCATAGGACTAAATTTGACACTCGAGCACACAAAACTATTTTTCTTAGATTTCAAAATCGTACAAAAGGATATTTTCTATATGATTTGCACTCACATAAATTTCTAATTTCTAAGAATGCTATATTTTATGAAACTTTGTTTCCCTTCCATTCCACTCCTACTCCCTCTAACCAGTGTCTTCAACCCAATATTCCTCAACCCATACCGGATCTTAAACCTTCCTCTCTCACTCAACTTATATTGGATCTTGAACCTCTTATCCGACCACCCTATCCTAATGCTTTACCTCATTCTCCCTTTCCCATTATTATCCATCAACCTCAACCTGATAACACACCCACTCATACTAACTCTCATGTACCTCCTTTCAACCCTTTAAGACAATCCACCCGACTTACTCTCCCCTAGTTACCTTAATGATTACCACTGCAACCTCCTTCAACACCATCCCATCACCAAAATTATATCTCACCATACTCCCTTTCCCATCTCCTCCGTCCTAACCTATCAAAATTGTTCTCCCACATACAAAACCTTCTGCCTTTCTATTTCATCCAACACTGAACCCAAAACTTATAAACAAGCTTGCCAATCTGAATCCTGAAACGATGCTATGGAACTTGATCTAGATGCCTTAACTTCCACCAACACTTGGACCATTGTTGACCTACCCCCTAACAAGAAGCCAATTGATTGCAAATGGGTTTAATAAATGAAGTACAATGCTGATGGCTTTATAGAATGCTACAAATCCCGCCTTGTAGCAAAGGGCTACACTCAGGTAGAAGGTATAGATTACTTCAACACTTTTTCTCTGGTTGTCAAGTTGACCACGTTAATATCCCTCCTTTCTCTAGCTTCCATTAAAGGTTTGTTTTTAGAACAATTAGATGTTATTAATGCCTTTTTACACGATGACTTACATGAGGAAGTCTATATGACTTTACAAAAGGTCTTGTTTTTACCTCCTTCTATGCGTACTAGTAACAAAGTCTGCATGCTACAAAAGTCCATTTATGGACTTAAACAAGCTAGCAGACCGTGGTATGCAAAATTTTCTAATTCTTTAATTTCAATAGGCTACAAACATTCTCTTGCTGACTACTTTCTTTTTACTAAACATAATCATTCCTCTTTTACTGTTTTACTTATCTATGTTGATGATATTGTGCTGGTTGATAGTGATTTTGCTAAAATTTCCTTTGTCAAAAATTTCCTTCACGACTCTTTCAAAATCAAATATTTAGGGAGTCTTACATATTTTCTTGACATTGAAGTGGCCATATCTTCCAAAGGCATTTTAATTAACCAAAGAATATACATTCTAGAGCTTTTGGAAGATTATAGGCAACTTGCTACCAAGCCATATAACCATATGACCTTTCCCTTAAGCTCAACTATCTCGATTATCCTCTTTATGAGGATAAAACCCAATACAAAAGGCTTATTAGAAGGATCCTTTATTTACTCTACATATTTTAACTTACTTTTATCCAATTTTGCAGATTTATATTAGGAAACTTGCATTGTTTCTCACAAATCCATCATAGGATATGCAATTTTCTTAGGCTCTTCTCTCATATCATAGAAATCAAAGAAACATCACATTGTTTCTTGGAGCAGCTCTGGGAAAGAATATCGAGCTTTGGCCAACTTAGCCTAAGAGATCCAATGGCTACATTATTTATTCAAAGATTTGAAACACTCATTCAACAACCAACTTCGTTTTCTGTGATAACAACTCAACCATCTACCTTGCACATAATCCTTTATTTCATGAAAGATTAAAGCACATCGAGATTGACTGCCATGTCACTCGTGAAATGATTGAAGTTGTCATAATCAAATTGTTCCCCACTCACACCCGCCTTACAATTGTTTATTTTCTAAAAAAACAACTATACCAACCAGCCTTTGCCACTCATCTTTGCAAGCTTGGCCTTCTCAATCTTCACAGTCCAACTTATGGGGTGTCTTATATATGAATATATCATAATATATTTGTTGATTGGGATTTCGACTACATGAGCTCTTAAGCTGAAATGATATATTTTGAGAAGAATGTAGGTCGAAAGGAAGTATGAAGGAGCCTCTATGAAGATTTTGATGGATGAAGAGTTGATAAGAGTTTTATTTTTCTAAGTGTTGGCGAAAGGTTGGTATGCGAACCATTTGGGATTTAAACTATTCGAAGTATCAAATTAGATGTTTCGACCGTCATGTTTGATGTTTCGAAGGCAAAAGAGTTTTTTGAAATTAAAAGTTTGATCTTATCCAAAGAGACTCATGGAAGCAAAAGGTTCGAAAACACATACAGATATCGAACGTGGCAACATTTTATGAAGAGACCATTTTGGTCGAATTAGTATAAATATGGGTCTTAATGTTAGGGTTTAGTGTGTTCACATATTTATACAAATTACTCTAAATTACTCAAAGTACCAGCGTTCGAGAAACGAGTTGTGAGAATGTACGTATGATGCACCGATTTTATGTTTATTGTCATTCAAATTTAATTAAAGTCTTATATATTTAATTTAAATTTCAGTCGAAAACCTTTTACATTCCAATATTTACTTTAAAGCATTACATTACTGCATTCGAAGTAACAATTGGAATTAACATTGTTTAAAAGAATAAGAATTATGTCGAAAGTATTATTCGTTTTCAAGAATAGAAGTTTGATTAAGAACACATGTACTTAGGATCAATCTGGTCGATCCTGCAAGTTACCATTTTTTATTCAATTTGGAATACTTATGGTTGTTTACCAAATTTAACGGTAAACAAATTGGCACACCTGGTGGGACGTGTATTCAATAAATGAATTTTTTCTGTTCTATTAGAAAAAGTTTTGAAAATCGTCATCATCCTTTTGTATTTTTTTCGTGTTGTATGAGACTTAGAAGTGGCAAGTTATCCACAAACAACAAGGAAATACCTAAAAGAAAATATGTTAGGAAAATGTCAAATCAAGGCTAGACAGGTAATCAAAATCCTCCTAACCATGATGAAGTACCACCCCTAGTCACTTCGGCAGGGGGAACTACAGTTTTTGCGCCTTCTTCTGAGGCTATAACGTCATCAACAAGTTTAACGCCAACACAGTCGAATGCTTATACGGGCCCTCTTTTGGATTATATAGGCCCATAGGGTTCACAAGGGACCCCCCCTCCAGGGGGAAATATTTTTCATAGGTATCAGGGGCCACATGATTTTTCCATGCCTCAAAATGGTCGTGAGTAACCTTATGGCATGCCATCTTCGTTTATGATGGGTTTACATAATTCTACTTTAACATACTCAGATCATGTGATGAACTTTACTTCACAATTACAAGGTTCTAGTTCTGCTGTTAATAACAGGGGTCGAAATGTCTAACCACAAATTGAAGGAGTTTTTTTCCAAATTTCAAATTTAACAAATCAATCTGCAGTAGTGATTAGGAAGCAAATGGACGAAAGTAACTATGAAATGGTCCAGATGCTTGCACAAACAATGGGTATAATCTTCAACCATTTGATTCAAAACACCAATCAATTGAACTAACAAATGGTTGCACAAATGACACACATCACTAATTTCTTTGGTTTACCCCAACCCCCAACACATCCTCAGAAGGAGTGGGTTAGAGAAAACCAAGGGGTAATATTAGAAGAAGACCCAACAATTAACCAAGTTCAAAAGAATCAAAGAAACACAACTCAAGCAAATATGGTAAATCAAGGAGGAATAGTCAAAGCGCCTAGAGTTACGAATGTCAAACCTTAGGCAAGAACCACAAATTTTAAGGTAACCAGAATCTAGGGTCATGATGTTAAATAGAAACCAAAATGTTGATGAAGTCTTATATCAATTTCGACAAGACAACATGGCAGTAGACAACAATCTGGCAGCCATGGTCGAAAGTATTATGGCACAAAATAGTGTAAATATAGGTTTCACTTGGATAAATTATACTTTTCCTTCATCTGAATATATTTTACAAACTGAATTGCCCAAGGGTTGGAAAGTCCCAAAGTTCACAAAATTCTCTGGTGACACCAGTGAATCAATTGTCGAACATATATCCAGGTATCTTACCGAGGCTGGGGACATAGTGAATAATGAAAACTCGGGGATAAAAATATTTTCCTAGTTCACTAACCAAAAATGCTTTCACACGATTCACTACCCTAGCAGCAAATTCTATCAAAGATTAGACGCGTTTAGAAAGAGTGTTTCATGAACAATTTTATGTAGGTCAATCAAAGATAAGTCTAAGCAAATTGTCCAGCATTAAGCGCAAGTTTAGTGAGCCAATTGATGATTACCTCAATAGATTCTGACTTTTAAAGGCAAGGTGTTTCACCCAAGTGCCTGAACATGAATTGGTTGAGATGGATGCGAGAGGATTATATTTCTCCATTAGAAAGAAGTTGGACCCTCACTACTTAAGGGATATGACCCAATTGGAAGATAGGGTTTGACAAGTGGAGAACTTAAAGGTCGAAAAAGCCAAGGCAAACAAAAGCCATAGAAAAGAAAGAGTTGCTTAACAGGTGTAGATCAACAAGAAGCCTACAATGATTTTTCAGACTTCAAAGAATGTGAAGTAGATTTTTGCTGAATTAAAATAAGGGCCACCATATCTTTGTAAAGTTTTGGCCCCTTTGAATGGCAAAAATCCTACAGAACTAGAAAAGAATGATAAGTTCCCTAAGAGAACATATACCTTTGATGTAACAAAATATGATGAAATATTCTACCTGTTGATAAAGGATGGCCAAATGGTAGTTCCACCTGGTGCCAAAATTCCTCTGTTAGACCAACTGAAGAAAAAAGGTTTCTTTTTTTAAATAACATAACTTTTTGGGACATAAAACCTCACATAGTTTTCTTTTCAAGGATTTAATTTAGAATGTTATCAAGGAAGGGAGATTGAAGTTTGGCGAAAAGACCAAAAACCAAATGAAGGTTGGTTACGACCCTCTCTATATAGAATAAACCAATTATGCTAAACCTACAGAAGTCCACATGCTGGAAGTTGTTGGGTTCGACATTCACCGACACCCTGAAGACAAGATCATTGAAGATTTTGTTGCAAATATTGAAACAAAGGAGGCTTATGATGGCCTTGCCAACAACTTGAGAAAAATTACTGAGGATTTTATTGCAGGTGTCAAAGTGAAAAAGACTACTTAAGGTCTAGCTAACCAAGATATTGAAGGCAAGATTACTGGCGATGTTTCCACCAAAGCTGGAATGACAAAGGCCATTGAGGGCCCTAGGGTCAAGTTTGAAAAGTTCAAGATTACTGAAGGTCCTAACCTTGAAGTTAACATGGTGGACTTGAATCAGTCTGCTCCCGAGATGGAGGAAGTCGAAAGGCACCTAAGGATGGAAGATGATCAAATGAAAAAAGGTTACCCAAAGGCTGGAGAAAGTCTGCTAGATTATCTGGTTCACTGCCACAGGAAAAATCATGAGGGGCTAATGTATCCCAGATGTAGCATAATCTATGATCGAAAGGCAGTAGACACTTATGAAAGAATCCAACATGCTCGAACTGGGGGAGATTGGAGGAAAGAGGATTAAATGGAAATTTCTATCCAAAAGCTGGAGAAAGTTTGTTGGGCTTCCTTTAAGAAAAATCAAAGTTCCTAATGTGCCCAAGGTGCAATACGGCTTATGATCGAAAAGCATCAGAGACTTTCAAGAGAATCTCATATGCCCGTTGTTGGGACAACCAGAGGGTCCCTAGGGGCAACTTCACATTCGACAAAAGGGGAATTCCCAGACGGCCTGATAGTCCTTATCCAAAAGGAAATCAAAGAGTCACCTTTAAACCACCTGTAAACATCCCAACTGACAAGTGGATAAACCCAAACGAAGGTAAGGGGCAGAAAAAGGAAAATGAGGAGTTTCGAAGCAGGAGGAAGGACGTCAATAGCATATCGAAAGCAATTCCAAGTTTCAAAGAAACAAGCATACATGTCATAAAATTATAAGGGAAAAAACCCCATGTCTAGATCCCAATGGCGAAGGCACCAAAGGATAAGGAAGGCACAACGGGAATTAACAGAAAGATAAGTGGGAGATTCCAGTAGTAACTGTTGTACCCCAAAATTTGCCCTCCCATATTTCTCAAAAAAACATTTCAAGAAAAATTCACAAGTCCAACCTGGCGCGTCATATTCAGGTATTCTTTCGCCAAGATATCTCTGATAACGTATTCTCAAATTCAGGTTCGGCTCAAGAGTCAATTCTTTAAAGAAGGTATCCGAATGTGTGAGTTTTCTCGAAGAAATATGGTGAAAAAAAGTGTGCTGAAAGTGCAGTTTTTACGCGCTAAAAAATTCATAACTTGAAGATCGTGGCTTGTTTTGAACCCGTTCCGGTGGCCAAAATTCCATCTTAACATTATCTACGTTTTCATCTCTCACGGCTGGAAGCCAATTTCGATCAGAAGGTCTTCAAAAATGTGGATTTATCAAGTATTTTCGTGCAGAAAATTTGTGACAGAAGTTTATTTCCGTCATGTTCAAAAAATCATAACTTGGTCGATTTTCATCGTATCGAGCTGGTTCCAGTGCCAAGATTTCACAAATTGAGTTGGCTACATTTTCACAGAAGGTATTGAGTTCAAACGGTATTCAAAAGGCCTTCATTTTTTGCTCAGAGTGCGTGACACGCTGAAAATCCTGAATGCTGAATATTATTTCATCTGAGCCGAAACTTCGAAAATTCATAACTCGGTCAATTTTTATCGGATTGGACTCATATTTTTACACAAGGTCACTGACTCATAGATCTACAACTTTGCTTCAAAAGTCGAGACCAAATTATGCACCGATCAATACCAGTTTTTTATTGAAGAACGTGTCAGAGCCGACACTGGAGCCCAAAATAAGTTTGTCTGAGCTGAAACTTCAAAAATTCATAACTAATTCACCGTTTATCCGATTGAGTCGATTTTCGGACAGGAGTTAGTTCTCGATGTCGGCTACATTTTGTTTTCACATTTCAACTTCAAAAAATGCACTTAAGTCCCTGCGATTTAGCCTGGAAAGTGACGAATTCAAGTGAATATTGGAGGCCCAATTGCACATTCAAAGCCCATTTTCTTTACCCTAATTTCCACTATATAATCACCTTCTTGTCACACAAAAAAGGGGAAGAGAAACAGGAAAAAAAAAAGAGGAGAAGAGAAAAAGAGAGAAAAAACCTTGCCACAACACTGTTGGAATATCAAACTCTTTCAAGAACCCTAAAACCTTGAAATCCTTATTACAAATCCCTCTCTCACTACAAACAAAGCCATCTCAGTTACAAACCAACACCTCACTATTTCTCCAGTAAGGATAAGGCTGGCTTGATCTCCATGATCCTAATTTTCCAGTAAGGCATAAAAGCATTCAGGCCACTGATTTTCCAGTAAGGGTAAGATTGATTTGATCTCCATGATCAAAAGGGTATAATCATTCATACATGCCATGTTGTGCCTAAACATTAAATTTCTTCATATATTGGCTTTATTTGCATTTTATGATTTTATTTAATGTTTTCATGAGATTCAACACTGCAAATTTAGACAGGATCCCATGCAGGTTCATTAAGGGACGTTGAGGCCAAAAGCCAAATGACCAAAAGTCAAAAGCCAAATGGCCAAATGGCCAAAAGCCAAAAGGCCAAAAGTCAAAAGTCAAATACATGGCGAGACAGACATTAAGGCCAAAACGCAAATGGCCAAAAGCCAAAAGCCAAATGGCCAAAGTAGAACAATTTATGTATGATGAGGTCAGAACACAAATGGTCAAACCACTCCAATTCACCTCCAAAAAGGGGACAGAAACCCCCCAAGGTATTGTATTTTTTTTCTTTTCCTTATTTTATTTATTTCAATTATTTCTTTTTTTAATTAATTCCTTTAATTTAACTTATTTTCATAAAATATAAAAAATAGTAAAAAAACAGAAAAGTCATAAAAATCAAAATATATTTATTTAATTAATATTTTTTGTAAATAAATTTCACTAATAATTAATTATTTATTTTTATAAATCAAAATTGCATGTAAATAATTAGATTAATTTTAGGTTTAATTTTAACATGTTTTTCTTAATAAATAAAAAAAATTAGAATTAGGGTTCATATTTTAATTTCACTTAATCTTTCTCATAAAAATACATAAAAAACATAAATACAAAAAATCTCAAAAAACAATTTCTTTTCATTTTTATTTTATTAATTTAATAATCATTTAATTTAATTTCATTAAAAAGGGTCCAACGCCCTCGTTTCTAATTCTAATTCCTATTCGCGCATTTTATTTATTTCCTTCTTTTAAATATTTATGTAACTCTCCCAAAGCCTTGTAAACTTAATTTCTCGCACTTTATTTTATTTCTTTATTTACTTTCCGTCAAATCGGGTCCTGGATTTTAATTTGGCGATGTGGACCCGCGCCTTTGTAATAGTTTAGAACTTTTAATTTCCGCAACTTTTTAACTGTTAACAAATGCATGCAAGAATGAATGACAAAAATAAAAACAAACGCATAGATCACTTTGACAAAAGAAAAATACAAATGAAAACGACACACAAATCGCACACACCACCCCTAGGGTACGCCTCACTGTTGCCTTGCCTCGAAAGGTGATCGTCGAGTAGAGGATGTCTTAGTAAGTCCTCATGATCCGGGAACCTGGCATGAGGGTAGCTTCTAAGGTGTCTTCCCATTGCTCTGGTGATCACCATGTCCCGAACCTCGAATTGACCCGAACACCTCCAACGGTGGTGCTACCTACCTCTCAATGGTGGGATGGCACTACTTTAAGGGACATTTACACAGACGAATTCCTTAGGGTAGGTAGGTTCTCGTAGATACTTGCTCTAATTCAAAACAAAACAAATCAAAAATACTTTTCACACCAACACATTTTCAAAAAGCTTTCGAAAGCAACTTTTCAAACACTCTTGAGGACCGATACAAGAGTCGAACTGGAATTTTCAAAGAAACTTTTTTAAAACCCACAATTGAAAAGCAAACAAACCATTTTTGAAAACACAAATGAGCAAGTATCTAAGAGCCCATGGATAACCGTGGATAGAAAGGGTGCTAATACCTTCCCTTTCTATAACCTACCTCCCGAACCGAGAGCAATCTCTTTAAGGAATTTTTCTGTGCTTTTGTCCTTTCCATTTGGAGAAAATAAAAGACGGTGGCGACTCTTGCTTACCGCGACATTTCGCGAACCAGCGTTAAACAGTCAGTTCCAGATCCACCGATCACAGAACTGGCGACTCTGCTGGGGACTTAATTTAAAGTGGGGTGTACCTTAGGATTAAGATCACTGTGTTTTCAATTGTCTTCTTTGCTTGCTTTATTATTGTGGGTTGCATGGGAGTTCTATAGATCCTAACCCGGATCTGGGGGATACCTTCTTAGAAAGTAGCAACAAGGCTGTGAGGGAACTGTGCGGGGTATACCGACATGGTTGAAACAGTCTGCTACATTGATGTGGCACTTTGGTGTGTACCGGTAACCCTTGAGTTCAGTCAAGGAGAGTACGGGGCCTCCGCGTGGTGTCATGAAGCATCAACAGACCTTAGGAACCTTAATTGAACTATCTTGGCCTCTTTAGGGTAGTGAGATAACTGACTTTGGTGCAGTCCGAGGTTGGTTGATACTCGATACTACACTCAATTGAGGGTTGCTTTCCTGGAATATTTCGGTCGCCAGTTCAGTGGCTAAATCGAAACGATGAACAATGAAAGCAATCCCGTGATATTGGGACCCTTAGAACCCGGTTACTTCTAATAGGACAGGTTGAGCCCACCAACTTCAAGAGGGTAATACCCCGACCCCATGCTGGCCTGAACTCTAAGGGTTTCTCTTGTGTGACTTGTGTGCCTTCGTACTTGACTACTTGCATGCTTGTTATCTGACACTTGAGTTTCTTGCAGGTTTTGTTCATAGTCCTTAACTAGGACTCATAACAAGGCTTACTAAGTTTCTTGCAGGGTTTTGTTTTAGTCCTTAATTAGGACTCATAACAAGGCTTACTAAGTTTCTTGCAGGTTTTTGTTTTAGTCCTTAACTAGGACTCATAACAAGGTTTACCGAGTTTCTTGCAGGGTTTGTTTTAGTCCTTAATTGGGACTCATGACAGGTTTTACCGAGTTTCTGGCAGGTTTTGGTTTGCAGTCCTTAATTGGGACTCATAACAGGGTTACCTACATTACCCCATGCATCATGACATCATACCATTGCATACATCCTAACCTATTTCAAGGATCTCAAGGGTTTGTGATGCAGGACAGGATGAATCAAACATCTAGCAAGGGGCAAAGAGGATTTATTTTCCTCTAGCCAAGGTTGTCAGGGGCTATGACCCACTTGATATGGCGAGCTTTGACACTGGAAGAAGATTTCCCTAGCCAAGGATGTCAGGGGCTATGACCCACTGGATATGGTGAGCCTTTGACCCTTGACGAAGGACTCTCAACAATATGCAGTTCCTTCAATCAAGCCGCCGAATTCGAATGCTAACATTTTTTTTATCCCGCGAGGTCCTTGAAAACATTACATTCATGTCATACACATCATTGCATTACAGGTATCCCTTTTGCAGGTCACTTACCTTTCCCGCTGTTTATTTCAGCCATGGCTTCACAACAAGATAACCAAGACCTTCTTGCTCAAGAGACTCGGTTCGGGGAAATCCTCCTGAATCTATCCAAGGGGCAGGAAGAGCTAAGGACACTTCTCACGGGGACCTTTGTCAGGAACAGTGCTGAGAATGAAAGGCTGAAACACCTACAAGCTGAGATGGATGCTATGAAAGCCCAAATGCTGGGGCAGAGGAATGCCATTCAAGGTTTAGCTCAAAGACAAGATGAGCTCCGTTTTCTCGTCAACCAACTGCTTCAGGATAACCAACTGGGACAAACGTCTAAGGATAAAAAGCCAGTCACCGTTCGACCATCTTTGAGACAAAGAGGCAAGGAGAAAGCTCCTCATATGGCTTCAGTATCACCAACTCAGTATCGACCTCACCAGCTTCAACCAGACAAGCCCCGAAGGCAATTCACCGAGCTCAACGTGTCACTGCCTCAAGCCTTACAACAACTACTGAGGTTGAAATTGGTAACTCGAAAGGATCCTCCTAAGAATCCCAACAAGACACCTTCAAGGTATAACCCCAATGCTCACTGCGCTTATCATTCTGACAGCTTGGGGCATGCTACAGAGGATTGTTGGAATTTGAAGAATAAAATCCAGGACCTGATTGATGAAGGAGCATTGGAGTTCACACAAGATGGTCAGGCTGAGTTTTTCTACCATCCCTCCAAGGCTCACCATTTGAAGTGACAAGCCCTGAGACTAGAAAACTTTTGTTCATTCGAATGTTCAAGTTGTGTTGTTCTTTGATTGTTTAAACATTTACTCATGTTAAACATTGTTATTTCATTAATGCATCGCATATGTCTATTTTGAAGTAATTATTTCGTATTCACTATATGCAAACTGTTTTCATTTTTTTGTGATGATCAATTCTCGATCTAAAATTCTAAGCCTCTTGAGGGAGGATGACGAAAACGATACCACAATGTACAGTATGCTTTTGAACAGACCTAGCTGATGAGGTACAGGCATTGTTTCAAATCCCTAAACACTGGAGTTATAAGGATGATAATCCCTCGTCTGCCCCTCTGAGCCAAAGAAGTAGGAGTTTCTCTTTTCGGAATTTAAAACCCTTAATCATAACCTGGGGCAGGGTAGTCTCTCAGTTGATCCGAGTGCATAACGAATGGCACCAAAGAGGTCCTTAAATAAACAAAAGACAGTGATGGTTCTGAATAATCATAAAGACAGGCAGTCATTACCAAAATCAAAAACCCATTAAGTCAAAACCCATGAAGGAGACTTACAAAACTGGGGCATCCCGCTGACTGTAATTCCAAAAAAAGGAAACAGTTCAGGCAAAAAAGAAAGGGATAACAAAAAATCATACAAGAAAGAGGTCTTACAAACCCTCAACAAAAAAAAGGAATGACTGCCTAGTCAAAATAAACTGTCAATATCCGAACCATCACTGGAGCATCAAAGCAAAGACTCGAACAAGGTCTAACGTATGATCAACTGAGTTTAGGTTTGGAGAACATCACGAAGAGCGGGTGGGTACAAATAAAATTTGAGCCTTTATCCTTTGTTTCTTAAACCGTGAACCAAGCCACGTTATAACCCTTAAAAGTCCTAGCTGAAGCATGGGTTAGTTCGAAAGCATACTGTGACGAAAGGTATCCTGACTCCTTAAGGCTTACTATAAAGAAGGAGTTGACATCACGTTTTACAAAAACTCACTTGCTTTTATTGAAAAATGCATTTTCAAAAATTTCAAGACAGACATAAGCGTTGCATTTCTTAAAATAACATTGCTTGCATATGACTATTTGTTTGAACAGCAGAGAAATTCGCACGACGAATGCCTAATGAACGAAAGCACCTCCAATCAAGGGGCATGGCCTGATCATTGTCCGTCATCTGGGGCAGTTAAGTCAAGATTCAAGGAATCTCTCAAAATTCCAAATAGCCTGGGGCAAATCTCCGCCTGAGTCACTTGGGGCATTCCAGCAACAAATTTTGCACGATCAGACATCTTCTGGTAATATGGCAACACAAACAGCCAGGGGCAACTCCCTACATTCTAAGAGAACGGACATAGTCGAAAAGAATACTACGCAAAATCAAAGACCCGCTAGGTTGACATACCTAGGCAAAAATAAGGGCTTCCCGGCGAACCAAAAGGGTTTGGGCAAAATGAAGGGATGAAATGGAAAAATGTACACCCGGCAAGTCGAAAACCTGAAAAGGCGGCTTGGGCAAAATGGGTATCCCGATGGACTAAAAACCCGAAAGGGCGGTCTAGGCAAAATTTAGGGATCAAAGCGTACGACTATGTCCTATTATCTTGTCACCTGTCTACCAGAAAAAGGTTTGTCCATCAACAACTATCAGCACCTCATAGGTCGTCCTCTCCCACCTCAGAAACAGGGGCAATAATGAGTTGCCCAAGCAATCTAATTGTTCTATCCTCCAAGGTAACAAGGTAGGTTCAGCTGGAGAACATAACCAGATATCTCAATTCCCCAGAGAGTGAGCCAGCAAGTCAATACGCTCTCCCCAAGTAAAGCTATTTTCAAACTTAAGGAAGCTGGGTATCCTCCCGCAGAGCTCAACATTCCCCGCAGTATACATGTATTCTTAACAAGCATCCCCGACAGTCTTGACCTAAAGATTGTTTCCCGACGGTATATCAAACATTCAGTGGAGTTACTTCCAATACATCTCAAAACTTCCCCCCAGAGGGTCCAATCCAGTTTCCCCAGGAAAAGTTGGAATCCATCTCCCCAGGCAATAAGCTTATTCCCAGTAGATTCTGGAAGCTTATCCTCGCAGAGCACGAACGCGTCGCCCGGCTTTATTCAAAGAGTTATTTCCCTACCAGGATATAACTGGGTTATCCTCAGCCAAAAGCCGCGGAAAGAGCGTCCTCGACGAAGCCTTCTTATCCCCAGCGAAGTCTATTAGCACTTCCAACACAGCAAAGATATCCCCAGCGAAGTCTATTAGCACTTCCAACACAGCAAAGATATCCCCAGCAAGCTATTATCAACTCAGCAAAGTACCTCTATCCCCACAGAGTATTGCTCCCCAGCATGGTCGCTAGAGTATTTTTCTCCCCACAGAATCTTCCACTCGCCAAGTTTATTCCACAATGGAGTCATCTTCTCCTACCGGTATTCTTGCAGTTATCATCCCCGGCGGAAGCAAAATTTATTCTTCAACATCAGCCCAGGATATGACTTCCCGGCACCCGTCAAAGATTTACTTTCCTAAACGAAAACATACATTCATAAAACCTCACATACATCATTATAGCATGCATAGACGCATCGTATCATACAAATCTCATTTATATTGAGAACATCATTTCTTGATCCATATCATGCATTGCATATGACTGACCTTTACCTTTCAGGAAAGATGCAGTTGAAATTCTCAATCATATTTCAAGACCTAGGCCGGTTCAGTTAATCGACTCAAAAGATTTCTTATCCAGTCCAAGGCCTTCTCTAGTCCAGCTAAATCGACTCCCAACAGATTTTTCTGATGAAGACTCAGTAGAAGTTATCCCAAATGGTCCCCTCTCCGACGGTGAGTGAGGTGGTAATTCCTTTTCAGATGTTTCCCTCTCCGACGGTGAGTGAGGTGATAGTCTCCTATGGTCCCCTCTCCAACGGTGAGTGAGGTGGTAATTCCTTTTCAGATGTTTCCCTCTCCGACGGTGAGTGAGGTGATAGTCTCCTATGGTCCCCTCTCCAACGGTGAGTGAGGTGGTAATTCCTTTTCAGATGTTTCCCTCTCCGACGGTGAGTGTGAGGTGATAGTCTCCTATGGTCCCCTCTCCGACGGTGAGTGAGGTGGTAATTCCTTTTCAGATGTTTCCCTCTCTGACGGTGAGTGTGAGGTGATAGTCTCCTATGGTCCCCTCTCCAACGGTGAGTGAGGTGGTAATTCCTTTTCAGATGTTTCCCTCTCCGACAGTGAGTGTGAGGTGATAGTCTCCTATGGTTCCCTCTCCAACGGTGAGTGAGGTGGTAAGTCCTTTTCAGATGTTTCCCTCTCCGACGGTGAGTGTGAGGTGATAGTCTCCTATGGTTCCCTCTCCAACGGTGAGTGAGGTGGTAAGTCCTTTTCAGATGTTTCCCTCTCCGACGGTGAGTGTGAGGTGATAGTCTCCTATGGTTCCCTCTCCAACGGTGAGTGAGGTGGTAAGTCCTTTTCAGATGTTTCCCTCTCTGACGGTGAGTGTGAGGTGATAGTCTCCTATGGTTCCCTCTCCAACGGTGAGTGAGGTGGTAAGTCCTTTTCAGATGTTTCCCTCTCCGACGGTGAGTGTGAGGTGATAGTCTCCTATGGTTCCCTCTCCAACGGTGAGTGAGGTGGTAAGTCCTTTTCAGATGTTTCCCTCTCCAACGGTGAGTGTGAGGTGATAGTCTCCTATGGTTCCCTCTCCGACGGTGAGTGAGGTGGTAATTCCTTTCCTTATGGTTCCCTCTCCGACGGTGAGTGAGGTGGTAATTCCTTTCCTTATGGTTCCCTCTCCGACGGTGAGTGAGGTGGTAATTCCTTTCCTTATGGTTCCCTCTCCGACGGTGAGTGAGGTGATAATTCCTTTCCTTATGGTTCCCTCTCCGACGGTGAGTGAGGTGGTAATTCCTTTCCTTATGGTTCCCTCTTCGACGGTGAGTGAGGTGGTAATTCCTTTCCTTATGGTTCCCTCTCCGACGGTGAGTGAGGTGGTAATTCCTTTCCTTATGGTTCCCTCTCCGACGGTGAGTGAGGTGGTAATTCCTTTCCTTATGGTTCCCTCTCCGACAGTGAGTGAGGTGATAATTCCTTTTCAGATGGTTCCCTCTCCGACGGTGAGTGAGGTGATAATTCCTTTTCCTATGGGTCCCTCTCCGACGGTGAGTGAGGTGATAATTCCTTTTCAGATTATAATTTCCTATTGGTTCTCTCCCCGACGGTGCGTGAGATGATAATTCCAACTCAGGTTTTTCTCAAAACGTCCGCTTTTGAGATTATAATTGCCTGTTGGTTCTCTTCCCGATACTGCGAAGATGGTAATTCCCACCAAGATTTTTTTCAACGAACGTTGTTGAAGTTAAAGTCACCCAAGGTTCTCTTACCGTTCATGCTAAGGTAGTAACCATCCCTGGTTCATTCATCATCTTGTGAAGCTCCAGACTCAGCTCCTGTAACCAGTCAGGACATATCTATATCAAGCATCTGAAAACCAACTCCTGCAACATGTCAGGTACTCATTTTTCTGTTTTGCAGGTACGCAAGTTCTCGCTAAGAAATCTCTTATGCGATCAACGTCCAGATGGCATCTATAAGCCCATCATCCCCCATCAATCTCCAAATGGCATCTATAAGCCCATTTCTATCACATTGCTACTATGTGAGCGCAAATTTCTGGGAACTCTAGTGTTCAATCATCTTCCACCCTCGGATTACGAAAGGCACGTCAGCCAATCTGCATCCTCAGGTTTAAGAAGATTGAACAGGGGCAACTGTTGTACCCCAAAATTTGCCCTCTCATATTTCTCAAAAAAACATTTCAAGAAAAATTCACAAGTCCAACCTGGCGCGTCATATTCAGGTATTCTTTCGCCAAGATATCTCTGATAACGTATTCTCAAATTCAGGTTCGGCTCAAGAGTCAATTCTTTAAAGAAGGTATCCGAATGTGTGAGTTTTCTCGAAGAAGTATGGTGAAAAAAAGTGTGCTGAAAGTGCAGTTTTTACGCGCTAAAAAATTCATAACTTGAAGATCGTGGCTTGTTTTGAACCCGTTCCGGTGGCCAAAATTCCGTCTTAACATTATCTACGTTTTCATCTCTCACGGATGGAAGCCAATTTCGATCAGAAGGTCTTCAAAAATGTGGATTTATCAAGTATTTTCGTGCAGAAAATTTGTGACAGAAGTTTATTTCCGTCATGTTCAAAAAATCATAACTTGGTCGATTTTCATCGTATCGAGCTGATTCCAGTGCCAAGATTTCACAAATTGAGTTGGCTACATTTTCACAGAAGGTATTGAGTTCAAACGGTATTCAAAAGGCCTTCATTTTTTGCTCAGAGTGCGTGACACGCTGAAAATCCTGAATGCTGAATATTATTTCATCTGAGCCGAAACTTCGAAAATTCATAACTCGGTCAATTTTTATCGGATTGGACTCATATTTTTACACAAGGTCACTGACTCATAGATCTACAACTTTGCTTCAAAAGTCGAGACCAAATTATGCACCAATCAATACCAGTTTTTTATTGAAGAACGTGTCAGAGCCGACACTGGAGCCCAAAATAAGTTTGTCTGAGCTGAAACTTCAAAAATTCATAACTAATTCACCGTTTATCCGATTGAGTCGATTTTCGGACAGGAGTTAGTTCTCGATGTCGGCTACATTTTGTTTTCACATTTCAACTTCAAAAAATGCACTTAAGTCCCTGCGATTTAGCCTGGAAAGTGACGAATTCAAGTGAATATTGTAGGCCCAATTGCACATTCAAAGCCCATTTTCTTTACCCTAATTTCCACTATATAATCACCTTCTTGTCACACAAAAAAGGGGAAGAGAAACAGGAAAAAAAAAAGAGGAGAAGAGAAAAAGAGAGAAAAAACCTTGCCACAACACTGTTGGAATATCAAACTCTTTCAAGAACCCTAAAACCTTGAAATCCTTATTACAAATCCCTCTCTCACTACAAACAAAGCCATCTCAGTTACAAACCAACACCTCACTATTTCTCCAGTAAGGATAAGGCTGGCTTGATCTCCATGATCCTAATTTTCCAGTAAGGCATAAAAGCATTCAGGCCACTGATTTTCCAGTAAGGGTAAGATTGATTTGATCTCCATGATCAAAAGGGTATAATCATTCATACATGCCATGTTGTGCCTAAACATTAAATTTCTTCATATATTGGCTTTATTTGCATTTTATGATTTTATTTAATGTTTTCATGAGATTCAACACTGCAGATTTAGACAGGATCCCATGCAGGTTCATTAAGGGACGTTGAGGCCAAAAGCCAAATGACCAAAAGTCAAAAGCCAAATGGCCAAATGGCCAAAAGCCAAAAGCCAAAAGGCCAAAAGTCAAAAGTCAAATACATGGCGAGACAGACATTGAGGCCAAAACGCAAATGGCCAAAAGCCAAAAGCCAAATGGCCAAAGTAGAACAATTTATGTATGATGAGGTCAGAACACAAATGGTCAAACCACTCCAATTCACCTCCAAAAAGGGGACAGAAACCCCCCAAGGTATTGTATTTTTTTTCTTTTCCTTATTTTATTTATTTCAATTATTTCTTTTTTTAATTAATTCCTTTAGTTTAACTTATTTTCATAAAATATAAAAAATAGTAAAAAAACAGAAAAGTCATAAAAATCAAAATATATTTATTTAATTAATATTTTTTGTAAATAAATTTCACTAATAATTAATTATTTATTTTTATAAATCAAAATTGCATGTAAATAATTAGATTAATTTTAGGTTTAATTTTAACATGTTTTTCTTAATAAATAAAAAAAATTAGAATTAGGGTTCATATTTTAATTTCACTTAATCTTTCTCATAAAAATACATAAAAAACATAAATACAAAAAATCTCAAAAAACAATTTCTTTTCATTTTTATTTTATTAATTTAATAATCATTTAATTTAATTTCATTAAAAAGGGTCCAACGCCCTCGTTTCCAATTCTAATTCCTATTCGCGCATTTTATTTATTTCCTTCTTTTAAATATTTATGTAACTCTCCCAAAGCCTTGTAAACTTAATTTCTCGCACTTTATTTTATTTCTTTATTTACTTTCCGTCAAATCGGGTCCTGGATTTTAATTTGGCGATGTGGACCCGCGCCTTTGTAATAGTTTAGAACTTTTAATTTCCGCAACTTTTTAACTGTTAACAAATGCATGCAAGAATGAATGACAAAAATAAAAACAAACGCATAGATCACTTTGACAAAAGAAAAATACAAATGAAAACGACACACAAATCGCACACACCACCCCTAGGGTACGCCTCACTGTTGCCTTGCCTCGAAAGGTGATCATCGAGTAGAGGATGTCTTAGTAAGTCCTCATGATCCGGGAACCTGGCATGAGGGTAGCTTCTAAGGTGTCTTCCCATTGCTCTGGTGATCACCATGTCCCGAACCTCGAATTGACCCGAACACCTCCAACGGTGGTGCTACCTACCTCTCAATGGTGGGATGGCACTACTTTAAGGGACATTTACACAGACGAATTCCTTAGGGTAGGTAGGTTCTCGTAGATACTTGCTCTAATTCAAAACAAAACAAATCAAAAATACTTTTCACACCAACACATTTTCAAAAAGCTTTCGAAAGCAACTTTTCAAACACTCTTGAGGACCGATACAAGAGTCGAACTGGAATTTTCAAAGAAACTTTTTTAAAACCCACAATTGAAAAGCAAACAAACCATTTTTGAAAACACAAATGAGCAAGTATCTAAGAGCCCATGGATAACCATGGATAGAAAGGATGCTAATACCTTCCCTTTCTATAACCTACCTCCCGAACCGAGAGCAATCTCTTTAAGGAATTTTTCTGTGCTTTTGTCCTTTCCATTTGGAGAAAATAAAAGACGGTGGCGACTCTTGCTTACCGCGACATTTCGCGAACCAGCGTTAAACAGTCAGTTCCAGATCCACCGATCACAGTAACCAACTTCCGTCAACCATCATGGTGGAAGAGAAGCAAATTGTTATGAGAAGAATGTTTTCCATAGAAAAAGAAGAAGTTGGCAAAAAGGATCAAAAAGACCCAACAAATGACAAAGACATACTCACTGATGACTTTGCATCAAACGAAGAATCTTTCCTCAACATCAGTTGCAATATGGTCTCAGTTCTTCCCCATGAGTATGATCAAATAACTGAAGTTAAAGAATCAGAGGAAGCATACGAGGTTGAGATGGCAAGACACAAGCTAGTATGTTACTATATCTTGAATAATGGAGCTATCGAAGAACAAAATGCGTTCTTCGAACAGACTGATCAAGGAATGAAGAATCATCTTAAACCCTTGTTCATAAGGGGAAAGGTGGAAAGCGTGGAAATCAATAAAATTTTGGTAGATGGTGGAGTTGCGGTGAATTTATGCCCTAATTCATGTTGAAAAGAATTGGAATGTTAGACACTGATATCAAGCACCACAACATGGTGCTTTCAAATTATGAAGGTAAAATAGACCACACTTTAGGAGTGGTGCATGTGGATCTGATTGTGGGTTCAATTACAAAACCCATTATGTTTATGGTTATTGCAGCGAAGATAAATTACAACTTATTGCTAGGACGTGAATGGATCCATGGTATAAGGGTAGTACCTTCCTCAATGAATCAATGAATATCAATATGGAGAGATGACGGAATTTTCGAAAACATTAAAGCAGATCAGAGCTACTACATGGTATAAGTTAACCATGTAGATAGAAGGAACTTTGATAGGAATTTGGCCAACATTGGGCCATGCAATCCTGCTAATGATGCATATTCACCTAACAATAATGCTCTTTACTTACTTACTCTATATCCCACTCATGGATTCCAATGGGATATGGAAAAAATTATGGGAGAAGAAGTTGATATAGAATGAGTTCCAGGAGTACGGCCAATCGGTTGGGCTGACGAAGACATTGATAATGTCTGAGTCCTAATTCTTCAAAAATATTTCGGCTTATTTGGCCAGAAATAAATTGAAAACAACTTTAGAGGCCGAAGTAAAGCACATGGTTGTCGAAGCCAAAGATGAAGCATCCCATGCTAAGGAACTGGGGTGGATTTCAAACCAAAACCCCATAATGAAGAAACACCCTTTAAAGGAAAAGACCAGAGGCTAGATGTAATATACGACAAAGAGCCTCTGGGATTTGAGAAGGATCTAACAACGTTAAATGCAAAGATGATGGCACAGGACCCTCTCGAAGAAGTGAACCTGGGTGAGGGATCCATCAAAAGACCCACCTATGTGAGTGCAAAACTCAATCCAAAAATGAAATCCAAAGTAATCTAATTTCTAAAAGAATACAAGGATTGTTTCACTTGGGATTACGAGATGCCTGGTTTGAGCAGAGATTTGGTCAAACTGAAGATGCCTATCAAGGATGGAAAGAAGCCCATCAAGCAGACCCCAAGAAGGTTCGCACCAGAAATTCTCTCAAAGATAAAGGAAGAGATCTAAAGACTCTTCCATTGCAAGTTCATCCGGACCACAAGGTATGTCGAATTGATTACAAATATCGTTCCTGTTATTAAGAAAAATGTATCTCTTAGGGTTTTCATAAATTTTCGAGATTTGAATTCTACAACCCCAAAAGATAAATATCAATGCATGTGGCAGAAATGTTAATTGATTCAGCCGCAGGCTTCGAGTATCTTAGTATGCTTGATGGATACTCTGGATACAATAAAATTTTCATTGTTGAAGAAAATGTACCCAAGACAGCTTTTCGATGCCCTGGGGAATTAGGCACCTATGAATGGGTAGTCATGCCTTTTGGTATAAAAACTACGGGGGGGACTTATCAGATATCAATGAATTCTATATTTCATGACTTTATTGAGAATTTCATACAGGTGTACATTGATGATATAGTAGTAAACCATTGAATTCTCTAATACTGTCGGGTAGATGATCATAGGTCTTCCTTCAAATGGTGGAATCAGAATTAGAGGTTCTTGGAGGTACTCTTTGATTTTGTCGAAGGCTATCTGATAATCATCGTTCCACTTCATTACTTTATCTTTCTTTAGTAACTTGAAGATTGACCCACGGGTAGCGGTCAAATGGGAAATAAATATGGAAATATAGTTCAATCGTCCCAGGAAGCCTATGACTTCCTTCTTAGTACGGGAGCTAGAATTTCTTGAATGGCTTTAACCTTGGCAAGGTCAACTTAAATACCTTTACCACTGACAATGAAACCTATGAGTTTACTGGATCTTACCCTGTATCAGATGAAAGCCATATGGATTACCTTTGTCAGTCATTTGAAAGGATGAGAAAACATGGTTTGAAGATGAATCCTCTTAAGTATGCCTTTTTTGTGTAGACTAGTGATTTTTTGGGCTTTGTGGTCTATAAGAAGGGAATATAAATTAATTAAAACAAGACGAAGGCTATTATGGAAGCAAAAGTACCATCAACAAAGAGAAAGTTACAGTCATTTATGGGAAAGATAAACTTCTTAAGAAGGTTTATTTTGAACCTAAGTGGACGCACTCAAGCATTCTCTCCACTTTTACGTCTAAAACAAGGAGGTTTCGACTGGAAATCAGAGTATCAGGAAGCGTTCGACAATATTAAGTAATACCTTGTCCACCATCCTATCTTGTCACCTCCTTGTAGAAATAAGTGTATGATTGTATATATCTGCATCAGATGTTACTATAGGCAGTATGCTTGCATAAGAGGATGAGAATGACATCAAAAGAGCCATCTATTACCTATTGGAGTGATAAAATGGAAAGCAACAAAAGTTTTGGAAATATTTATCCGGGAATTTATCGTGTCCACTGAGATTGGTTATTGAATTTTCGTTCGAAAATTTCTCGCGTTTATGAGTTTGGGAAAAGAATGGGTTTGTTTGTAAGGTTCGGGAATTAAAAGTTATAGACATAAAAATAATTTCATTCTTCGATTAGTAAAGAACTCTCGAGTTTGTATTTAGTCTACCCTATCAAATACTTACTTACTACCCAGTTGCACTTAACCTTAAATACTCGTCAATATCATCACGTATCGCTCACACAGAGGTCATCTCTAACACAAAGTGAGATATCAACCATATCGCTCTATGTCGACGATCTCTCAGCACAACATAAACAACATGGAGGCATTAAGAGTCGATACCTAAATGATTACTAAGCCTAAATCTATCTCTAGAATCTAAGCCTAGTAGATATTCATCCTAAGTCTGGATTCAATCTGTCCATCTCTGCAACATCTTAAACCCAAACCCTTAGCAAGCTAAAAAGGATAAACATCAATAAAGATTTGTAAATAAAGTTTCATACAACACCATAAGCAATAAATATACATATAATCAAGGTAAAGTTACATACAAAATACAACAAATAATGGTTACAAAGAGAGGAAGAGGAGAGAAAACCAAATTTCCCGCGGTGTCAACACGATCCATCAAGCTTCCGACCCCAGATCATCCAATTGCAAGCCACAAATGTTGTTTTCTAAGCTCTGAATATCAAAGAATGAAGGTGATGGAGTTTGGGAACAAATACCTCAAAAACATAACCTAGAAAATGACTAAAATCTGTTTTTATAAAACTATTCTTAGAGACCGCGCTAAGCGGGCTGCGCAATATTTACACGCTAAACCGACCTAAACCACGCTAAGCTGGCTTCAAAACTTTGGTTCTGCCAAAACAGTAAACGCAAGTAGTGCACTACTAAATATGTTGAGCGCCACTCGCGCTTAGCGGCCTTCTGCGTACTAACCGGGCTCTCCTGGACAACAAGTCCTAAAATTGATCTTTTATTCTGGAAACACGCATCCGGAGCTATGCCTTTGACACCTTATTCCTCGCTGCTCCAAATATGCGACAAATACCTACAAAATAGATCAAAACTATCAAACGGTACACTATTTACATAAAAACACAATTATTTGCAAAGTAAACATATTTACAAACAAAGCGAGGAATTATTCAAAGAATATTAACAAAAGTATCGATAAGTGCAACAAAACTTATATACAAAAATAGCTACAATTTATACCTATCATTACCTCAGTCGAGTACTAAATGATGCAGAAACTAGATGTAGTACTGGAGAAAAAGTTGTGTCATTGTTTGTACTTTTCATGCACCAAGTTGAAGTATTATATAAAGCTTGTTGATGTCTATGTTTCTTCACATTTTGATGTTATTAAACATATGCTTTCTAAACCAATCCTACATAGTCGAATTGGCAAGTGGGCACTTGTTTTAGTTGAATATTCCTTGACTTTTATGCCTTTAAAAGCTATGAAAGGGCAAGTAGTATCTAACTTTATAGTAGATCATGCAATGGTGAAAAGTCCTCAAAATGTTGTGGAGTTAGAACCTTAAAAATTATTCTTTGATGGTTCCACTCATAAAGATGGAACTGGAGTTAGAATATTAATTATTTCTCCTAATAAAATTTCAACCAAGTTCAAGTAAAAGGTCGAATTCCCTCCTTGTTCGAATAAAGAAGCTGAATATGAAGCTTTGATAGCAGGACTTGAAGCTTTGTTGGAATTGGGGGAAACTAGAGTCAAAATAAGAGGTGATTCCGAACTAGTGATTAAACAAATAACCAAGGAGTACAAGTGCATAAAAGAAAATCTGGTAATGTACTTCGTGGTAGAAAATAGATTGCTTCAAAGATTTGAGTATGCTAATATTAAACATATTCCTAGAGTGAAGAATTAGGAAGAAAATGACTTAGCCTAAATTGCTTCAGGATACAAAGTGTCAAAAGAGAAGTTGGAAGAGTTAGTCGAAATTCGTGGAAAGGTGCTAGCTACTAAATTGTCTCCAACAGATTTAAAACATACAAGGTTGGTATATAGAAATGAAGTACATTTATAAGTAATGGTCATAGATAGCTTAACATATACAAATTAGAGAAGCCCAATAATAGGCTATTTAAAAGATCCAACAGTAGATACAGAAAGAAAGGTTAAGTGTCATGCATTAAGATATATCTTATTAGGTAATGAATTATTTAAGAAGACACCAGAAGGAGTCTTACTCAAATGTTTAGGAGAAAGTGAAGCATACTTGGCGTTGTCGAGTGTACATGGTGGGTCATGTGAAGCACATCAAGAAGATCACAAGATGAAGTGGCTCTTGTTCCATTAAGGCATGTATTGGCCCTCCATGTTGAAAGATTGCATAGAATTCTCCAGGGGATGCCAAGGTTGTCAAGTTCATGCAGGTATTCAACATACCCCTACAAGTGAATTGCATTCGATCATTAAACCTTGGCCCTTTAGAGGTTGGGCGCTAGATTTGGTTGGAGAGATTCAACCAGCTTCATCCAAAAGACAGAGATACATCCTAGTAAGGATTGATTATTTTACAAAATGGATTGAAGCAATACCTTTGTTAAATGTGGATCAAGAGAGTATTGTCGAATTTATTCAAAGGCACATAATCTATAAGTTTGGGATACCAAAAATGATAACAATTGATCAAGGGTCAGTCTTTACTGGTCGAAAGATACAAGAATTCGCTAAGGAAATGGGATTTAAATTATTGACTTCTACACCTTATTATTCTCAGGCGAATGGACAGGTCAAGGCCACAAACAAGGTAATTATTGGTTTAATAAAAAGACATGTAGGGATAAAACCAAAGAATTGGCATAAGACTTTGGATCAAGATTTATGGGCTTGTCGAACATCTCCAAATGAAGCAACAAACATAACTCCATTTCGTTTGACTTTTGGGCATTATTCAGTTCTTCCAGTGGAGATATATTTACAGTCAGTAAGAATTCAGAGGCAGAACGAAAATCCTTTTGACTATTATTGGGAAATCATGGTGAATGAACTAGTTGATCTGGACGAAGAAAGGCTACATGCTTCATAGGTTTTGAGAAGACAAAAAGAAAGAATAACTAGAGCATACAATAAAAGAGAAAGAGCAAACATTGGTCTTGAATTCCTCTTTGGCATTAATAAATTCTTTTCTAAGTTGTTCAACTTTATTGGTTGAGTCAAGGGCTTTCAACCATGCAGTCTCTTGAAGAGTTTGTTTTTCTTGAAGCTTCAAAGCTACATCTTAATCCCTAAGGAAATCTACATTGATTGTGTTGATCAGAGTAGTCACATCCATCTGGACTTCAGCAGTCTCATAAAGACAAGTGACTAGATCAATTTTATTTATTAACTTCTTAAGTACAACACTTGCAGTGGCATTATCCTTCAAGACTTCGAACAAGTCAGCTTCAAAGATTTTCTCTTTGATTTTTTGGAAAAGTTGTTCATTGGTTTCAGCTCGATAACTCCCACTCGAAGCCGCAGATGGACTAGGGCAAGTCTTTTGGACAAATGGCGCCCTTTTTGCCATCATTAGTCTTACATACTCAAGAGGTTTATTCTTCTTCAAAGCATCCAGTGTTTCTTGAGAAAGTTTTATGGAGGTATTTATTTAAGCTTTTCGATTTGTAGGAGTAATTTTATCTTGGGAGTTGACTTGAGCACAAGGTTCCTTATCTTCTTCTCCTTGAGTTTCTTTTTTTCCTGCTACTTCTTCATCTTCAGCAAAGTACTGTGCAATTTCATTATCAGTAAGAGGTTCATCATCATCAAGAAGATCATCAATGAATTTAATCTTTGACTTCTTGGTTTGTAGAAGAGTGGGAGGAGTGTCTTAATCATCTTCGACCTCCACTAAAGTGTCATTTGTGGACTTTCTTTTGTGTGGAGATTTTGGAGGTAATTTACTAGCCTGGAAAAGTAATACTGTTAGAAAAGTAATATAGTACAAAAAGAAGATAAAATTTCGAATGATACCTTTGATGCTTTTGATTTCTTGGTGTCTGGGGTAGTGCTTTTTATTGAGATGTTGGTTGGTTTGGAAGCTGCAGTTGAACCTGTCTTTGAACTAGGTTGTTCTTTCTTGGTATTTTTCTTTTCGATGGCTAGAAGAATGTACATGATAATATTGGTTAGTACTAGATATAAAAGAAGCAACAAAGGAAATCTAAATGACCAAGGAAATCTGTTTGTTCCACACCTTCACCTCTTAGAGAAATAATGGAGATAGCTGTCAAGTCATAGTGAAGGAAGCCTTTGAAACTGTCCAAGGTATTCTTAGTCGAAACCACTCGATTAGTAGATTTTTGAGACTCTTGTTTTAAAAAAGTTAAGATAATCAGCAAAAACGAACTCGTTTGGGTAAGGAGGATAAGAATCCCGACCAAAATTAGCGCTAGACAGTTTTGGAAATTTTGGTGGTTGAAGTTTGAAAGCTAAGTCATATCTATGTTCAGATGTGACACAAGGAGGAATGTTTAAATGAGGAAGCCTTTTGGTAAATTTCTCTTTTAAAGTTTGGGCTGCGTTGAAAGTGGTTCGACTAAGGTTAGTTGGATCATAGACAGTTTCAAAGTACTTTTGAAACCCCTGGAATTCCTTGATATGCGTGTGCTTACCTTTGTGGCTTATATCCTGCATGGATGCAAAAGCTTTCATCAGATGATGGCTGAGAAAAATGGTATTGAACATATTCTTTGAATAGAAATTTTTCCACCAAATATCAAAGCCCTTCGAGCAGTATAAAGACGTGTGAAAAGGAATAGGATTGAATTCTGCAAAGTAGACATGATAAGCCATATGTTCTTCCCAGTCTGAGAAAAAGAACTTCATCCATGTTGTGCAAAGTTCACGTTTTCTTCCAAAGATAGGCTCTGGGATTAGTTGGCAAATCCTAAATTATCGAGACACAAAATTGGGTTGTAGGTAAGCATGCAGATATTGCTTTTCACAAGCATTATCCTCGAAACAATCAATCTAGGGATTAGAAAGGCTCTCCAGATGTCAACAATATCTGTATCTTCAGGCGAAATGTCAAAGAGAGATTTGGTGAACCATTTAGGGCCACGAGTCCTATTGGAAAAAGGAGCCGTCAAAGGAATGAAAATATGTCGTTTGGAAAACATCATGACATACTTAGTGAAACACTCCCCAAATTTCTTTCTGTCATCATCAGGAGTCAGTCCAAGCAGTCTTGTTCCTTCAACAATTCGATTTTGGATTTCAGGATCTTCGTGGTTCACTGTGCCAAAAGTACTGAGAGGTGGTTCGAATGTTGCATTAAGCCACAATTAGAGAAGCCAATATGGGCCAACTAGGAGTAAGTATGTGCCTGCCTTGTATTCTTTCATTTTGGAAGTAGCGGATTCAAGGCTTTCATATAACCCAGTGAAAATTAACTCACTAAGCCACACTTTCTACCAAAGTGGAGATGGTTTTCTAAAGTAAGGAATCTTTTGGAAAATTTTAAAGATTTCCAGAAAAAGATACACCTTGATATCTAAAGATCAAGGAAATCTATGTGTTCAATGTCAGACACTTCGTCTCCTTCAACATGGTAAGGATTCATGTATTTGATAAAGGCGGCGTTTTCGACGACAAAGTTTATGGTGTTCTCCTCCTGTTGATAAGGATCGAAAGTTTCTCCAGTGGGTGAGAGTCCAATAACAGCAGCCACATCGAAGAGAGTGGAGGTTATAATTCCGCATGAGAGATAGAAAATATTGTAAGTACTATCCCAAAAGTACAATGAGGACATCAACATAGGTTGGCAATAACTAAAACCTATCTTCGACATTTGAATCAAGTCGAAGATGCCTAAGTCTTTCCAGGTTTTGGATTTTTCCTTTTCAACTTTAGCTTGCCAAGCAAGATATTGTTTATCTGCTACAGGGAAAGACCTAAAAGGTCTAAAGTTCTCAGTTACATAGTCGAACTGAAAGGGTTTATCCTCAATTATAGGAACCGAGAGAGGCTCTTTTTGGATTTTCTCTACAAATGATTCTGCTAATTGTTTATCAAGATTGTCATTCTTTTTCCTCTTAGGGGGATCAACTTTATTGACAATGGGTTTTGTATCATAGTAATCTGGAAAAATTTTCTTAATTAGTTCTAAACATGAAGAGGATAACATATAAGCCATATACCCTAGGGTTTTATCAGCAAGGGTAAATGAATTATTACCTGAGAAGCATAAATAGCTTGTTGTTCAAAAGAAACATGTGGTGTTGGAACCAATTCTTGATTTCCAACGAGAAAGGGTTTTGTGATATGGTGAATCGATTGAAATGTAGCATCATTGTTGTTCTTCACTTCCTTGTTCTTCACATTCTTATCAGATTTGCTACCTTTTTTGGATGGTGTCATAGTTGAAAGTTCAAATTTTGGACGATTGAATTGAGAAAGAGAAAGCGTAAGTTTTTGAAAACCAGAGGTTAAGAAGATGAAAAAGTGTGTTTGAGGAAGAAGAAAAGTATTTATAGCTAGAAAGTATTTAGTTATATTTTAAATATTTGAGTTAGTGGGACACATGGTGATTTTTGATAAGTTAAAAAGAAGGTTACTTATTGAAATGCCACATTGGGAACCTACTTCAGTAGAAATGATGGAATTGCTGCAGACACGTCTTGATTATACGTTTTGGAAAAGTGAATCAGGATTGTTCTGACGTCATAGCAGTTAATGATCATCATGAAGATTGTTTGTCCGTCGAAATATAATTGTTTTGTAAAAAATGTATGTTTCTCCAAGTATGTCAAAACACACATTTACTGGGGATAATTTGTTGACTGGGAATTTCGACTTCATGAGCTCTTAAGCTGAAATGATATATTTTGAGAAGAATGTAGGTCGAAAGAAAGTATGAAGGAGTCTCTATGAAGATTTCAATGGATGAAGAGCTGATACGAGTTTTATTTTGTTAAGTGTTGGTGAAAGGTTCCTATGCGAACCATTTGGGATTTAAACTATTCGAAGTATCATATTATGTGTTTCGGCCGTTATGTTTGGTGCTTCGAAGGAAAAGGAATTTTTTTTCAAATTTTAAAGTTTGATCTTATCCAAAGAGACACGTGAAAGCAAAAGGTTCGAAAGCACGTGCAAATATCGAATGTGGCAATATTTTATGAAGAGACCGTTTTGGTTGAATTAGTATAAATATGGGTCTTAATGTTAGGATTCAGTGTGTTCACATTTTTGTACAAATTACTCTAAATTACTCAAAGTACCAACGTTCGAGAAACGATTTGTGAGAATGTACGTATGATACACCAATTTTATATTTATTATCATTCAACTTTAATTGAAGTTTTATACATTTACTTTAAATTTCAGTCGAAATTTTTTTACATTCCAGTCTTTACTTTATTGCATTACATTACTGCATTCAACATAATAATTGAAATTAACATTGTTTAAAAGAATAAGAATGTTGTCGAAAATATTATTTGTTTCCATAAACAGAAGTTTGATTAAGAACACATGTACTTAGAATCAATCTGGTCAATCCTACAAGTTATCATTTTTTATTCAATTTAAAAGACTAGCGATTATTTATCAAATTTCACGGTAAACAATATTACAATATATTTTATTTTATTTTTCTATCTGTTAGTTTTAGTTTAGGTAGATAGTTTACTGTTTTTCCTACTTATTAGGAAAGTTAGTTTTTCTCATCTAGCATATATACTCCTCTGGACCTTTCTCATATCAAATAATATTTTTCCTTTTTCTTGTGATGTTGGATATACACCAATCTTAAGACTAGTGTCCGAACAAAATCCAAAAATGTGTGATTGTTTTCCTTAGTTGGCGGTTGTACTCGGTCCATCCTAAAATGTGGAACCTCATAATGTAGTACTTAGTCTTACTTTACTATATATTTGACTTGTTATAGAATTAGTTGAATCCTAAATCCCAATCACTGAGTTGTTACCTTGGATGTAGGATTGTTTCTTTACCTACCAACTTAGACTTCATGATCTTTAACCATCGAGGCTATAGCTAGATGTTTAGGAGAAAGAAGATGGATATGTAGCACTAAGAAGAAGGTGATTAGATAACCTAGGTATTTAAAAGACACAATGTGTTTTGACAAACAATGGATAATGATTGTTTTAAGTTTGCCAAAGGATTTTTGGATATATGCCAAAACACGTTAAATGGTGAGAAATGTTGAACCTTGAAATGTAAACTTGTTGGCTCCAACACCTTACTATGTCTATGAAAATGGGCAAATCGAATCCATAAACCAAAATCCTGATCAGTTTAATAACAAAACATATAAACCATTAAATCTCAAAATTGGCACAAGACTCACAATTAAATTTTGAGGGCTTATAAGAATTCATCTAAGAGGGAAACACAAACTACACCCTTCAAACTGGTTTATGTTCAAGATGTCGTGCTACTTGTCGAATTAAATTTACAATCTATTTGGTTGAAAAAATAAAATAAGTTGCATCTTCAAGATTATTAGAATATAGTGGGTGATAAATTGATGGGATAATTATACGCCCTCCTGTTATTTGGACGAGATTTAGTTTTGGTCTTCTAAAATAATTTTTTTTATGATACGCCTCTTATAAATTAAATAAACCATTTTCACCATACCCTTTTATTAATTTTGCTGAATGTGTGTATGATAATTTTTTACGCGGTATTTGGAATTGAGTGACTGTGTATTCTTAGTTGAAATTAAAATGAAAGTGGAACCACAATATAAATCTTTCGTTATCACCCCCCGTGAAAAGTTAGGGTTTAGAATTGTGAACTTGCGACAGGAGCTGCTGCAGTGAACGAAGAACACGAAGCAATTGCTGTGAACGGAGAATCTCTGGGCGAATCGTCTCAGATAAGTTCCAAATACGGTCTCTGCAGCTTGATTACAACATGCATTGTAGTTTTTTTTCCTGATATTCAGTATATTATTTCAGAATAAAGTATTGTTTGATGTTGTTTTTCGTCATGGAGGAGAGTTCGTAAAGCTTAGTGATGGTGAAACCATTTATATGGGTGGTGTTTCTACTTTGATTTATGGGGAACACATAGATAAGTGGACTATGCCTCACATTAGAAGCATAGTAAATGGGTGGGGTTACTTAGAAGGATCGTACATATTATGGACGAAAATCACTGACATAGACCCTAATTTTTTTCCAGATTAAGAAGGATGAGAATGCGTATGATTTTACTGCTTATGCTTGTGCAATGCAAGTTGATGGGGAAATGTTTGTGGAATATGATGCAGGTGGAAGTGGAAGTGAAAGTCGTCTCAAGTTTGTTCTTGAGTTAGAGATTAGTGATGAAGAGATTGTTGAAGGGTTGAATGATAGTGAGGATGAAAGAACGACTGTTATTGTTGATGGATTTGATGGTATTGATGTCACTATACCATTTAATGAGGGTCCAGCCATAGCAGGGTTGTTAACTTGTTCAAGTAAGAAGAAATGTGATGATGATGAGGAGTATGTTAATGAAGAGCTTAATAGCTCTGATCCTAATAACTCAGAAGATGAAAAAGGGCCTAAGTTTGAGAAGTTTAAGAAAGATCAACTTAATAAGAATTTTAAGTTTAAGTGGGGTATGGAGTTCAATTCCTTAGATGACTCTAGGGAGGCTATTCGTGAGTGGACAATTTTAAATGGGAGGGAAATAACATTTGTGGAAAATGAGGAGTATAGGGTGAGAGTTGAATGTAAAAAAATGTGGTTTTTTAATGCTTTGTTCTCATGTGGGCCACAAACACACTTATGCCATTAAGACTATAAAGGACACCCACACATGTGCTAGGATTTTGGATAATAGATCTGCAAATTCAAGGTGGGTGACCAAAACTGTGGTCAAGAAAATGCAAACTTCTGACAAAGTAAGGATTTATGATATTATTCAAGATATAAGGCAAAATTATTCAGTGGGTATAACTATGGCAAGAGCATGGAAAGCTAAATTGATTGCAAGAAAAATCATAGAAGGAGATGCAGACAAGCAATATGTAAGTCTGTGGAGATATGCAGCTGAATTGCATAGGGTAAATGCTGGAAATACTGTGAAGATCAACATTGAGAGATCATCACCTAACATCCAACCAAGGTTTAGATCTTTCTATTTTTGTTTTGATGGATGTAAAAAAGGGTTCATAAATTGTTGCAGACTTTTTATTGGGGTTGATGGTTGTCATTTGAAGACTAAATATGGAGGTCAACTATTAATTGTTGTGGGTAGGAACCCCAATGACCAATACTCCCCACTGGCCTTTGGTGTTGTGAAAACAGAAACAAAAGAATTATAGAGGTGGTTTACACAACTCTTAATGGAAGATATTGGAATAGAGAAGAGATATGTATTTATTTAAGACCATCAAAAGGTAATCCTTTTAAATTTCACTAATTTCCAGTTGTATATGATCTCCTAATATTTCACTAATATGTTCAATATTGTTGTAGGGTTTGGTTGCAGTATTTGAAGAAATGTTTGAAGTTAGCCCTATAAATGGACAAGACATGTGGCCTGAGGTTGAAAGTGAAGAGCTCCTACCTCCTAACTTAAAAATTAGACCTGGTAGACCAAGGAAATTGAGAATTAGGGAGACTCGTGAGGAAGGTGCTAGAAGAAGGTTACCTAGTGTTTCCTATAGATCCACTAAATGTGACAAGTTTGGACATAATGTAAAGTCATGCAAGAGCAAGAAACAAGATCCAAATGCCTTGAAAAGAAAGGTGTGTGACTAGTATATTTTGTATATTATGTGTATTTTATGCATGGTTGTAGATTGGTATGTAACTAGTATCTTTTTGCAGAAGAGGGTGAGATCAAGTGTTGATTCAAATGTTGCAGATGTTCAGACTGATACAAGTCAAGGTATTGAAGCTTCTTGTTGTACCCCAATTTTTACTCCTAATATTCTTCTCTAATCCCCACAATTTATTTTTGTATACAACATTTATATCCAAAATACACAAATTTTCAAAGAGGTTCCTGCGTAGTACCGTAGATATTTAGGGTGCTAATACCTTCCCTTTGCATAACCAACCCCCGAACTTAGATCCTCTACCCCTCTTTTTGGGTTATTCGCTCTTTCTCATTCCTTTGGAAACAATAAAGCGCGGTGGTGACTTTTGTTTGATCTGTGCAAGTCAATCCAATGGCTTAGTCTCAACATTTCTACCACTACAGGAAAAAATGGCGACTTCACTGGGGAAAGATCGACCAAATGTTGGTCCATCTCTAAGTGGGTTGAGCCTATCTTTGTTTATATTATGTACGTGCTATTATTTGTTTGTATATTATGTGTTGTATACGTCTGTCTGGATTTTCCTGGTTTTCCGGGTGCATGGTGATTTCTCATAAGTCTTCTACCCAGACTTGGGAAAACTTAAGATAAGACGGACGATATAGTCATGTTAACTTTGAGGGAGTAATCCCAAAAAAGGAGGCATGAGACCCCCCACTTAGTGGAGGCCCCTTTGACTGTAGTATTGTTTACCGAGTAATTGGGAAGATGTGCTGCTTTCAACCTGGGAGCCTGCTGAAGCTGAGGACTGTAGAACCTTTAACCCATCTTGGCCTTTTAGGTATAGTGCATAAGCTATGACGGAGTAATCTGGAAATAGTTATCACGTGATACTACACTCAGACGAATTTTTCCTAAGAATATTACTAATTACCAAGTCAATCGTGACGTTGGTAATATCCTAAGGAAGGATTTAGACTCTGGGAACCTCTTAGAACCTTGTTCGATAGGTGATAAATTGTTATACCATACCTTGTAGGTAGTACCTTTGACCTCATGCTCGTGACGTCAAACCTATGAACCCCCCATGTTTATGATCTTGTGTGTGATTGTTGCATCATGTATTCATGCACCCATGAGCATCCTTTAAAACATGTGTTTCAAGGGACTTAAAAGGTGATTTTTTGCGAATATCTCAGGTACTTTTTGACCATGCATTCTGGAAAAATAAATACTTGGAAGTACAGTTTCAAGGATCCCAAGATAGATGAATTGATGAGTCTAATTCCCAAGATCGAGAGTTCTGCTAATTTTTAGAAGAAGTATGGATCCATTGTGTCTCTCATGAATCTAAAGATGAAGGAGGGTATTCTCTCGACTCTGGTCCAGTTATATGATCCAATGTATTGGTGTTTCACTTTCTATGGTTATCAGTTGATGCCTACATTGGAGGAGTATTCTTACCTACAATGGGGATTTTCAGTTGTAATCCATTTCAAGTTATTATAATGAGATTTTCAATATTTCAAAATGTGTTAGTGCTTTAGTATTTGCAAATTGCCTATAAATATTTGAGTCCCTTGAAATATTATTAACGATAAATAAATCATGCGCATTGCATATCATGCATCATCTTGCACATATTTCTTGCATTTCTGTTCATACCCACGTGTCTTACCGTGTTTCTCTGACTTTGTTCAGTAAGCTGTCTCACTGGTACAATACTCGGGCTAATTCCAGGAAGAAGATGGAGAATCTTGAACAAGAGAATCGCGAGCTGCACGAAGAGGTTACTGCTTTGAAGGCCGGTATGGCCAATCTGACTGCTTTAATGGAATTGTTAGTGGCTGCTTAGAATCAGCCACCACTTGCTCAGCCACAACAAACAACATTTTCTTCTGAAGGACCATTAATTATCGTTTCTATTACTCCAGCTACTACTGCTCAAAACTGTATGCCTCAGGGTTACTCATGGAGAATGCTTGAAAACTTCATGCCATAAGGGTAAAATTTTGATGCTCCACTCGCTCCAGTTGTTCAAGTTGCTGCTACTCTTGTACCTCCTATGGTGCAAATTACTCCTACTGCTAGAAATGAGATCCATTATGTTGCACCTCCTTCTGTGAATGCTATGCCGTTTGTTAATGATGAAGTTTATCGTCTTGTTCCTCCATGTGATCGGTGGATCTGGAACTGACTGTTTAAAGCTGGTTCGCGAAATGTCGCGGAAGCAAGAGTCGCCACCGTCTTTTATTTTCTCCAAATGGAAAGGACAAAAGCACAGAAAAATTCCTTAAAGAGATTGCTCTCGGTTCGGGAGGTAGGTTATAGAAAGGGAAGGTATTAGCACCCTTTCTATCCGTGGTTATCCACGGGCTCTTAGATACTTGCTCATTGTGTTTTCAAAAATGGTTTGTTTGCTTTTCAATGTGGGTTTTAAAAAAGTTTCTTTGAAAAATTTCAGTTCGACTCGTACGTCAGAGTGTTTGAAAAAATTTGCTTTGAAAGCTTTTGAAAAGTGTTGGTGTGAAAAGATTTCAGTTTGTTTTTGAAATTAGAGCAAGTATCCTTGAGAACCTACCTACCCTAAGGAATTCGTCTGTGTAGATGTCCTTAAAAGTAGTGCCATCCTACCATTGAGAGGTAGGTAGCACCACCGTTGGAGGTGTTCGGGTCAATTCGAGTTTAGGGACATGGTGATCACCAGAGCAATAGGAAGACACCTTAGAAGCTACCCTCATGCCAGGTTCCCGGATCATGAGGACTTACTAAGACGTCCTCTACTCGACGATCACCTTTCGAAAGGCAACAGTGAGGCGTACCCTAGGGGTGGTGTGTGCGATTCGTGTGTCGTTTTCATTGATATTTGTTTTTTGTCATGTCATTGTGATCTACGCTTGATTTTAATTAAGTCTATTCATTCTTGCATGCTTATTTAACAGTTAATATTTGCGAGGAAATAAATCTAAGGCTATTACAAATGGCGCGGGTCCACATCGCCAAAATTAAACCGGACCCGATTTGACTGAAAAATAAATAAAGCGAATAAAAGAAAAGTGCGAGAAGTTAAATGTTACAAGGCTTTGGGACATGTACATAATTATAATAAACGACATAAAATAAATGCGCGAAATTAACAGTTAAAAATATGGGCGTTGGACCCTTTTGCAAAAAATTTAAAGTTAATGAAGGATTGAAATTAAAATTTAAAAGAAAATGTTTTTTAGTATTTTTGTATGTTTTTTTAGGATTTAAGAAAAAAGAATTAATTAAAATTAAAATGAAATGTTAAACCTAATTCTAATTATTTTTTAAGTTATTAAGAAAATACTAAGTTTTAACCTAATTTAAATCTAAGTTAATTTACATGCAAAATTTAATTATAGAAAATAAATAAACTAAACATTATTATTGTAAAAAAGGGGAAAATTAAAAAGGAATAAAAAGAATTCATTAAACCTAATTCTACATATTTTTGGATTTTTTATAAAAAAAAGAATTAATGTTGTAACCTAATTAAACTAAATAATTACATGCATTTATTCATAAAAATAATTAAATAAATAAATATTATATTTTTGCCTTTTCTGATTTTTATGATGTTTTTGTATTTTATATAAAAAAGAATTAATTAATTTGATTAAAACAATAAAGCAAAAATAAAATCATAATTGAAAAATAAAAATAAAAAAAATATAGAGAAGCAAACCAGGGGGGGCTTCAGGCCCCAGATGGAGGTGTTGATCCAGTAATTTGGCCCACTTAGCTTTGATCCGTTTGACCTTTTTAGTTTGTGTGCTAGCGCGTTGACCAGCGTCTACCCTATGTCTTGAATCTGAGCCCTTTGATGGACCTGCCAGGACGCGTGGCTGCTTGGATTATGAGGTGTACCATGGAACAACACCACCCCACCTGCGTATGATTATTAATTGAAAAAAAATAAAGGGAAAGGATGAAGACCTGGGATCGAACCCAGGTCATTCACGTTGCAAACCACCACGTGCACCACTGAACCAAGCGTTTTTAATTTAACATATAATAACATATAAATATAATAAATAAAACATAATGTTAGTGGGTTAAAAACGCGCGAGATTCAAAAGAACCACTGGCCGTTGGACACGAGGTCATCTTCTTCAACTTTCCTGAAAAAACACAAATATGAGGCAACGGTTTTCCAGGTGTGGTGTTAGGCTGGCTATGGAAAAATAGCGAATAGCCCTCAAGCGCTCATAAATTGAGCGCGAGGGTTGATTCTCATTCGTCTCATCATGCTTGTTCTCATGGTCTATGTCTTAACCTCCAATTTTGCCTTATTGCAAAAGCCCTCTTTGAACAACCTGTAAACCCTAAAATTTAAGCATGGTAGAATCGCGTATGGCGTGCAAGAATTCAATTAAACACAATGGTTAGTTTCAAAAGCTCATAACAAACATGATTCCATGAATAGAATGCTGAAAAAATGCTTAAAAGATGATATACGAATATCAAATTTTCTCTGTACAGGGAAGGTCCTCGTTACCGATTCTTTGCGTTTGGATGGACGATTTTGATTGGAATGCGTTCAGGGAGGTTTCAGGAAGCTATTGGGATCAAGATTAGGGCTTGAATCGTCCTGTAACCTTGAAATCAGATTTGAGTTTTTTGGACAATTTTTCAAGTTTGTATGGTATTCTTGAGCGCAGCTTTCAGTCTCATGCCATTAGGTTTGTGTTCTAGGTTATGTACTGAGGCAATTAGGTCAACAAAATTGAATAATATCCATGGCATTCAATGATTTGCATATTTGATTTCCTTAAGATCTTTTCCATATCTTTTCATGTGCATTTGGTGTCAATTAGCTCAAATCCAACCAAAACTTGCCTAATTAGGATGTGCACGTGATATTGAGAGTAAAACATGCATGAAAAGATTTTTTAGGTCAAGTTTGATATTTTTCATGTATTTAAATAATTTAAATGAATTAATATAAATAATAATTCAAATAAATAAATAAAAAATGAGAAAATACTTCCCTTTGGGCCAAGTGGTCGTGCACGTGTTTAGAATGATGAATCATGGAAGAAAAATGGGCCCATTAGCATCTTTAGGTCATTTGGATCAATGTTGACTTTTCAAAATATCCAAAAATTTCCCAACTTCCACAAGGCATAACTTGCTCAATTTTTAAGCTTTTCACATGTTCTTGGACATTTCGGAAAGGTCTTTGAGTCCTTTAACCAATGCCTTTGGTCCCATGTCATTTTGATTTACCAATCTCAAGTTATGGTCTTTGACTTAAAGTCCCTTTTTGTTGACTTTTGAAAATGACCTATAATGTTGAAATTGATAACTTTTTGTGAGAGCATTTATTGGACTTGAAGTATGAAGATGAGTTGTAGGAAATGTCTTTCTCTTCAAAATGAGCTTTTGATGGAATTTTTCTGATAATCCATGTGAAAGTTATGCCCTGGTCAATTTCAGTTGACTTTCTCAGCTGTCCAAATATAGTAACTTTTGCATCTTTGATGATTTCTGAGCCAAATTTTGAGAATCATGATCAAGCATTGATCAAATGATGTTTGTGGCTTCAAAATGATATGTTGACCAAAAATTTGAACTTTTGACTGCCAAATGACCATTTTGCCCCTACAGTTGACTGTAGTGCAATTTAGGGTTTTGACTATGCAATTTTGAGCTGAATGCCTTGAAACTTGATATGAGGATACTTGACCATCTTTGTAAGCATATGAGACTTGATTGGGCCTTTGAGAACTTTCAATTCTTGATCAGAACCCAAACCCTAGTTTTGACTGTATAGGAGACAGTTGAACTGCATAACCCTTGGGGAATTTTGTGACCTGACTTGGCAATTTCTTGGAGAATATGGGAGGGCAAATTTTGGGGTACAACAGTTGCCCCTGTTCAATCTTCTTAGACCTGAGGATGCAGATTGGCTGACGTGCCTTTCGTAATCCGAGGGTAGAAGATGATTGGACACTAGAGTGCCCAGAAATTTGCGCTCACATGTTAGCAGTGTGATGGGAATGGGCTTATAGATGCCATTTGGAGATTGCTGGATAGGATGATGGGCTTATAGATGCCATCTGGATGTTGATCGCGTAGGAGATTCCTTAGCGAGAACCTGCATACCTGCAAAAGAAAAATGGGTACCTGACACGTTGCAGGACTTGATTTTCAGATGCTTGGTACAGATGTGTCCTGACTGGTTACAGGAGCTGAATCTGGAGCTTCAAACGCTGATGAATGAACCAGGGATGGTTGCTGTCTTAGCATGAATGGTAAGATAACCTTGGGCGACTTTTACTTCAGCAACGCTCGTTGAGAAAAATCTTGGCGGGAATTACCATCTTTGCAATATCGGGAATAGAACCATAGACCGTTATAACCTGAAAGGGAATCACCTCACTCGCCGTTGGAGAGGGAATCATAGGAAAAGGAATTGTCATCTCACACACCGTTGGAGAGGGAACCATAAGAGACTATCACCTCACACTCATCGTCGGAGAGGGAAACATCTGAAGAAGGAATTACCACCTCACGCACTTGTCGGAGAGGGGACCATAAGAGACTACCACCTCACACTCATCGTCGGAGAGGGAAACATCTGAAGAAAGGAATTACCACCTCACACTCATCGTCGGAGAGGGGACCATCTGAAGAAGGAATTACCACCTCACGCACTTGCCGGAGAGGGGACCATAGGAGACTATCACCTCACACTCATCGTCGGAGAGGGAAACATCTGAAGAAGGAATTACCACCTCACGCACTTGCCGGAGAGGGGACCATAGGAGACTATCACCTCACACTCATCGTCGGAGAGGGAAACATCTGAAGAAGGAATTACCACCTCACGCACTTGTCGGAGAAGGGACCATAAGACTATCACCTCACACTCATCGTCGGAGAGGGAAACATCTGAAAAAGGGATTACTACCTCACACACCGTCGGAGAGGGAACCATAACTTCTGCTGAGTCTTTATCAGGAAAATCTGTTGGGAGTCGATTTAGCTGGACTAGAGAAGGCTCTGAAATATGTTTGAGCATTTTAACTGCGTCCTTCCTGAAAGGTAAAGGTTGGTCATATGCAATGCATGATATGGATCAAGCAATGATGTTCTCAACATAAATGAGATTTGTATGATATGATGCGTCTATGCATGCTATAATGATATATGTGATGTTTTATGAATGTTTTCGTCTAGGAAAGTAAATCCTTGACGGGTGCCAGGAAGTCGCTCCTGGGCTGACATTGATTTTGCTTCCGCTGGGGATGATAGCTGCAAGAATACCGGTAGGAGAAAGATGACTCCGTTGAGGAATAAACTTGGCAAATGGAAGATTCTGCGGGGAAAAAAGATACTCTGACGACCATGCTAGGAAGCAATACTCTGTGGGGAGAGAGATGCTTTGCTGAATCATTGAGAACGACTTGCTGAGGATAACCCAGTTATATCCTGTTAAGGAAATAACTCTTTAAATCAAGCCGGGCGACGCGTTCGTGCTCTGCGAGGGATAAGCTTCCAGAATCTACTGGGAATAAGCTTACTGCTTGGGGAAGATGGACTCCAACTTTCCTTGGGAAACTGGATTGGACTCTTTTTTGGGGAAGTTTTGATATGCTGGGGAAGTGATTCCTTTGAATATTGAGATACCGCCGGGGAACAATCTTTAGGCCAAGACTGCCGGGGATGCTTGTTAAGAACATATATATGCTGCTGCTGGGGGAGTATTGAGATCTACTGGAGGATATTCAATTTCCTTGAGATTTGATAGCTCTGCTTGGAGAAGAATGCACTTTTGTTGGCTCACTCCCTGGGGAATCAGGATGTACTGGTCGCGTTCTTTAGCTGAACCTACCTTGGAGGATAGAACAATTAGACTGCTCAGACAACTCTTTGTTGCCCCTGTTTCTATGAGGGAGGCATTTGTGGGGTGCTGATAGTCGTTGATGGACAAACCTTCTTCTGGTAGGCAGATGGCGGGACATAGTCATACGCTTTAATCCCTAACTTTTGCCTGGACTGCCCTTTCGGGTTTTCAGTCCACCGGGATACCCATTTTTGCCCAAGCCGCCTTTTCAGGTTTTCGACTTGCCGGGTGTACAGTTTTTTCATTTCATCCCTTCATTTTGCCCGAACCCTTTTGGTTCGCCGGGAAGCCCTTATTTTTGCCTAGGTGTGTCAACCTAGCGGGTCTTTGATTATGCGTAGTATTTTTCCGACTATGTCTGTTCTCAGAAAGTAGGGAGTTGCCCCTGTTAGAAGTGTTTTGTCATGCCACCAGAAGGTGTTTGATCAGGCCAGATTCGTTGTTGAAATGCCCCAAGTGACTCAAGCGGAGATTTGCCCCAGGCTATTTGGCCTTTGAGAGATTCTCCGAATCTTGATTGGATTGCCCCAGATGGTAGACCATGATCATGCCGTGCCCCTTGATTGGAGATACTCTTGTTCACTAGGTATTTCTCGTGCGAATTTCCCTGCTGTTCAAACAAAAAGTCATATGTAAACAAAGTTATGTTAAAAATGCAACGCCTATATCTGTCTTGAAGATTTTGAAAATGCATTCTTTTTTTTCATAAAACAAGTGATTGTTTGTAAAACGTGATGTCAACTCCGTATTTACCGTAAGCCTTAAGGAGTCAGGATACCTTTCGTAACAGTATGCTTTCGGACTAACCCATGCTTCAGCTAGGACTTTTAAGGGTTATAACGTGGCCTGGTTCACGGTTTAAGAAACAAAGGATAAAGGCTCAACTTTTATTTGTACCCACCCGCTCTTCATGATGTTCTCCAAACCTAAACTCAGTTGATCATACGTTAGACCTTGTTTGAGTTTTTGCTCTGATTTTCTGGTGATGGTTCAGACATTGATGATTTATTCTGACTAGGCAGTCCTTCCTTTTTTTGTGGAGGGTTTGTAGGACCTCTTTCTTTTTGATTTCGTTATCCCTATTTTTTGCCTGAACTGTTTCCTTTTTTGGAATTACAGTCAGCGGGATGCCCCAGTTTTGTAAGTCTCCTTCGTTGGTTTAGACTTTTGGGCTTTTCATTTATGAATTTTGATGATGACGGCCTGTCCTTTTGATTGTTCTGAACCATTACTGTCTTTGTTCGTTTTGTAGAGATCTCTTCGGTGCCATTCGTCATGCACTTGGATCAACTGAGGGAACTACCCTGCCCCAGGTTATGATTAAAGGGTTTCAATTTTCGAAAATAAAACTCCTACTTCTTTGGCTCAGATGGGTTGACGAGGGATTATCTTCCTTATAACTCCAGTGTTTAGGATTTGAAACAATGCCTGTACCTCATCAGCGGGGTTTGTTCAAAAGCATACTGTAGATCGTGGTATCGTTTTCGTCATCCTCCCTCAAGAGGCTTAGAATTAACGAGAGTTGTCATCAGAAAAAATATGAAAACAATTTGCATATAGTGAATGCGAATATATTGATTCAAAATAGACATAAGCGATGCATTAATGTGATAACAATGTTTAACATGAATAAATGTTTGAACAATCAAAGAAAAATACAACTTGGATATTTGAATGAACCAAAGACATTCTCGATGATTCGGGGTAGGATCAGTGTTCAAACTCGACCTCCTTGGCGTCAATCAAATCCTGGATCTTGTTCTTCAAGGTCCAACAGTCGTCGGTGTCATGTCCAGGACTGTCAGAATGGTAGGCACATCTCACACCCGGGTTGTACTTGGGAGAGGAAGTGTCAGGATTTTGAGGAGGATCCTTAAGTGTGATCATTTTCGCCTTCAGCAATTGTTGTAATGCCTGAGACAAAGACATGTTGATGTCAGTATACTTCCTATCTTGATGCTTTATCCTACGCCTATTGCTCTTTCTTGGTTGAACGGGCGTGGGATCAGAAATCTGGATTGCCCCTGCATCATGACGACCCTTTTTACCATGTATGGCATTGGACTCTTTCTTTCCACTGTGGGGCTTTTTCTGAGTATCAGCAGGTGCAGTTTCTTGAATCTTCCCTGACTTGATACCAGCTTCGATTCTCTCCCCAGTCAAGACAAGATCTGTAAACCCGGCAGCAGAATTCCCAATTAGGTGGTTGAAGAATGGACCAGACAGGGTCCCCAAGAACATGTCGACGAGCTCGCGGTCAGTCAGAGGTGGTTGTACCCTTCCAGCAAGGTCCCTCCATTTTTGAGCATACTCTTTGAAGCCTTCGCCTGCACCCATAGACATTCCCTGAAGCTGAGTGCGCGTGGGAGCGAGGTCAGCGTTGTACTGGTAATGCTTGTAGAAAGCAGTGGCTAAGTCTTCCCAGGTACGGATGTTGGCTCCATTCAGTTGATAGAACCACTCGAGCTGAGTCCCCGAAAGACTCTCTTGGAAGAAATGGATCCATAAGTTCTTGTCGGCTGTATAGGGTTGGATCCTCCTTGTATAAGCCCTGAGATGCAACTTAGGACAGGATGCCCCATCGTATTTAGCAAAAGCAGGTACCTTGAATTTGCGCGGGATCACCACCCCAGAAGACAGACCTAGATCCTCGAAGTCCAGGCCAGGCACCTTTTGTATCTCCATAGCACTGAGCCGGTCTTCCAACTGCTTGTACTTGTCCTCAGCCGGAGGATACTGTTCGTCGTCGAAATCTGTTTCATTGTCAGAGACCTCTGGACTGGGAACCCTTTCCTCTTGATGACTGCTTTTTCCCACAGATGGAGTGGTCCTCTCAGTTTCAGTCTACGGTGTATTCCCAGATCTGCGTCTAGGGCTGAACAAAACAATCCTCCTTTTCTTCTTTTCCTTCTTCAAAAGCAGGGCCTTCAGATCTTGTTGCCCCTGGGTCAAGTTCATGATCAACCCTTGGAACTGGGCGTTCTGAGCCTGGAGGGCCTTAATGGACTGCTCAGCTGATGATTCAGGATTCATGATGATTGGCTGAAATAAACAGCGAAGAAGGGTAAGCAACCTGTCAAAGGGACACCTGCAATGCAATGAGATGTATGACATGCATGCAATGATTTCAAGGACCTCGCGGGGTAAACAAAGAAACTTGTTAGAGTTGGAAACTGGCAACTTGATTGAAGGAACTTCCTGTTGTAGAGAGCCCTTCTTCAAGGGTCAAAGGCTCACCATATCCAGTGGGTCATAGCCCCTGACAACCTTGGCTAGAGGAAAATAAATCCTCTTTGCCCCTTGCTGGGATAATTGTTCATCATGACCTGCATCACAAGCCCTTGAGATCCTTGAAATGGGTTAGGATGTATGCAATGGTATGATGTCATGCTATGCATGGGGTAATGTAGGTAAACCCTGTTATGAGTCCCAATTAAGGACTATAAACAAACCCTGCAAGAAATTTGGTAAACCCTGTCATGAGTCCTAGTTAAGGACTATAAACAAAACCTGCAAGAAATTTGGTAAACCTTGTCATGAGTCCTAGTTAAGGACTATAAACAAAACCTGCAAATAGTTCATGTGTCAGCTAACAAGCATGCAAGTAGGCAAGTACAAAGGCACACAAGTCACACAAGAGAAACCCTTAGGGTTTAGGCCAGCATGGGGTCTGGGTAGTACCCTCTTGAAGTTGGTGGGTTCAACCTGTCCTAATCAAAGTAACCGGGTTCTAAGGTTCCCAATATCACGGGATTGCTTTCATTGTTCATCGTTTCGATTTAGCCACTGAACTGGCGACCGAAATATTCCAGGAAAGCAACCCTCAATTGAGTGTAGTATCGAGTATCAACCAACCTCGGACTGCACCAAAGTCAGTTATCTCACTACCCTAAAGAGGCCAAGATAGTTCAATTAAGGTTCCTAAGGTCTGTTGATGCTTCACGACACCACGCGGAGGCCCCGTACTCTCCTTGACTGAACTCAAGGGTTACCGGTACACACCAAAGTGCCACATCAACGTAGCAGACTGTTTCAACCATGTCGGTATACCCCGCACAGTTCCCTCACAGCCTTGTTGCTAATTTCTAAGAAAGGTATCCCCAGATCCGGGTTAGGATCTATAGAACTCCCAGGCAACCCACAAGAATAAAGCAAGCAAAGAAGACAATTGAAAACATAGTTATGACCTAGCCCTAAGGTACACCTCACTTTAAAAGTCCCCAGCAGAGTCGCCAATTCTGTGATCGGTGGATCTGGAACTGACTGTTTAAAGCTGGTTCGCGAAATGTCGCGGAAGCAAGAGTCGCCACCGTCTTTTATTTTCTCCAAATGGAAAGGACAAAAGCACAGAAAAATTCCTTAAAGAGATTGCTCTCGGTTCGGGAGGTAGGTTATAGAAAGGGAAGGTATTAGCACCCTTTCTATCCGTGGTTATCCACGGGCTCTTAGATACTTGCTCATTGTGTTTTCAAAAATGGTTTGTTTGCTTTTCAATGTGGGTTTTAAAAAAGTTTCTTTGAAAAATTTCAGTTCGACTCGTACGTCAGAGTGTTTGAAAAAATTTGCTTTGAAAGCTTTTGAAAAGTGTTGGTGTGAAAAGATTTCAGTTTGTTTTTGAAATTAGAGCAAGTATCCTTGAGAACCTACCTACCCTAAGGAATTCGTCTGTGTAGATGTCCTTAAAAGTAGTGCCATCCTACCATTGAGAGGTAGGTAGCACCACCGTTGGAGGTGTTCGGGTCAATTCGAGTTTAGGGACATGGTGATCACCAGAGCAATAGGAAGACACCTTAGAAGCTACCCTCATGCCAGGTTCCCGGATCATGAGGACTTACTAAGACGTCCTCTACTCGACGATCACCTTTCGAAAGGCAACAGTGAGGCGTACCCTAGGGGTGGTGTGTGCGATTCGTGTGTCGTTTTCATTGATATTTGTTTTTTGTCATGTCATTGTGATCTACGCTTGATTTTAATTAAGTCCATTCATTCTTGCATGCTTATTTAACAGTTAATATTTGCGAGGAAATAAATCTAAGGCTATTACAAATGGCGCGGGTCCACATCGCCAAAATTAAACCGGACCCGATTTGACTGAAAAATAAATAAAGCGAATAAAAGAAAAGTGCGAGAAGTTAAATGTTACAAGGCTTTGGGACATGTACATAATTATAATAAACGACATAAAATAAATGCGCGAAATTAACAGTTAAAAATATGGGCGTTGGACCCTTTTGCAAAAAATTTAAAGTTAATGAAGGATTGAAATTAAAATTTAAAAGAAAATGTTTTTTAGTATTTTTGTATGTTTTTTAGGATTTAAGAAAAAAGAATTAATTAAAATTAAAATGAAATGTTAAACCTAATTCTAATTATTTTTTAAGTTATTAAGAAAATACTAAGTTTTAACCTAATTTAAATCTAAGTTAATTTACATGCAAAATTTAATTATAGAAAATAAATAAACTAAACATTATTATTGTAAAAAAGGGGAAAATTAAAAAGGAATAAAAAGAATTCATTAAACCTAATTCTACATATTTTTGGATTTTTTATAAAAAAAAGAATTAATGTTGTAACCTAATTAAACTAAATAATTACATGCATTTATTCATAAAAATAATTAAATAAATAAATATTATATTTTTGCCTTTTCTGATTTTTATGATGTTTTTGTATTTTATATAAAAAAGAATTAATTAATTTGATTAAAACAATAAAGCAAAAATAAAATCATAATTGAAAAATAAAAATAAAAAAAATATAGAGAAGCAAACCAGGGGGGGCTTCAGGCCCCAGATGGAGGTGTTGATCCAGTAATTTGGCCCACTTAGCTTTGATCCGTTTGACCTTTTTAGTTTGTGTGCTAGCGCGTTGACCAGCGTCTACCCTATGTCTTGAATCTGAGCCCTTTGATGGACCTGCCAGGACGCGTGGCTGCTTGGATTATGAGGTGTACCATGGAACAACACCACCCCACCTGCGTATGATTATTAATTGAAAAAAAATAAAGGGAAAGGATGAAGACCTGGGATCGAACCCAGGTCATTCACGTTGCAAACCACCACGTGCACCACTGAACCAAGCGTTTTTAATTTAACATATAATAACATATAAATATAATAAATAAAACATAATGTTAGTGGGTTAAAAACGCGCGAGATTCAAAAGAACCACTGGCCATTGGACACGAGGTCATCTTCTTCAACTTTCCTGAAAAAACACAAATATGAGGCAACGGTTTTCCAGGTGTGGTGTTAGGCTGGCTATGGAAAAATAGCGAATAGCCCTCAAGCGCTCATAAATTGAGCGCGAGGGTTGATTCTCATTCGTCTCATCATGCTTGTTCTCATGGTCTATGTCTTAACCTCCAATTTTGCCTTATTGCAAAAGCCCTCTTTGAACAACCTGTAAACCCTAAAATTTAAGCATGGTAGAATCGCGTATGGCGTGCAAGAATTCAATTAAACACAATGGTTAGTTTCAAAAGCTCATAACAAACATGATTCCATGAATAGAATGCTGAAAAAATGCTTAAAAGATGATATACGAATATCAAATTTTCTCTGTACAGGGAAGGTCCTCGTTACCGATTCTTTGCGTTTGGATGGACGATTTTGATTGGAATGCGTTCAGGGAGGTTTCAGGAAGCTATTGGGATCAAGATTAGGGCTTGAATCATCCTGTAACCTTGAAATCAGATTTGAGTTTTTTGGACAATTTTTCAAGTTTGTATGGTATTCTTGAGCGCAGCTTTCAGTCTCATGCCATTAGGTTTGTGTTCTAGGTTATGTACTGAGGCAATTAGGTCAACAAAATTGAATAATATCCATGGCATTCAATGATTTGCATATTTGATTTCCTTAAGATCTTTTCCATATCTTTTCATGTGCATTTGGTGTCAATTAGCTCAAATCCAACCAAAACTTGCCTAATTAGGATGTGCACGTGATATTGAGAGTAAAACATGCATGAAAAGATTTTTTAGGTCAAGTTTGATATTTTTCATGTATTTAAATAATTTAAATGAATTAATATAAATAATAATTCAAATAAATAAATAAAAAATGAGAAAATACTTCCCTTTGGGCCAAGTGGTCGTTCACATGTTTAGAATGATGAATCATGGAAGAAAAATGGGCCCATTAGCATCTTTAGGTCATTTGGATCAATGTTGACTTTTCAAAATATCCAAAAATTTCCCAACTTCCACAAGGCATAACTTGCTCAATTTTTAAGCTTTTCACATGTTCTTGGACATTTTGGAAAGGTCTTTGAGTCCTTTAACCAATGCCTTTGGTCCCATGTCATTTTGATTTACCAATCTCAAGTTATGGTCTTTGACTTAAAGTCCCTTTTTGTTGACTTTTGAAAATGACCTATAATGTTGAAATTGATAACTTTTTGTGAGAGCATTTCTTGGACTTGAAGTATGAAGATGAGTTGTAGGAAATATCTTTCTATTCAAAATGAGCTTTGTATGGAATTTTTCTGATAATCCATGTGAAAGTTATGCCCTGGTCAATTTCAGTTGACTTTTTCAACTGTCCAAATATAGTAACTTTTGCATCTTTGATGATTTCTGAGCCAAATTTTGAGAATCATGATCAAGCATTGATCAAATGATGTTTGTGGCTTCAAAATGATATGTTGACCAAAAATTTGAACTTTTGACTGCCAAATGACCATTTTGCCCCTACAGTTGACTGTAGTGCAATTTAGGGTTTTGACTATGCAATTTTGAGCTGAATGCCTTGAAACTTGATATGAGGATACTTGACCATCTTTGTAAGCATATGAGACTTGATTGGGCCTTTGAGAACTTTCAATTCTTGATCAGAACCCAAACCCTAGTTTTGACTGTATAGGAGACAGTTGAACTGCATAACCCTTGGGGAATTTTGTGACCTGACTTGGCAATTTCTTGGAGAATATGGGAGGGCAAATTTTGGGGTACAACACTCCACAAAGTGAAAGTGTGGGTTTCTATGACTGATCGGGTGAATTTCAAGACTAGTTCAATGAGATGCAGAAGAAAGTGAAGGCCCTTTGAGGAAAAGAATTATTTGGACAAAACGTCAGTGAACTCTGCCTAGTTCCCAATGTGAAGGTTCCAGCAAAGTTTAAAGTGCCAGAACTTGAGAGATACAAGGAAAACTCTTGTCCTCGTGACCACCTCGTGATGTATATCAGGAAAGTGTCTACCCATACTGATGATCAACATTTGCTCATTCATTTCTTCCAAGATAGTTTAACTTGTGCTTCTCTGAAATGGTATATGAGTCTGAACAGTAGCAGTATTCGTACCTTCAATGATCTAGGAGAAGCCTTCATCAAATAGTACAAGTATAATATGTTCATGGCGCCTGGCCGTGAACAGTTAAGGGCAATGGCTCATAGAGACAAGGAGTCATTCAAAGAATATGCACAGTGTTGGCACGAGATAGCTTCCCAGGTGGTGCTACCTATGGGAGAACAAGAAATGACCAAGGTCTTCCTGAAAATCCTTGGATCATTTTATCATGAAAGGATGGTCTCTAGTGTGCCAAGTGACTTCACAGAGAAGGGCGCTTGACAAAAGATGAAGGGATAAAGAAGTCGGCATACAGGTTCTCTCGAAAGAAAGAAAGTGAAATGAATGTTGTTATTAGGGAAAGAAAGATTAGGCCACTTAGAAGACATCAACGGTACCAACAATAGGTTGCTTCTGTGACTCCAATTGTCAATGTAGCTCCAACCATTGTTTCCTATCAGAGACTATCCCCTCATGGAGATCAAGGGCAAAGTCAGAAGAGTGAGGCTTTTGAATCCATTCCAATGAGCTATGCAGAGTTACTTCCGACTTTGATTCAGAAGAAGTTGGTTCAGACCAGGCCACCCCTGCTATACCCTCACCTCTACCATGGTATTATAAGGTAGAACAGACGTGTGCTTTTACTCAGGGAGCACCAGGGCACAGTATTGGGAACTATTATCCTTTGAAATATGAAGTACAAAAGATGGTGAGATATGGCCTTTTATCCTTTAAAGATGTTGGCCCTAACGTGAAAGATAATCCTTTGCCTAAGCACGGAGGAGAAAATGTTGTAAACATGGTTGCTGGTTGTCCAGGGGACTTTCGGATTTTTGATATCAACCTAGTTAAAGGAGATTTGGTAAAGATGCATACTGACCTCTGCGAGTTCAGTTACTATACGCATGACCATGCTGGTTGTGGTATTTGTAGTACAAATGTCCAGGGATGTGATAAGATAAAAGTTGATCTTCAGGAAATGATGGACGCAAGCCTCACTTATATAACCAGGCCTAGGGCAGAGTACGAAGAAGATATGAATATGGTCTTTGGATGTCCCGGTGAGTTCTGTATTTTTGACACGAAGTTTATGAATGATGATTTGGTGTAGTTGCACGCTACCTTCTATCACATGAATGGTCAAGAAGAACACCATTATGGGTCTTGCCAAATCTACTGCAGAGATTCTCGAGGTTGTTCCATAGTGAGAAAGGGTGTTCAGTTGTTACTGGATAATGGTACTATCAAAGTTTCAGGAAATAAAGATGATTAACGTGGGATTAACATGATTGAATATTGCTCGGCCGAGACTGGGTCAAATGATGAGTATGCTTCTTCAGATGAATTCTTTTCCTTAGATGAAGATGTGTGCACCAACAATGATTATGTGATGCATAAGTATTCTGAAGAATGGATGAATGTTATTGTGCCTTGTTTTGGTGTTCCCGCCCCTATACAGATTGAGTATCATAGCAAGCCAGTTGTTTCTCCAGTGGTGATTTGCTTACCAGGGCCCGTTCCTTATGAATCAGAAAAAGTCGTGCCATACAAATACAATTCTATAATCTTGGAAGATGGTGTGGAAGTTCCCATCTAACCTTTGTCTAATGTCAAGAATATTGCTGAAGCCAGCCGGGTGACCCGTAGTGGCCGTGTTTTCGCACCTATCATTCGAGGGGATGTTAATGCTAATAAAAAATTCGTTGAAAATACTGAACCTAAGAAAACATTGGGGGAATCTAGTGGTACTACTATGGAAAAAGATGTGGATAATATATTGAAGATTATCAAGATGAGCGACTACATGATCGTAGATCAATTATTGCAGACACCATCAAAGATATCTATTCTAGCCTTGCTAATGAACTCTTCTGCCTACAAGGAATCTTTTATGTGAGTATTGGATCAAGCTTTCATGGAAAGTGATATGCCTTTGGACCAGTTCAGCAGTGTCGTATGGAATATTACATCCTATAGTAACCTGAGTTTCTGTGATGACGAGCTGCCAGATGAAGGGAGGAATCATAACTTGGCTCTCTATATCTCTATGAATTGTAAGAACAATTCATTGTCCAATGTGTTGATTGACAATGGGTCCTCATTAAATTTCATACCGAGGAGCACGCTCATGAAGTTGAAGTACCAAGGAACCCCCATGCGCCCGAGTGGAATAATTGTGAAAGATTTTAATGGATCAAGGAAGTTTATCATCGGGGAAGTAGATTTTCCTATCCATATAGGACCACACTTATTTCAGATTACTTTTCAGGTTATGGATATTGTTCCCGCTTACAGTTGTTTACTGGGACGGCCATGGATCCACGAGGCAGGGGTTGTTACTTCAACTTTGCACCAGAAGATGAAGTTTGTTTGTGAAGGAAAGGTGGTCATCATAAATGGAGAACATGCTTTGTTAATATCTCATTTATCCTCTTTCAGTGTTGTGGAAGCGAATGAAGTTGTTGTTGGAACTCAGTTCCAAGCTTTATCCATTGATAATGTAAGGAAAAATGAGAATTTTATAGCTTCGTTTAAGGATGCTCAGCAGGTAGTGCGTAATGACCCTAGAAAAGTGTGGGGGTAGATTGTTGATCCACCTGTGCATAAGAATAGAGCTGGTTTGGGATTCTCTATGAAGAATGGTAAAGGTGAGGTTATGAAGCCGAAGTCTGCTTTGGGAAAATATCAAGATATCTTTCACAGCGGAGGTTACCTTATCCAACTGCTCCGAGGATCAATGCTATTGTGGAAGGTGAAGTAGGGCAAGAGATGCTGAACTATGTGACGCATAAAGTCAGAGTCCAAAACTCGATCACTATTGATGTTCCCTCTTGCATTCATATTTCAAAGTAATTTGTTTTTTGTGTTAATCTTTCACTATGCCCAAGGTGAAAGTATTGATATTGTATGGGTATATCTGTTGCTTTGATCATTAAAACAATTAATAAAAGTTATCTTTGATTCTCAAATTTTGTCTTTATTCTTTGCTTTTTGTTGGAAAATGGTAATAAGAAAAATCCCTTTCAAAATAAATGATAATTGTAATTGAATCTACATAAGCAATCATAAATCCTATGTGCAGATTAACTAAAAAACCTGTTGAGTACAATGACCCTGCACCCTCTCCCAACTTTGAATATCCTGTGTATATGGCCGAAGAAGAAGAATGTGATGAAATCCCATAAGAGGTTTCACGGTTTCTTGAGCGCGAGGAAAGTACCATTCAGCCATGTAAAGAGCCATTTAAGACGATTAATTTGGGTACAAAGGAAGATCTGAAAGAAGTCAAGATTGGAGCATTGCTTCATCCTGATGTGAATAACAGGTTGATTGAATTGTTGAAAGAGCATGTGGACATATTTTCTTGGTCTTACCAAGACATGCTTGGTTTGGATACTGATATTGTGGAACATCATTTGCCGCTAAAGCCAGAATATCCGCAAATCAAGCATAAATTGCAAAGAACTCACCCTAATATGGAAGTGAAAATTAAAGAAGAAGTTTTAAAGCAGATTAATGCCGGTTTTCTTATGACATCAGTGTACCCTCAGTGGATTGCCAATATTGTCCCAGTACCAAAGAAAGACAGAAAAGTTCGCATGTGCGTGGATTATAGAGATTTAAACAAAGCTAGTCCAAAAGATGATTTTCCATTGCCACATATTGATATGTTGGTTGATAGTACAACAAAATTCAAAGTATTCTCGTTCATGGACGGATTTTTCGGATATAATAAAATTAGAGTGGCTCTTGAGGATATGGAAAAAACCACGTTTATGACACCCTAGGGAACATTCTGTTACAGAGTGATGCCCTTCGGGTTGAAGAACGCTGGTGCAACGTACCAGAGGGATATGACAACCCTATTCCATGATCTGATGCACAAGGAAATTGAGGTATATGTTGATGATATGATTTCCAAATCCCAGACTAAAGAAGGGCATATAGAAGATTTATTGAAATTATTTCAGTGTTTGAGGAAGTATCGTCTCCGCTTGAATCCAAATAAATGCACCTTTGATGTCTGATCAGGAATATTGATAGGTTTCATTGTCAGCCAAAAAGGGATTGAAGTTGACATGATAAAGTTAAGGAAATTCAAGAAATGTCAGCACAAAGAACTGAAAAGCCAGTTATAGGCTTCCTTGGGCGATTGAATTACATTTCCTGATTTATTTCCCATATGACTGCAACATGTGATCCGATATTTAAGTTGTTAAAGAAAGATCAAGGTTATGTGTGGACATATGATTGCCAAAGGGCATTTGAAAGTATTAAAGAGTATCTGCTTGAACTTCTTATCTTGTTCCCGCCCGTTGAAGGAAGACCATTGATTGTATATTTGACAGTGTTAGATAATTCTATGGGTTGTATTTTGGGACAACACTACAAGAAAATTGGCAGATTGCGACAGGTATTTTTGTAGATTACGACGGTTAAAACCGTCGCAATTTGCTTTCCACGACGGTTGCTTTACCGTCGCAGAAGTGTGTGTCCCCAACCTATTTCGCGACGGTTACAAAAACTGTCGTTCAAGTTTACGACGGGTTGATACCGTCGTGACTATCTTTTGAGTTTCTTTTAATTATTGATGGCGACGGTTCGATACTGTCGTGAATATCTTTTGAAATTGATTAAATTGTTTATGGCGACGGTTCGATACCGTCATGACTTTTGTTGATTACGACGGTTCGGTACTGTCGCCATGACTTTTGTTTATGTCTTGATTTTTTTTTATTTTTCTATTATATATATTTTTTATTTAAATTATTATCTATGTAAAAAATTTTAAATATAGTTTTTTTTTGTGTTATTTTTTCTTTAAATTATTTCTTCTTTAATATATTTATTTATAGTATTATTTTTTGTTTTATTTTCTATCACTTTGTAATATAGTAAAAATAATTTCAATAAAAAATATTTAACATCAAATAAGCATTATAATATCCAAAAAAATGTGTGTTCCATAATCATGTAAAATGCGAGTTCCATAATCATGTCAAGTAGTACAAAAAACCCAAAATATATCAATTCCTAATCTTATAATAATAAGTATCATTATGCCAAAAATACATGAGAAAGTTCACAATCTAATTATCTCGATCATAGCAAAGTCTAATTTGTCCCCCCTGAAGTTCCATTATCTCCAATACGATAGCTAGACTCAGATGAACGTCTACCATCAGCGGGTGATTCCAATCCCTAAAAAAAGGTATTAAAATAATAATCTTTAAAATAATACTCATAAAATTTAACTTTAAATGCGTCAAATTAATATACCTGTCTTCCATTGGAATAGAGTTAGCAGTACCTCATGTAAAGGAAGGTTCAACCCAAGTTCAGACGAAGTTGATCGCAAATTGGCAAATCGTCGTAAATCCCTTTCGACTATACATGGAAGGATATATCCATCTATTTCATGAACCAACAATCAGCATTTCAAACAACTTCCAAATTTTCATCCAAGAGGTAGCATATACCAATTCTTGACTAAGACTAATGACATGACTCGGAGCACAAATTCTTGAGTTACAAGAATAAGCATTTGAAATTAGATAAAGTACCTGTTCTCTCCGAAGGCCATTCGAAGTATACAGCGCATATATGATGGAGCTTAGTACGTTGAAATGGATACTGAGAATGAGCCCTACAGAAATTTTTGCAAATTCTTATTTTAAGTGCGTATCTAATTAGTAACCAGATTCAGAACTATAGCAGATAAACTTTACCATTAACATATAGCTTTCGTAGGTTCTGATTAGTATATTCTAAATTCCAATCAATATTGAGTATAGTAAAGGAACTGGAAGCAATGAATTAAATAACATACTTGAGCACAAAGTCTGAATCAGTTGAGTGGCATTTTGGCTTCAAATAAGCATCAATCACTTGTAAAATGGTATCGTCCTTTCCTATATTATTTTTAGCTCCTGCATAAACAAAAAAGATAGAAAAAATGATTAAAAAAAGTTGCAAAATGGAACTAAAATGCAATATAGATATGACAAGGGTATATATACCTTTTCTTTTTTTCACCCATCCAAGTCCTTCAGAAGCAAATTTTTTTAGAACATCTTTCTCCCCAATTGATTTTACTATCTGACAAGCTAACTCCTACAATACAACCATGGAAACAATCATGCAAAAGCACAAGCAACCATATAATATGTAAATATTCAACCCTGCTAAACAACAAGAGGTGAAAAGGCAAAAAGTAATATGATCATGAAGGATGTGTTTAAGGACTTACCGGACCTAAACCATGAACTCCTTGATGATAGTCACTGCCGAGAAGCAAAGAGAGAGCAATCTGAAGATCATGGGTTACTCGGTTACTGATTTTCACCAGAACAAGAACTCAATACCCTTGAATTTTGAATTGACAAGAAACAACGAAAGATCGTCTAAGAAAGCATTGTGACTCTTATATTAAAACATCAATCAGAAATTTACCAATGAATCCCGTCCCAATCCAAGTTTATTTTCAATCTCTGCCATCTCATAACATACAACATATCCACCATCTCCTAACTCATTAATAAAAAAAAATTCTTGTAAGTCATATGAAAGTACAAAAAAATCCTTAGAACTTATACAAAAAATACAATTAGCACAAAAATATATTCAACAATAATATTTAAAAACGAAACCAAATGATATACTCACCAAGGCAGATTTCCCTGTACACTGTCCTTGCACCAAAGAGAAATATATCTGAATCTGAACTGAAACATCCATCATATAATTCTTAACAATGAATGACAACAATCATGATATTAGCAAACAACAATAGTACTAGTATCCCAAAAATAACTGATAATTACAAAGTAGACAAGTGCTTACGCATAATGATTCAGAGTTCAACAAAGCACACTGTGCTTCAGCTTCTTCAATCCTTCATTTTCGAAAAAGAGCAAGATGCTATCAGTTCAAATTGGTTCTTTAGCATCCATCAATGCAACTTGTTCAATCAACTTTCAAGAGGAATAAAAATTCGATAATATCATTTCTAAATAATATATGTTTAGTACCCTACATACAAATTTTAATTTTTTATTAGTCCATAAATAAATTTGAACATCAACAATTCCGGCAAAATATGATAGCATTCTTTAAAGCAAAACACCATCAAACTGTAACTTCTATTAAATATTACCCATTCAAACAAGAGACGCCGAGAGCCATCCCCAAGGCTTTAGCCTCTTTAATCATACATGAAAACTCAGACCCCAAATTTCAATTCCAACCTCTTCCTTTATTATTCTTTCCTTGTGTGTCCCTTCATCTTCTTCTTCTAATCATATCATCATGGACAGAAACAATTGTCGCAGACAAGTTGCTGCAATGAAACAGTCACTGTTTGATCAGGTATATATATAGAATGTTATTAGACTCTTGTAGTCTTGATTAATATTGATGGCTAGCTAGTTAGTTACCTAAGTAATAATGAAATATGCAGGGGCTTCTTGATGAATAATTTATCCAACTTGAAGAATTGCAAGATGATGCTAATCCTAATTTTGTTGAGGAAATTGTCACTCTCTACTACCGCGATTCATCTAGGCTTATCTCTAACTTGGAACAGACACTGTAAGTTTATAATAGTGTGTTAATTCCATCATAATTTTAAACTAAATTGGTGTCATTTTTGTGCATGTGGAAGGGAGAGGAATCCATTGGATTTCAATAAACTGGACACAATCATGCACCAGTTTAAAGGAAGCAGCTCAAGGTATATATCATCACCTCAGGTGTAAAGTATGTTAGTTGAACAATGATTTGAATAAAATAGTGATTTGTGCAGCATTGAGGCCAAAAAGGTGAAAGCAGAATCGACTCTAATTAGAGAATATTGCAGGACAGGAAATGCAGAAGGGTAATGAAACATGCATTAAATCTAAGTCATTTATTTATGGAATATGATTCCTAACAATGGTTGTTGTTGTAACATACTCAGGTGTAGGAAGAGCTATCAACAAATGAAGAAAGAATATGTAGCTTTGAGAAAGAAACTTGAAAATTATTAGGAGAGGAAAGGTCAGAACAGCGCCATAAGCACTCTATCTAAGTCTAATCCTCCTAAAAGCTATAAGTACAACCTACCGAGAACCAAAACAAACAACTACATTCACAAGAACCCTCCATATAATCCATTAATTCAACTGGAAGACTAAAAAGCAACACCCCACTTTCTTCCAGATCACTCTACGTCAAACAATATTACAGCAACAACATCACAACATGTCTCAAAAACTGCATCGCTACCAATATCACTGTGGCATTTACCAACAACTTCAACACCTGCTACTTAACTACAATTGAAACTCAAGTAACTTATTAACTATTGATTATATATCTATATCCAATGGCAACCATAAATACGAAGAACACACATTGTGTGGATTGCAATGTAACAAATAGCAATGAACTAGGGTTTTAAAAAGGTCTGCCACCTGCCACTGCAATTTCAATTGTGACAGCAAGGTTTTTGATATATGGACTGCAGTGTGCCTCAATTCATGACTATAACCGCAATGAAAAACCAAACTCAATAAATAAATAAATAAAAATTTGAAAAGTGAGGAAAAGATGATTACCGTGATAATCAACCAGCAGGATTAAGAGCCATCATCATGTTGTTTCCACTAGGAAGATAAGTAACATTAGGCGATTTCGCAAGCGTTCCAGCAACTTCCCTGGAAGCTTCAATCCTCCTAAGCTCAACCAACCCCATCCCAGCCGCAGCAATAGCCTCGGAAATCAATATAGCAGCGTCACTCTCTCCTTCAGCTCGAATAACTGCATCCCGACGCTCCTGCTCCGCCTTCATGACTACAAATTTAGATCTCTCAGCTTCTTGTTGAGCAACCTGCTTCTGCTCAACGACTCGCGAAAATTCAGCACCATAAGACAAATGTGTGATCGCCACATCGTCGAGAAGGATGTTAAAATCCCTAGCACGTCGGACAAGAGTCTCCTTAACAAGGGCAGAAACCTGAGGACGTTCAGTAAGGAGCTGATCAGCATTGAATTGCGCCACAACAGATTTCAGAACTTCGTTACCGATCGAAGGGAGGACTTTCTCGTCGTATTCGAGACCGAGGTTTTGAACGATGACAGGGAGTTTCGCGGTGTCGGGACGAGAGAGGACTCGGAGAGTTAGGTTAACCATTTGAAGATCTTTGGTGCCGGATATTGATGAGAAAGTATGGGGGCGGGTTTTGATATCGAAGATGTAGGGTTTTTGAACCCATGGGATGAGGAAATGGGTTCCCTCGCCGATTGATTCGTCGAGGATGCCGCGGAAACAGAACTTGTTCAAGGAATTCCAATATACTGTTAAAGAAACATTCTAATCGATGTTTTATGAGCTTTTTAACTTTTTTACTGCGACGGGTGTTTTACCGTCGTGCCCATGAGAATTTTTAAAGGTTTTGGGTGCGACGGTTGTTTTACTGTCGTGAAATGAATTTTAGGACGAATAATTTTACCGTCGTGAAAGGTTTAAGGGTGCGACGGGTGCTTTACCGTCGTGATATGCCTTTTAGGACGGTTAATTTTACCGTCGTGACTAGTTGTTGGTGAAAAATCAATGTTAAAAGTGTTAAATGGGGGCCGACGGTTGTTTTACCGTCGTAATAATAATATTATGATGGTTAAATATACCGTCGCAAAATAAATATTAGGGACGGTTGGTGTCAACTGTCGTAAACACTGTCTCTATATGTCAATTACGACAGTTATCACATAACTGTCGCAATTTTTGTGTCGTTAAACACTAATTTTCTTGTAACAAGATGGAACAGGGAAGAAGGAATATTCCATTTATTATCTCAGCAAGAAGTTTATTGATAGTGAATCGCGGTATTCTGTGCTAGAAAAAACATGTTGTGCTTTGGCTTGGGCAGGAAAACGGTCGCGGGAATATATGTTGAATCATACTACTTGTTTGATTTCCAAAATGGATCCGATTAAGTATATTTTTGAAAAGCCTGCTCTTACTCGAAAAATTTCCCGTTGGCCGATGCTGCTGTCTGAATATGACATTGAATATCGTACTCAGAAGGCTATAAAAAGTAGTGTGTTGGCAGATTATCTTGCTCACCAACTGGTTGATGATTATTGTTGTACCCCAAAATTTTCTTTCTCACTTATCAAATATTTTCCCACAAATATCTCTCTTGGTTCAAGACTGCACTAGGGTTGATCAGCTCAAGACACCTCTTTAAGCACTGATGACCAAAATTAGGGTTTGAGATTGCACAAGGATAATTTAACTTTCAATGCTTCATATGACTTTCATGGATCATTATAGATCCCAAAGATTACTCATGTCAAGTTTCAAGCCTTGGATCACACTTTTGCTCAGTCAATTGAGCAGTTGACCTAAAAATCAACTGCATTGGGGAAAAAGTCAACTATGGCCAATTTACAGTCAAACTTCATAATTTTTTATCCAAATCAATATTATAAACTCATATGTATCATTTTATAAAGTTTGGACCATAATTCCTCAAGAAATTTGATCAAATCATCAAAAGGGAAAAATGGTCAAAATTAGGATTTTGACTGAGAAAGGGCAATTTCTGATTTTTGACCTAGCAAATAGTCAATTGGTTTGAAGCATGGTTTCAAGAGTTCAATTGCATATTTTTGCGCTAATGGAATGACCTAAAACATTGCTCAAGATCAATTGGATTGATAGTGAATTCTCAGTCAACTGATCAAAAGTCAATTGTACACTAAAAAGTCAAACTTTGACTTTTTGGTCAAAATCCAATGTCAAAGATCACAATTCATCAAAACATGTCAATATATGAAACTTATTCATCAAGAAATCAAAAAGTCAAGATTTCATTTTGAAAAGTCAAAGTTTTTTAACAGAAATTTTTCTGTGTTTAAAACTTCATGTTTTTTCATAACTTTGAGCCAATTTTTCACCATGATGCAAGAGGATTCAAAAGAAACTTTCAACATGAAAGTTGTAGATCTCCATGATATCTACAAAATTTCTTTACACAAATTATTCTAAAAATTCTTGGATCTCAAGTTATTAATTCATAAAGTCATGGTCTTAAAATTGAATACTCAGTGAAATTTTGCCCTAGTTTTTGTCAGGATTTTGACCTAACTTCATGGAACTTTTTCATATAGTTTAAAAGGGAATTTTCAAAAGTGATTCAAATATGGGTTGAATATCACATTACAAGCTTTCCAAAATGTCAAAGAACTCCTTGATATCATTTATGAGCAAGGAGATTCAAAGAGATGAAGTTAGGGTTTCCAAACTTGAATTACAAGCCATTTCATGATAAACAAAATTCAAATTTCAACCCTATGCTGCACAATCTTGCTTGGAAGGCCTCTAAAACTCAAGATCTCTCCATAATCAGAATATTACACAACTATTTGATCTGTGATCCAAGTGTTTGAGTAATTGTCCAAGTGATTATTCCATTAATGGAACAAAGTTCACACTTCCATTTTGGAAAAGTGACTTTAACCACAAAGTCAATGCATTGAGCTTTGTACTTGTTCCTTCTGATCATAAGTGTTGTACCCCAAAATTTTCCCTCCCATATTCTTCAAGGTTTGACAAGAATCATCCTCAATTGGCTCAAGATTTGCTCAAGGATTGCACAGTCAAACCATCTCCTAAGCCAATCAAAATTAGGGTTTTGGTTCTTGCAAGGAATTTGAGGTTTTCAATGGCTCAATCAAGTCTCATAGGCCTATATACATCCTCAAGCACCTACATGCCAAGTTTCAAGACTTACAGGGTCAAGTTGCATAGTCAAAAGCTTCATTTGCTTCACAATTAACTGTAGGGGTAAAATGGTCATTTGGCAGTCAAAAGTCAAAATTTTTGGTCAACATCTTATTTTGAGCTCACAATCATCATTTGATCAATTCTTGATCATGATTCCACAAGCATGGCTCAAAAATCATCAAAGATGCAAAAGTTGCTATTTTTGGACAGTTGAAAAGTCAACTGTATCTTGACCAAGGCATAACTTTTTCATGGTTCATCAGAAAAATCCCATCCAATGCTAATTTTGAAGGGGATGACATTTCCTACAATCCATCTTCACACTCCAAGTCCAGGAAATGCTCTCACAGAAAGTTATCAATTTCTACATTATAGGTCAATTTCAAAAGTCAACAAAAATGCACTTTAACTCAAAGACCATAACTTGAGATTGGTAAATCCAAATGACATGGGACCAAAGTAATTGGTTAGAGGACTTCAAGACCTTTCCAAAATGTCCAAGAACATGTTCATATGATCAAAATTGAGCAAGATATGCATTGGAGAAGTTGGGAAATTTTTGTGAATTTGCAAAAGTCAACTTTGCTCAAAACACATCATTTTTACTAATGGGCCTCAAATTCCTTCTTGAATCTTTGTCCAAGGCTTATGCACGACCCATTGAGCTTAAATTGAATTATTTTCTTATTTTTAATTAATTATTTGGATTTTTAATCAATATTAATTCATTTAATTCATTTAATTGTAGGAAAATATAAAGATATGTTTTTTCCAATCTTTTGTGAAGCAAATAAGCTCAAGACATGCTGGAGATTTCGTGTGCATATCAAAGGGACAAAGATATCCAATTTTGGGAAGTTTTCCCAATCAAAAATATGCAAAAAGGTTTGATTGGAAATCAAATATTGAAACATCAATGCAATGGATCTTTGGGCCAAGACTTAACCTAATTCTATTCCCATATATGCAAGGAAGCCAAACCCTAATGCCATGAACGTGAGAGCTGCTGCAAAAAGCCATAAACCAATTCCAAAAAAATCAAGAAAAAGCAAAAACTGTTTTCAATCTTCCAGGGCAATTCAAAGCGTTTTAGTGATTCAAAAACATTGCTGGAGGTGTGAGAAACGATTTGCAATCAAAACCAAGCTTCAAAGCTCAAGAAATCGCTCTACCCAGTCACACGATTTAACTTTCTTTCTCATAATCGAAACTCGAAATTCATGCATCATTAATGATATTTTTTGTGTGTTTTGCATTGCTTGAATGCACAGGAAGCTTTTGGCACAGGTTAATTGAGTTATTATGCAGTGAATCAAAAGTTGCCATTGGAGAATTTTAGGGTTCCGAAGCTTTGATATTGGGGCTTCCCACATCTAGTAAAATCAGAACCTCTCATGACTATGGTTAAATTCGTGAGAATCAGACGAATCCAAATCACATATCGCGCCATATTTATATAGCATGGAATTCTAATCGCTATTATTCCTCAAGCTACTTTGTGGGGGTTAAAAACCCCCGCTATTTGATTTGTATTTTGCAGGTTTCAGCGAAGAAGACAAGACGTGGTGCCATGCCATTGGTTCATTCAAACGCGCGTGCTATTTTATTTTCTCTTTCCAGCATATGATTGTTTTTACATATTATTTTCAATTGTTAATATATTATCAAATACAGGCACATGGCTCAGTGGACAATGAGGTGGCTGGCAACCATTGGGACCTGGGTTCGATTCCCAGGTCCCCCATATAATTGTTCCTATTTTTTCTTGTGTAATCCCATGCAGGTTTTCAAAAGGGTTCTACCATGCACTCCCACATCTCAGGCGCCATGTGTCCACAATACCCAATCCAAAGGCCAAAAGGTGACGAACACCATGCTCCTGGTCAACCCACGCTCTAGGCAATTCCAAAAGTCAAAAGGGCTTGAGCTTAATGGGCCACAGAAATTCCAGATTTACCTCCTATAGGGTCTATCAACCCCCTGGTTTAATTACTTCTTTTCTTTTTTTATTTTATTTTGTTTTCTTTTAATTATTTCATTACTAATTATTATTACTATATATTTAACTAACAAATAATTATTTTTATAATTAATTCAGAAAGCAATATTTTCTTATTATTATTATTATTATTTATTAATTATTATTATTTTGTAAAGAAATGTAAATTAATTAATTTAGTTAATTAGGTTAACTTTGACATTTTTTATAATAAATAAAATTAACTTAGAATTAGGGTTTTTCTTTTGATAACTTTTAATTTCTTATTTTTATTTTCATTAAAACATAAAAACATAAAAAATACTTTTTTCTTGTAAACAATTAATTAATTAGTAAATTAGGTTTAATATTTAATTTAATTGCAAAAAAGGACCAATTTCAATTCTTTTCTCAAAAAAGGTCAAAACCCTAAGGACGTCCCGATTCAATTCTTTCGCGCGCATATTTTTAATTCATTATTTATTTGGTCATATTTATGTATCTGTTTCCGAGTATGTAATAGATAATTAGGACCTCTTTTATCGCTTTATTTATTTTCTCGCATTTATTTCCAAACGGGTTATGTTTTTGGCGATGTATATACCCGCGCCTTGTAATAGCGTAGATTCAATTTTCCGCACTTTATTTCCCGCAAATTATTAAACTGTTAATTATGCATGACAAGACTTGTATGACAAATAAAATCATCTCGTAGCTCACAAATAACATGTACAAGATAATTTAACATGAACCTAACACACATGTACATGCCACTCTTAGGGTACGCCTCACTCGGTTGCCTCGAGGTGGTCGTCAAGTATAGGGTGTTTTAGAGGTCGCCCTCCTGTCTAAAGATCCAGTTGCCTCAAAACGGTTGCCTCGGATAAAAAAGGATCTAGGACATTAGGGTCACCGCTAAGGCGTCCTACTATTGCTTTGGTGACCACACATGTCCCCGATAACCGAATTGACCCGAACAACTCCAACGACGGTGCTACCTACTTCTCAATAGTGGGATAGTACTGTATAAAGGACTCTTACATAGCCTAATTCCTTAGAGTAGGTAGATTTCTCCTGGGTACTTGCTCTTTCAAAAAACAAAAACAACTTTTCGCACTCACACTTTCAAGAAGTTTTCAAACAAATACTTCATACACTCTTGAGGACTGATACAAGAGTTACCTAGAAGTTTTCAAAACGAAACTTTTTCAAAACCCACAAACACAAGAAAAGCAAACAATTTTTGAAAACATAGTGAGCAAGTACCTAAGAGCCCGTGGATAACCACAGATAGAAAGGGTGCTAACACCTTCCCTTTCTATAATCTACCTCCCGAACCGAGGAACATCTCGAAAAGGAATTTTGCTGTGCTTTTGTCCTTTCCTTGTTGGAGAACATAAAAGATGGTGGCGACTCTTGCTTACCGCGACATTTCGCGAACTAGCTTTAAAACAGTCAGTTCTATTTCCACCGATCACAACAAGCAATGTCAAATGCAAAAGCAACATGTCTAGAGACTCCCATAAACTCAGTCCATGCTTGTACTATGCCTTGAAACCATGTTTTCACTTTTCTTCAAAATCAAGTAACATAGCCATAACTCTATATCTTGTGCTTCTGACCACCTCAAGTGTTGGAACCTCTTTCATATAACTATACAAGTTATTTGCAAGCTAACACACGATTGAAAATACTCCAGAACTCCCTAAAAACTCAGATTGCACAAAACCTCCATTTTTGTGTCATTTCTGACTTTGAACTTCAATCTTCAAAACCACTTGTGCGTTTCTTGGCTTAACACTTCCAAAAGCTTCTTAGCATCATACACAAATCATTCCAATACCTGTTTGCAAACTGTAACACCATTCATACCATCCTCCATAACCAAAAATAGAGGTCTGCATCTTGACTTCTCCAGACCATTCCAGCCACCCTCAGCTCAAGCCAGCCATTACATTAACTTCCTAGAGGTCCAAGGAAGCTAGCCTGATCATCACCACTGCCTGAAACAAGCTCAAATCCATTTCACGATTTCCAGTTTTAAGGTATTTTTCTTGAACTTCTATCTTCATATTTAGGCATTGTTAGGCTTGCATTTGTGACGATAAAATGTAGACATCATTGCCCTAAAACTATACATGTCCATAGATTTCATTTATTTTGATTGAGATAGGAGAATTTTGAGTTTGAACTTTCTGAAATATTTAGGTCAAAATTTGGTACTTTTAGAAATTCTCATTCATCTTTGATTTATAGCTTATGATATTTATATGGTTGAACTCGTGTGACAAAATGGAGAAATTTTCATGTTTACATTTTTGCAAATGGTTGAGAAATAAGAAAGTTATAGATCCTTTGGCTGGAGGTTGAAGATGAAGTCATTTTCAGGACTGGATTGATGTTATGTATTTTTTGTTTTGCTTATGTTAACGGATGTACAACCACCTCAGTGGTAAGGCAGCGCGCTAGTAACCTCAAGGTCACGGGTTCAAGACCCAGCGCTGCCTTTTGCTTTTTCTTTTTACATTTTCACTTTTTTTTTGTTTGCAGCGCTTGGGCCTTCCTCCTTTAGGCCTGGGAATTTTTGCTAGCCTTCCACCCTCCTGACTGTTTTTAACACCCCTGGCCCAAACTTCTTTAATTATTTTCTTTTTTCTTATTTTTGTTTTTATTTCTTTTCTTCTTTAATATTTTTATTATTATTATTATTATTATTATTATTACTATTATTATTTTCATAAAATCATAAAAAATCCAAATTTATTTTTATTTATTATTTATACTTATATATTTTTATTTTCTCCATAAAACAAAAAGACTAAAAAACATTTTCTTAAAACAAATTAATTCCTTTTTTTCTTAAATAAATAATTTTTAGACTTAGGATAAATTAATATATTATTTTATTTTCTTAGTTAAAATTAATAAAGAAATTTGGGTTATGTTAATTAATTAATCTTCATTTTATTTTCATTAATTTAAAACCTTTTCATAAAAAACCCTAAAAATCCTTTTCAAATTAATTTCTTTTCTTAATTAGTTTAAGTTAATTTTATTTATTTTTAATTAATCATTTCCTTTAATTAGGTCAAGACAAAATCCCTTTCATAAAAAACAACAAAAATCATTTCTTTTTCCATTTATATTCTTGCATTTTATTTTCAATTTTGTACAATATTCAATATGGTTGTAATAGATAATTAGGTTTAATTTTCCTGCAATCCCCGTTTGTAAATTTGTACATCCCCCCTAATGATGTAATAGCGTAGTAATTTTACTTTTCGCAATTTATCGCTTTATATAAATACTAGTAATTAGGGTTTGTATGAGAAGATAAAATCAACAAGTAATAAACCCTAATCAAAGACTAAACAAAGCATGAAAATTAATACACTTGCACACAAGCACCCCTAGGGTAAAATCCACTTGGTTGCCTTATGAAAATGGCCATATTATGCATGTGAGGTGTCTTAGCAAAAACAAGCAAAAATACAAGATCATAGCCCCTCGATGGCGCTATCTATGTTGCCTTTTCATAATGATCTTAGTCCCTAAAGAAATATTGCTAAGATACCTTGCAACATTGTTAATCATGGTTATACGATGACCCACGCCCATCCCGTTTATATCCAAAGATAGGGTTACTTACCAAATCAATGGTAAGATAACAATGTCAAAGGAAGGAGGAAATAAACATGAAAGACTTTTGAGTAGGTAGATTGTTCCTAGTTACTTGCTCAATTTCAAAACCAAAACATCCTTGTTATTTTCAAAACAAACACCAACACTTTCAAAAACATCTTTCAAACTTGAAACATTTTCAAAAGATCAACACTTTGTATACATTCAAACAAAATCAAGTGATCTAGCAAGTAACTAACAGACCATGGAAAACCATGGATGAAAAGGGTGATAATACCTTCCATTTTCATAACCTACCCCCCAAACTCAAGAAACAATCTCAAAGGTCTTTCATGTGCTTTTTCACCTTTCCTTTTGGGTAAAAGAAAAGTTGGTGGCGACTCTTTCTAACCGCAACATTTGCGATAAAACGCAAAACACCCAAGTCAATTCTCCCACCGCATCACAGAACTGGAGACTCTGCTGGGGAAATTTTTAAAAGTGGGGTTACCTTAGGGATATATCATATTTACTTGCTTTCTTTGTTTGACTTGTATGCTTTACATTATGGTTCTTTGTTTGGGTTTGAATCCTCTACCCGGATTTGGGATACCTTATAGGCAAGTAGAAATATGTTGTGGAAACTGTACGTGGTATACCGACATGGTCTAAGCATTAGATACGTTGGTGAGACATATTTGTGGGTACCAGTAGCCCTTGAGTAGTTAAGGATAATATGGGGCTGCTGAGTGATGTCATGAAGCACTAATGAACATTTAGAACCTTTACTTGACCAACTTGGCCATTAGGACGTAGTGAGATGATCAGCTTTGGTGCAGTCCGAAGTTGGTAGATACTCGATACTACACTCATTGAGGTTTGGTTCTTTGGGATATTTCGGTCGCCATTAAAGAGGCTTGCGCTAAAACAATGCCCAAGGAAACAAATCAATGATATTGAGCTCCTTAGAACTCGGTTACTATTACTAAGACAGGTTTGAGCCAACTAAACTTCAAGAGGGTACTTACCTATGAGACTCCATGCAAGCCTAAACCTAAGGACTTGTTTGCTTTGTTTGTATATATTTACTTGTACATAACATCATAAACATCATAACATCATACTCATACTCACTAACCATTTCAAGGATTTTTGGGATTTATCTTTGTTCTGTTTTGTAGGACATGGATTTTATTCGCAGGAAAACCATTCAAGTCAATATGGTAAGGATCCCTCCTCAACTCAAAGAGCTAGCATCAAGGATTTCTGAAAACTCTCCATTTACTGAAAGACATGGTCGCTTACTAAACTTGGTCACCTCTAACACTGATGAAGACATGATGAAGGTGTTCTTCCAGTTCTTTGATCCTCTACACCATTGCTTCACATTTCCCGGTTATCAACTTGTTCCAACTTTAGAGGAATTCTCCCGACTCTTGAGGATTCCCATTCTAAATAAACTACCTTTCAATGGTACGGAAAGAGATCCAAATCCAGAAGATATTGCTCAAGCTCTACACTTGCAATCATCTGACATCACAACTAATTGGGAAACAAGGAGTGGTGTCAAGGGTTTCCTAGCGAAGTTCTTGTTTGAGAAATCCCAAAACTGTTGGAACTCTTTGGATTTGCAAGCTTTTGAGGAAATTGTGGCTCTCCTCATCTATGGGATGGTTTTATTTCCAAATCCTGACCAACTCATAGATGTGAACACTGTAAAAATCTTCATGTCTCGTAACCCGGTGCCTACTTTTCTAGGGGACATCCTACATTCTTTTCACACTCTCACCACGAGGAAAAGAGGTATCCTTATGTGTTGTACTCCTCTTTTGGCAAGATGGTTTATTTCGCATCTTCCCCAATCTGTGTTGAAAAATGAGCAAGGTTCAAGATGGTCCCATAGGTTGATGACACTCAGACATTCAAATATTCATTGGTGTTCCCGCTCTGTGGAGAATGTTACTATCGTTGACCATTGTGGGGAATTCCCTAATGTCCCTTTGCTTGGCATTAGATGAGGTATCACCTATAACCCTTGCTTATCCTTAAGACAGTTTGGTTACGCCCGAAGGGATGGTCCCCATGAGATGCTTATTCAAGGTTTGGTATTTGACTACGAGAACGACGATCAAGGTCACCGTCATAGGTTTATCCGAGCATGGAGGATGTTGAATAAGGTGGATAGCAAGATACTAGGACACAATAATTCCATTCCCATCGAGCGTTACCTTAAATGGGTACGAGCTCCTGCTTAGAAACTTGTGATGCATTATCCCTCTATCTTACCAGTCATCATGGAGCCTGTGGTTGAAGGAGATGTTCCCTACACTATCCTCCATCCCGACATGCCTACCTCTCTCGAAGACTTGCAAAAGGGTTGGATTCAGCTTAAGGAAGAATGAGATACTTTCAAGGCTCAATTCTATGCTAGTGAGAAGAGGGTCTTGGAGCTTATGAAGCAGCTACAAGAAG